>JYDV01000015.1:405583-600176 GCA_001447645.1 Trichinella pseudospiralis
AAGCAAACGAACTCGCATGCAAATTTTTGTTTTATTCATTTCTAGTGCACATTTTTCATTGCGTTTTATTTACTTAACTGATGCACTCTATTTGAAAGAAAATTCAATCGTAGCCCTGCCAAAAAGAAAAGCAGTTCTCATTGCGGAAACACAAATTTCATCTTTATTTCTAAGTATATTTTAAATACTAGAAATAATATGAATGCAAGATATAAAAAATGCATGTTCACTTTATATTATAGGCTGAGTTGTAAGATTGACTTGACTGTGAAGGAGAAGATTTGAGATTATATTCCAATTTTGTAAAAAAAACGTTAGCTGATTGAGTCATGGTTAGGTACTGAGAGAGTACTCACACTGGATAAAGCGCCTCATTTGCTTCAAAATGATGTTGTAATAAGTTAAGTAAATGTGATGTAAATAAGTAGTAATTCAGTTGTTAATGAAGCCTATTAAATCAATTATAGCTTAACTAGCCTCGTATAATAGAAGAACAAAAAAGGATTTAAAGATTGCTGTATTGAATACTGTACAATTGAAGCCATGCATATTATACTAGAGAAAGCGGTTTTTCATCATTACTGATCCATAGATAACCATAAGAATACAGCTGTAGAATAGCTACACAAAAAGATTCAACAAAATACATTGAAAATGGACACTCAGCGTGTTAAAGATTATTAAACAATGACTTAAGCATAATGCAGTGTGAAAAAAGAAAAAAATAGAATGAAAAGGAAAACTGATCACTTACCACACGAAGAGGAAAGAGACGTGCCCCGCCAATAGACAAAACAGTATATAACGCTATTGTTTGCACAGTAAATAATGTTTCTAGGTCACAGTACTGATTATGCAAAATAGCGTTTACACACACACACACACACACACACACACACACACACACACACACACACACACACACACACACACACACACACACACACACACACACACACACACACACACACACACACAGGAATATATACATATAGCAATTATGTAATATATATAATGCAGCTCCGCGTTGTATGCATTGTGCACATTTGCATAAATAGAACTCTATTTGTATGTGCTAGTAGTACAATTAGTAAAAATATTTTCAGATTAGAAAAGAAACTATACATAGCAGAAGGCATCGATGTTAAAAACATTTTTATATATAAGTTTCTCAAAATACTTACATCTGAATACACTCCCTAATTATAATTAATTATCCTTTCAAAAAATTCACTCTCATTTTTTTATTTATAATACAGTCATGTCATCATTAGTCAGTTTAGGTTTTTCACTTACTCAAACTTCACTCTCGTTTACTATTATTAAATAAAACGTAAAATTATCAAGTAGAAAAGTATAACAAATCAGTGATCCCGGGCAATACAACACTTTGTACAAAAAGCATTCAACAATTCTATAACAACAAAAATAATGTAATCACCAAAAATATTAAAAATATATAAGTATCAAAAATCAATATAATCAAAAATATCAAAAATATATATGTCAAAGGAAACGCGCAAAGCTATTTTGTAAATGCATGATTACTATTAAGGATGATATTGGTTGACAAATGAATATAAATTCAAATTAATTTAAGTGGAACTTTTTCAGTTAAACTGAGAAAAGGAAAACAATTGTTTACCAATAAATGAATCCATTTTGTTTGTACTGCGCAACAACACATTTTTAATAACATCGTGAAAAGCGTTTAATAAATAACTTGAGATTAAAGTTCAGTTCAACTTTAAAAAAACAAACAAATATAAGCAAGCATTATTTACCATGCTGAAGCATTTTGGTTTAAATGCAGTAATGAGAGCAACAACGGACGATTATATTTGAAAACAGAGAGGGCTCAGCAATTGAATAATCATATTCAAAAATATAAATTATCATAATGCATTACTTAAGGCAGTTATGCTCTTAATTATATTTCGCGTCCACTGTAAGTGCAAATGTGGCAAATATAATGAGACAAATTTCACAATGATATAAGCCTGAACATCACATATCTACATATCGATTGAACTATGAAATTTATTGCAAAACATTTTGTTTGCTTTTATCACATATTTCGATGAAAAATGTAGTCATAGTATAATTAAAGTAAATGAAATAAATAAATAATTCTAATACTGTACATGTTGTTGATGTTGTTTATGGTTATGTTGTAAATAAATAATACAATTTAGATGATTATTTTTCAAAGTGATAAATCACTATTGTACTACAGGTATAAAATTTTTTCGACATAAAACACTGAATTAATTTCACATGCCAATAATTTAACTTCGGTAGAATATCAAATATCGATTGCACATTGCATAATGCTAGACTGAATGCCAGAATTTATGAAATATTTGAACAATCAAAGCATAAGTGCAACTTTCTTTCGATCATTACAAATCAGCTGCCAAAGAAGAGCATTAACTAACAAAAAAACTTTACATTTTCAGTTATTTTCCACTTTTCTTTTCATAGTCACGGCAACAATGATGACGAGCCGCTGAACCGCCATGTGCTGGTCTGAAGTCGGTTGGTCCAAAGCTGCATACTTTATACATACAATAAAGAAATGCATCTGCAACTGCATCTGATGTGACTTCTGCTTGTAAAGAAATGCAACCGTATGAGACTCTGACTGACTGACAGCTTCCTGTATTATGTTAGTGCTATGCTAGTCATTCTGGCATTATTCAATAAAATTCAACATCGCATATTTCTATACGTTTCAGCTATTTGCCGCATGTGATCCATTTTTCTACTCAACTTCTTTCTGAGAAAATTAATTCTCAGTTCATTTTCTCAAACAGTTGCTCCTCGTAAAATTATGATAACAATTATTTTCAATCAAGTAATACAGAACGAAACGGTACTTGATCATCACTTTATAATTCAAATTACTTCAAAGTGTTTTCAAAAAAAAATTTTCCACTTAACAATAAATCCAAAAATAATAAGCTTAAGCAGCAAATTTCTTTTCCATGAAATTTCAGCCAAAAAATACAATCAAATCAGATCAATCGAATAAATTCAATGCAAATAATAAAACCGTTTTTTCTAAAAAAGAAAAAATACTATTATAGTATGCAAGAAACAAAGGAAAAAATGTTTTCTTTTTATTATTATTATTTAATCAGTTCAATAGAACTTGTACATAATGGAGAGCTGTTGTCTGTTTGTTTGTTTGTTTGCTTGATAATCGGGATTCAGTTGAAATCAACCGCCCTAAAGACGCCATGCAACAGTGCTCACCAACAACAACAACAACAACAACAAAATTCAGAAACAAGGAAAAAATATTTTTCGTCGCACACAGCTTACATTACTTACTGTATGCGCATGCATGGTTGGCGCCAAAAATATACGGGGAAAAATGTTTTTTTACTCTCAGTGGGGGATGATGAAAAACTGCGCGATGTACAGATCCTCAAAAAAAAAGCAAAAATAGTCTACAGTCGTCAAAATTGAAATTACATAACTAGCATAGTCCTGCATGCTTGTCGTTTTCTTCAACAGTCGTAGAGGCATCACTTTCCAATGCATACCAGCATGGACGGCTGAACAATAAGGAAACATTGATTATACAGTAGGGTTGGACAGCAAAGGATAGATGATATGTAAATTATTTGAATTCAGATTCGATCAAAACTTTTGAATATTTTGCATAGCGATCCGTGCGCAACACAAATTGAAAATCTTTCAAATTGATACGCTTCATCCTGGGACGCGTGGTCGACTGAACAGAATAATAAATGATGAACAATCAAACAATATATATGTATATAGATATGTAGATAAGAAACATTCACCTGAAAGCGAATCAAACCGTCGGCCAAATTGGTTGCCGTGCCCAAGAAGCTACCACTATTTGCTCCAAATACACCCAAGGCAGCTGACTGCTGAGAATCAGAAGCACCGGCTGCTTGTTGCAATGGACGTTTCCTGGATGAAGCCAATGCCGCCTGAGCAGCTGCATTCGCACTGCGGTTTCTCAGTTCTTCTTGTTCTGCTTTTTGCAGCTGAACAAAAAACAAACAGCATCATCAATATGCATGACAAAATGGAATTGTAATCAACAAGAAGGGATAATAATATTTGAATAAAATTCGTTAGCTTGCCTCTTTAGCACGCTCTTTGATCCGCTGCTGTTCTGAATCACCAATTTTCGATGATCGACTTTTTGCCATACGGAACAGCAATTCCCTCTCCCTTTCGCCACGCCTTTTTTGACACTGCGCATTCAGATGTTCCAAAAACCTCAACTGACCCCTGACATCAGATACTTGATAATAAAATGGATTCGTCTAAAATTAAAATAAATTTTAATTAAAAAAAAGAGGTAAAATCAAACAGAAAATTCATAATCCTCAAAAAGGTACACTACCCGCAAATTTTCAGTCCGATGTTCAGCTGCTGCGCACATCTTTTCCAACAAACCGCGTAGGCGAGTTTCACAAGCTATTGACAACAGCTGACAACAGTCCGGCTGGAAGCTCTCAACATTGACGCCTGAGCAACTGGCTTGCATTCGCTCTTGCAAGCTGGAGAGGTCCAAAAATGTCGGCTCTGGACCGCAACTTTGCATATCCGTGCTGAACAGATCTGCAGTAGAGGCAAGTATTTTTTGTGATTCTTCAGCTAAATTCACACCACCCATTGCTGCTACATCATTAATATCATCCTCAGGCTCTCTGTAATGAATGAATTAGTGAATAAATAATTTTAAGCTAAAAAAATAAAAGAAAACAATGCTTTACTTTTCTGTCACAGTCGAAACGGAAAGTGACTTTCCAGAATCAGCTGAGGACTGTTGTTGTTGTTGTTGTTGTTGTTGTTGTAGTATCTGAGGTTGTTGCTGTTGCTGTTGCTGGTGTTGCTGCTGCTGTGGCGTTGCTGACAGCAATGGCTGAGAACTCAACGTTATACTGCTGCTGTTGCCATTAATAGCTGGAGAGGTCCGACTGTTAGCAGCAGTTGCAACGGCAGTGCTTTTGTCCTGAGTGTTTAACATTTCGGAAACAAATGACGGTTGCGTCGGCAACGGTGCAGGCCTGAATGGCATTTCCACAGATGTCGGCTGACATGAACTCAGCTGATGAGCCACCGATGGATATTGCTGATGCACCTGAACACTGCCTTGATGCAAGCCCATGTTACCCGCCATTGGTCTCACGTTCACTGGAGTAGCAACAATATATGGACCGGATATGTTTGCCGAAGCGGCTCCAGAATTGGTGGAGACCGTTGGACAAACGAGATGCTGTTGCTGATGCTGCTGCGTTGGTTGCGATGTTGATGAGATCGACACAGAACGAGATGGTGTGCTGAAAAAATTCGGCGACGTCTTTGGTGAAGAAAGTGCGCAATTGGAAGCATTCGTCGGGGGGATTTCTGTATCATTCAAGCCTTCAATGACCAGATTTCCAGCTGAAAATTCTCGTTGAACAGATGGCAAAACAGACTAAATTTTAATTAATTAATCAAATGAAATAAGTAAATAAATAAATAATCAGAAAGTTATAAAAAGAAAAAAAATACTTCTAGAAATGGCAGCAAATTTGCTTGCGGTTTTGAATTTAGCACCGCGGGAATTCGACTGGTAAATGCAGGTGGGCTAATCTTGGACATCTAGAAAAAAAAAAGAAAAAAAAATTTTCCCCGACAAATCCAGCGAAGCTTGGTGATGTGGTTCATCTACCAACAAATCCCGGACAAGCCTGTTGACTTCGTTGATGACGCTTGGATTGCCCTTGTCTTTGGCAAGTCGGATGAGGGTTTTCAAAAAGCTCATGCACTTCTTCTCGCCTTGGTCCAAAGAAATTGGTGTCGAATTGCCAGCGGGGGGCGTTGGTGCTGGCGCAGTTTGATTCTGAGAAACGTGGTGATAGCCAGCGGCAAGATTTGACGATGTCGACACAGGCTGCCGTTGCTGCATGTAAGAAGTATGCACAATTGTCGAAGAATGCTGCTGCACGGTCACAGAGCTAGTAGTCTGCTTCGGCTGCGATGAGCTGACAACAATCGTTTGAATTGGTAATTCCGACTTGACCTGCAATATTTCAAAAAATGAAAATTTTTCAGTAAAATTACAAAAATCCAACAACTTTAATAATTAACTAATAATTAAAATAACTTAAACACAAATACATTATTAAAACGTAGATCTGAACAAAATTGCTTGCAACGTGCAACTACTGTTTACGTGACAATCTTCCTCTGAATAAGTGTTATCAGAAAAAAAAAATTTATCCTAAATCGACTATCATTTTATTCACATTTCAATTACAATTATTCAATATTTTCAAAGCAGTTTGAGAAACTTGATAAATTGATCAACTGTTCCATTATAGCCAGAGAATTTCGCACACAGACAATGCTTGGGGTATTAAACTTTAATTGCTAAGAACAAATCAAAATTCCAAAGAAAAGTTCAAATCAACAATTCTGACAAGTTCATTATTCATTATTTTATAAAAAAAAATGAACAGAATTCATTTCTATAGTTATTTGAAAAGTCCTTCAAATTGTTTATAAAAGCATTTATGTTTATGAAGTTTTCACTAGTTATCATGTTAAAATTGCTCCAACAAATCATTTATTTCAACGACCTCGAATTTGTTCGTCTGCTTATCAAAATTAAAAACAACAAAAAAGAAAACATCCACATCTGTGATGTTATTTTAATTCATTTTATCTGCTCAAATCTGATGAATTAAACAACATTGCTCCTATTCTCCAAGTGTTCACTTTTGTTATTTACAGTAATCACAATTGATTTTATCTTCTGTCAACTCTAAATCATATTTACATTCACTCAACGAAAAAAAACAAATTTTACAAAGTGAAAGAAAACAAAACAGTAAAATATTCAATATTTTCCAATTAAGAACAGGAAAATACAATAGTTTTCGAATTTCCCACCGTTTCAATTAAAAGTAAAATGCATGCATAATGTTGCATGCATGGATGCCGCTAACTGAATTTACCTGAATCTCAAATAATGCAAAGCATAAATAACATCAATGAAAAATGTTGTTAAAATATCCACGTCAAATTTGAAAAATAAAATATAAAAATTGCTTACTTGAACAGGCAAAGACGCTCCGCCAGTAACCAATACCAATTGACCCGTAGTAGTACGCAAAATCGTTGCCGCTGTTTTCGGAGCTATGCCAGTTTGTGCAGTTGAGATACCCTGACTAATGCTTTGCGTTTGCAACGTCTAATGTCAAAATAAAAAAAATCATTTATGCATATTACTTTTTTCCGTATTTAAATAATTTAAATGAAAGAACTAGGGCGAAAACTATTTGTGGCGTGCAATAAACAATTCGTTGCGAAATCAATTCATGTCCCTTTAGGTAAATTAAAAACATTACTGAAACAGTACCCAATTTATAAATTCACAGATTTATTCATTTGTTAACTTATAATTTAACAGGCAGAAATTGAATTGCAAATAAATTTCAGAAAAAAACCTATCACAACTAAGCAGTAAAAGTAAGAAAACAACAAGTATACAAGATATGAAAAACAATATACAATTAGGGCTATTCGATTTGATATAGTAAATAATAATTTCATTTGTTTGTCGATGAGTACAGGATAAAATTAATATTGAAAAATTCATCGAAAAGTAATATTTTACTTACCGAGTTTTGCAACAGAGGCGTTCGCTGACGCAAATCAACGCCGCAAACAGCTATCGTAGCAGGCGTTGTCAAAGATTTCTCCAAAGATGTAACTTGTGCAGCTCCATTAAAACGGGGCTGCTGTAAATTCCCAGGCATGAGATTCGTCGTTCGCATGAAACTCAGTGGCGACTGAGATGTCCTATTTAATGAACTATTTAATGAACACATTGCAGGAGAATTCTGTTCAGTAGCACTGCCCGAACGAGAAGTGCTCTGCAAAGTAGCTTGAATAATTGGCTTCACGTCGGTAGTTTCAAGTCTTCTCCGAGAGGAAGCCATATTTTCAGAATTTTGAGATCCATTTGTATTCCCATCAACATTTGAAACGATGCGAAAATAGCTGCGCGCCGGTCCAGGGCTGACAGTACGTGAATGTGATTGTTGAATTAGAGGTGATCTTTCGCCTCTGCCACCGTTGATATTATTTACAGCATCCTTCAGTGATACACTGTTTATAACAGAAGGTAATTCAGAGGAAACCGTAATATTCGGTTTCCACAAAGCTTGATTTGCAGGACCATTCTGATAAACAAAATTAGTATTTATCGACGACAGATTAGATGGCATTCCAACCTGCGATTTTTGTGGAGAAATCAGCTCAGATTTCAATGTTCCTGATATCTGCTTTAAAGCAGCTTCGTCCACCTCACTATTCAATAGTTTTTCTAGGCCACCCACATCACCCATGCTTTAGGAGGACACTAAAAACTATTGCCAATTGTACAGTAAAATCCAATAGAAATCAAGTACAACTATTCTTACTGTTTAAATGAAATCTGTTTATGTTAAGTTATACTGTAATTGGGCAAATTAATATTTTTTACATCAAAATTTCATTCTTATTTTATTAATTCTTTCATCACTAAACCATTACTGTTGCACATGCACACCACAAAGTTATTATGAAAGAAAATTATCTCAACTAAACGTGACAAGCTTTCGCATAGAGAACACTATTATCTAATGTTTGCTTTTAAAAGTTACAGAAAAAAGTAAACTAAATTATTTTCAAATACCATAATTTTTTCTTTGTTAGGAAAAAATAGTTTAAAATTACAGCTTTTCATTATGCGCAACTACTAATATTGTTTTCTGTTTGCAAATCTCCGCATAAGTATTGTTTGATACGTAGAGCGTTTAATCAAATGTCTATTAAGTAGTGAAAATACAAGAATATTTACATAATTCTGAAAATATATTGCATATGCATAAATGAATTTAAAACTAAAAATCGTTTATAACAAGCGCCTGCAAGCTGCATTATATATTCAGCCCACTTTCAAAATGCGCATAAAGTATTACATGCGGCAATCTGTTACAGATGCAACAAAGGCCTTCACCAATCGATAAATTACCGTAGAAATTTATGTGGCCGTAGCTCATTAAACAAGAAAGTTGTAATTGTTTTGATTGATTATTATTCAATTGAAATAATAATTTTAATGAAAAATTTATTTCATAAAAATATTAAAAACAACAGGTCAATAAAGTACTGTATTTAATCAAGTTTAAATCAATAGTTCACAAAAGTTTATTATTAAAAATATACTCTGAAACGTATATTATTATACATATAAAGATATATAAAGCTTAGAAATACAAATATTAACTAATTAATATATTAATTTTTAAAAATACGTTTCATACTGTAACTTTCAACATACTATAAATTTTTATTTACCAAAAAAACAAGCATATAAAAATTACATTTCACGATGAATCTTATATATGAATATAAAATTATTATTAAAAAAATTAATATTTAAATTTTCAAATTCACATTGAAGCGGAATGGCAGAAAAATTGGCACAATCGACCTGCTTCATGTTTTTATGTTGTTTAATATGGCATAGGATCAGAAGCAGTGCATACTGAAAAAAATAGGTTAAAACGTTGCAAATCGTAAATTTGGAAAACCATCCCCCATGTTTATTGCAAAACATGCATTACGACCGAATAAATAAATATCGAAGCAAAAATTTACTTCCAAGTAAAGCGCAATGCAAAAAATAAAATCAAAAATAGCGGTAGCAGTAGTTAACAAACAAAGTATGCTTTTATCATGCTATGAATAAAAATCAGCAATACAGCTTTACCCGTAAGATAAAACAATTTGCCTGTCAACCATAATTGTCAATGATTTTCCATCTTGATACAAGCTTAACAAACGGAAGGCATCTAAAACATTAATTTTTAAACAACTGTTGCTAAATTTTAAAAATATACATTTTTAATTACCTATTTTTTTATAGTCATTTTGATTTCAATCATTCTTTCAGACTACAAAGATGATGGTCACAAATCAAAGTAAAGAAAACTCTAATTTTCCTATAAAAAACTGCCCATCACCACAACATTTAGTTGACAAAGCCGCTTCATAACCATTTCATAAGCCGATAAAGTTAAACAATAAAGTGATGAAAAATAAAGTTCCTTTCTTTATTGTTTTGTGTCTGTGGAAACAGTGATCAGCGACAATACGTCATACTAATTTTTATAAACGAACTAACAAAAATTTACAATTTATTTTACCTTCCGTATTGCTGAATGTTGCCATCTGCATGCTTGATGCAGCATGAATGAAAACCATTAAACTGCCATGCAGCTCAGTTCAACGTAAACACAAATTGATCATTTTCCATGCTGACGGACAAGTTTTCCACAAAAAGTGTTCAGCTATTTCACAAATAATACACATCCTGTACTTGATGAAGCCTGCTTTTTAATCTAATTATTGTCGACTTTTCTATTAAATAATTTCAAGGTTTCGTAATTAAATGAAAGAAAAAAAACCGAAAACATTTCGTAAACTAATTCGACTGCAACGCTGTTTTCATCTAAATTTCATAATTTTTTGCATACCCATTTTATAGTAATAAGAAACAAATTATTCACGTAAAGTTATTACATTATTATATTTAATATAATTACTACTTTATAGCTGTTTAAAATTTTTTAGAGTATGAACAATTAGGAGCATTTTTTTCATTTTCTGAACAATTTTTAAAAGATTGTTCATTGTACCTGCACTTCGTTTTAACTGTAGAAGCTAATCACACGTCAGCTCGACCAATCGGAATAGTACACGTTATCAGTGTCTTCTTGGTTGAGGTCGTATTTATTATTGCCTGCAGAAGTTGTAGCGTTCTTTTGGTTGGTCTCTTGCGTATTGACTTCGCCATGATGTTTATTGGTGTGTTGTTCGGTGAGTGTTCTGTTCAGTTGAAATTGTCTTTTTTTCTTGTGCTATGCTTTACAGCGGGAAGTAATTGTCTGATTCACCGCATAGGTGTATCATGAAATTCAGTTTTCCAATTTATTTTGTTTGTTCCTCACTTCTTGGTACTTCTTTTTTTTCAAAGAAGTAAATACCATGTGAGGAAGATAATTACGGAATAGCCTTCGGTGTTGAACGTAATAATGTTCACTACAACCATCCTCTCTTATTCCAACATGACACTTTTTATGTTTACTTCGTTGTAAAGCTTAATCGACACCGAAATGCATTGTTGTTACAGAAGCGTGTTGTTTAGGAGTATTTCTTTGCACATCAGCCTTGTACGATGGAAGCAGTGGGGTCGTTGATTTGACTGCTTCAAACTTTCAAAGCAAAGTTATAAACAGCGATAGTGTGTGGGTCGTGGAATTTTACGCTCCATGGCAAGTGTCGGCAGCATATTCATTTTCCCATTTTAATAAGTATTCTTTGCTATGTTAGGTGTGGTCATTGTAAAGCATTCGCCAGCGAATATGCGAAAGCTGCCAAAGCGTTGAAGGTATTCGTTTTGCTAAATTACTATCCTGGCTAACGGTCTTTAATTATACAGGGCATTGTAAACGTTGGTGGAGTAAACATGGATCAACACGCAAACGTCGGTGCACCGTACGGTATCAAAGGATTTCCTACTGTAAAAATTTTTGGGGCTGACAAGCAAAAGCCAATAGAATTTCAAGGTATTTTACAATTTGCCTTTCTACTGTTTCCACGTACTGAGATGCAGTGGTTTCAGGAAGTCGAACTGCTCAGGCTGTTGTTGATGCGGCGTTCAACGAACTGAAGAAAATTGTTCAACACAGATTAACGGGAAAAAGTTCTGGGTACAAACAATCTTCTTCCGTAAGTTCTTTTCAAATAATGACACTCACTTCTACACAGCATTTGGTCATGATGACTTGCAAGTCCGTGTTTCAAATGACACAATATGAATTACAGAATCCTTATCTGATAATTAAGCATGAACGTTGTTACTTTTCGGTAGCTTTCTTGCAAGAATAGTTCAATTGATTTGAGTTTTACTTTAGGGTAGTAGCTCGGACGATGTTATTCAGTTGAATGATGCTAACTTTGACAGCATGATCACGTCAAGTGATGACATGTGGTTAGTGGAATTCTTTGCACCTTGGTGCGGTCATTGCAAAAACCTCCAACCACATTGGGCTTCTGCGGCAACTCAGCTTAAAGGAAAAGTGAAAGTAGCTGCCATTGACGCTACTGTAAACACAGCGACAGCACAGCGCTTTGGAGTAAGCTTGTTGCTCATATCAATCAATAATCTCTCATACACCTTGATTTAGATTACAGGATTCCCTACTATAAAAATGTTTCCCTCTGGACCAAAGAAACTTGACGAAGATGTAGTGGACTATACTGGTGGTCGTTCTTCGAGTGACATAGTGCAATGGGCTATGGATAGATTGGCCGAAAACGCTCCACCTCCTGAAATTAAGCAGGTAATTAATTTGAATGTGAATGAGAAGAATTAAATAACAGGAAACTTACCAGAAAATAATTTTTCAGTTGCTGAACAATGAAGATTTGAAACAGGCTTGCGAAACCAAGCAACTCTGCATAATTGCCGTGTTGCCGTACATTCTCGACTGCCAAGCGAAATGTCGAAACGACTACTTGAGCATGTTGAAACAGCTAGGCGAACGCTTCAAAAAGAACATGTGGGGGTAATGTTGCACATTTCAATATATAATCATTGTGTGCAGGAGTAAGCTGTGATGTGTTTGTTTTTCAAGATGGCTCTGGACTGAAGCTACTACCCAGACGGCACTTGAAGAATCACTAGGTCTTGGCGGATTCGGATATCCTGTAATTTTTGAATCTGTGACGTGATGCAAATTTTGATCATTTCACAATTTGTTCATTTTTTCTTCAGGCTCTTGCTGCGATCAATGCTCGTAAAATGAAATTTGCGCTTCTGCGCGGATCATTCAGCAAAGATGGAATAACAGAATTTTTGAAGTTTGAAAATTATTATTATTATTTTCTTCCTTTTCTTTTCAAATGTATATTATCATTGTGCTTTCAGGGAACTTTCATACGGTCGAGGATCAACTGCACCCGTGAAAGGTGCCCAACTGCCTGCTATTGTCGAAACGTTTCCTTGGGATGGAAAAGATGGCGAAGTATGAAAATTTTTTCTAAATTTATAACCAAAGAGAAGAGAGAAAAGAAATTTATCGTGTGTAAATTGTTGTTTCAGCTTCCACAAGTGGACGACATCGACGTCAGTGACATTGATCTCGAAAAAGATGAACTTTAATAACTGACCCGTTAAGTTGACTGTTCTGCTGATGACGACTTCTTTGACATAGAAACAGTTGTTGTTACCTGGCCTCATGCTGTTCATTATTTGTATTGTTCTTCTTTTTGTTACTCTGCACAGCTTTCAGTTAGCACAGTTCAGTTTTGATTTAATTAAAATAAAACTTTGTTAGTTATTTTCGTTTGTACAATCAAGAACAACACAATTGCAACGAAACTGGCCACTTGCTAACGTCATATTCCAACTGAATCAATCTAAATCACAACGATAATAGACAAAAAAGTCAAAATTTAATAATAATAATAATAAAAGCAGAAAAAAATAATATAAAAAGCTCTTACTGCTTTCGAAGCATGAAAAATGCATACAGATCAGGACGATTGATTTGCAGCCAGTGATTCAGCGTGTCATTTGCATTTTTACTTGAAATTTTTTGCTTGCTTTTTGCTGACGTTTTGAAAAAAAAAACACTTCATGTGTACTGTGTGTGTGTGTGCAACAAGCCGACAAAGTTTACCAGCAAATGATGACAATCGTTGTTCATTCATTTCTGCTTAAATTAATAAATTAAACAAATGAATACAAAATGAGAAAAATATGATGCAGACTAACCTTCAAACTGGGCATAGTATGCTGCGTAGGCAGTTCGATGTGCCTGACTTTGCAGGTGTAGTTTTCGCGTTCGTACATCACCTTTAAATTTTCGATTACAATATTCACAAAAATACGGCTTCACCATCTGCTAAAATGGTACATCTCAGTATATAAAAATTTTGAATAAAATCTAAACAGTAAAATGAAAATACATAGAACAAAATTACAGCACAAGCACAGTGATGATGATATAAATCAGATTCAACTGTTTAATAGCATAAATATAGTTGTTATAAATGACAAGTGCAATAAGACTGTTATCGAATAATAAAATTTGCATACAATGATGATGTATAAAAGTTGACAGTGAAAAATTTTTTAAATAATCACATTTTGAAATCAGCATCTCACGAAGGCAGAAAAGGGTAAAGGTAAAAATAAAAAAAAATTCAACTGCTTTTCAAATTGTATGCTTCGGAATTTATATCTCCTAGCATTTGGCCGTATTTGATACGCTGGCCAGAAGTGACGCTGAAGTGAAAATCTGCAGGAGCTTCAAAGATGAGAACAACACTAGAGCCGAGACGAAAATCACCCATTTTTCTTCCTTTTTCAGTGTCATATCCAGGACTGTAACTGAAATCAGAAAGAGAGCCATGTCGCATTCCTTTTCTGTTAGTTTTCAAGTCTTCCTACAAGTAGCATGTAAATTTTATTTTGAAAAAAAAGCATGGAAACAAAAATCAA
Organism: Trichinella pseudospiralis; assembly: GCA_001447645.1. Taxonomy (NCBI): domain Eukaryota; kingdom Metazoa; phylum Nematoda; class Enoplea; order Trichinellida; family Trichinellidae; genus Trichinella; species Trichinella pseudospiralis. Next base: position 420,180 of record JYDV01000015.1, read on the forward strand.
TTTTCCCCCATTGTAAAAAACCATTGCAACACCAATCAATACCTCGAATACAATATTGATACTACCGACATTAGTGGCACCAACTGCGCACATGGAAAAAAATCCATGCATCCAATGGCCAATAAGATGGACACGCTCGTTCAGGCAGTACAAATTGCTAACTCGTTGAACAATTCTTTGGCCAACACTGAGCAAATTTCCTAAACAAAAGTTTAAAAAAAATTTTTTTAAGCACAAAAAGTTTGCAATATAAAAAAATATTAATTAAAATTCAAACGAACCGGCAATGTGGCGGCGGAATGTCACATTCCAATCAACGGGAGAGTGAAAACCATGATAATCACCTGGTGCCAAATAAATTACACAACTATAAAGTGAAGTCATCTTTTCTTCCTGTAATATTAAAAAAGTTTTATTTAAAAAAAAACAATAAATATTCAGTGTAAGCATTGAATTACAAAATCAACGCCAGGAATTTCCATCTGACCAAAGAAATCATTTATATGATAGGTGATTCCTTTGATTTGACTAAGCACACCGTCTGAGATTTTTCCACACCATTGAACAACACCGTCAGCCGGAGAAACCTTGTAAGGTAAATTATGCATAATATTTTTTTAAATGTTTGAAAAAAATACATACACAAGTATACTTACCAGTGGCACATCGGCAATTGGCCTCAAGTCTGGACGAATTGCACGTCGAAAAAAATCTTGCAAACTCGGATATGCACGCAGATCGTCGATGACGGCTTCATTCAAATTGCACTTGTAATAGCGCACATAAGCACCGAGCAGTGGTCGTCGTAGAATGGTGGGAATTTCCATACTGTTCACCTTGCCCCAAGCTCTGGACAAAGGTTTCAACGGCAAACTGCGATACACTTTCACCTTGATTGAAAGCATTGAAATAGTGAATAAGAAGAAAAAAAAATAAAAAAAATATATGTATATGTTGCTTTTTGCTTTCTTTACTTTCCAAGGTTTCCAATGGTTCACAGAACCTCTTTCTTTGGAAAACCTTCCATAGACAATGTAAGCAATTCCTACAGTACCAACTGAGCCTGCAGTCGCGAAAACAGTCATCGGTATGCGATTAATCCAATAACGAAGCATTTTCGACGTTCATGAGCATTCTTTTTTATAAAAATCAAAATCAGTAAAACAAACAACCGTCAAACGCTGGCATTAGAGCTGTTCATCAGGGGCAGTGTGAATAATTCTAAACAAATGATTAACAATGCAAAGAGAACAAACAGATGCGTAAAATTTGCAAGAAAAAAATGTGATGTATGCATGTATAAAAAATACGCTATTGAGCGGTACAACCGATGCAGCAATGAAGATAAAGGAGAAAAAATCGTTTGGTCTAAATCATATAATTTTTTAATCATACTGGCAGAAAATATCTTCAGAGTTTTTTCTTCTTCTTTTCTGAAAAAGAAACAAACACACAAGAAAAACACACAATATACTCGCTTTTCTACCCATACATGCAACAGCTAGAGAAAAAAAAATGACAGTAAGAAGAATATGCATGATATCAATGTAAACGTTGGAATACAAACATCATCATCATCAATATCTACCTCTCTCTCCCTCTCTCTTTTATGTTTATTGATGCTAATTAATAAGAACGAACTTTCGGCGGAACCCAATCGACCTCAGCTTTGTCGAGCGTTTTGTCAACCACTGGACGGTATTCAATCTTGGTTTTACCCGTCACTTCATCCATCCAAACCATCGAATGCTTACGCCAGTGCTTTTCGAATGGCAATTTCGTTTGCCCGTCCAGAGGTTTCGAATAGTCGAACTCATCAATACGTTGCTATAGAATGTAGAAGAAAAACAAATAAATAAATAAACAAGCATCAAGTTTCAATTTAAATAAAATTTAAATCGACAGTTAGAAATTTGTTTTTACTTTGAAATCTTCACGAGCATGCGCACCACGACTTTCTTTACGAGCCTCAGCACAATTGATCGTCTGAACCGCATTCAGCATTAAATTCTGCAATTCAATCGCCTCAACCAAATCCGTATTCCATATCAGCCCACGATCGGACAATTTCACATTGTCCAACTCTTTGTAGATGCCTTCCATTTTCTTACATCCTTCCTAGAAATCAAAAAAACCAAGAAAAAAAATTATACAAGAAAAACAAAAAAAAAACAATCTTGCAAAGCTCACTTGCAAAACTTGGCCAGTACGAAAAACGCTAGCATGCTCTTGCATAGTTTTTTGCATTTTCAAACGCAGATTCGCCACGGTGATGGTTCCGTTGGCTTGACGAAGTTTGTCCAAATTTGCCACAGATCGTTCGCCGGCGTTGGCTGGCAAATCTGGAAACTTTTCGCCCGGCTTGCAACTTTTCGCAATGGTCAAAGCGCATGCACGTCCAAAGATGACCAAATCCAACAATGAATTGGCACCGAGACGGTTGGCACCGTGGACAGAATGCGCAGCCGCTTCACCAGCCGCGTAAAGACCTTGAATTATTTGATCACCGCTACCTTGCTTGAATGTCAAAACCTGAACAATAAAAAAAATTTGCATTCATTAATTCGTTCATAAATCATTCGTTCACATCATGAAATTGTCAAACCTGCGCAATGTGGTTAGTTGGTATACCACCCATGTTGTAGTGAACTGTAGGCAATACTGGAATTGGTTCTTTGGTGCAATCGACACCGGCGAAGATGTGCGCCGTTTCAGCAATGCCTGGCAAACGATCGTGAATCAAATTTGTCGGCAAGTGATGCAGTTGCAAATAAATGTGATCCTTCTGAGCACCAACACCTCGACCTTCTCGGATTTCAATAGCCATCGCACGCGATACCACATCCCGAGAAGCCAGATCTTTCGCATTCGGTGCGTAACGTTCCATGAAGCGTTCGCCTTTGCTATTGATCAAATATCCACCCTCTCCACGCACACCTTCCGTTATCAAACAGCCAGCCCCGTATATACCTGTTGGATGAAATTGAACAAACTCCATGTCAGCGTTCGGAAGGCCAGCGCGGGAAATCATCGCCGTTCCATCTCCTGTAATAAAAAACAGAATAAAAATATTTCATTTAATAATAAAAATACACATAAATTAATAAACACTTACCAGTGCACGTGTGCGCTGATGTGCAACTGAAGTAAGCCCTGCCGTAACCACCAGTAGCTAAAATTGTATTGTTACTGTGGAAACGATGCAATTTTCCATCTTCCAAGTTCCAGGCGATCACACCAACACAACGATTCTTATTCATCAACAGATCCAACGCCAAATATTCAATAAAATATTTGCAATCATAAGCCAACGTTCGGCCGTACAGCGTATGCAACATGCTATGACCAGTTCGATCGGCTACGCAGCACGTACGATGCGCTTGACCACCACGACCATAGTCCAAACTTTGACCACCAAAAGCTCTCTGATATATTTTTCCTTCCTTAGTCCGACTGAATGGCATGCCGTAATTTTCCAACTCCAACACAGCCCTGCAACAGATTTATCAATTTGTTCAAACAAACATAATTTCAGAAAACCCACATTTCTGATAAGAAAAATAAACAAATATATTATTTCACTTATATGCAGATTTTTAGTCAAATTTATCTTAAAAGATAGCACAAAGTGAACAGTTGTGTAAAGCGCAATTCTACAAATTCTACAACTAACAATTTGCCTAAAACAGATGAATTCATCTGAACCAAATAAAGAAAATTTAACTTTACGTCAAAAGTAAATCTAAAAAAGAAACATAAGAAAAAATTTCAAAAAACTAGTATGTCGGTCACACTGACAAGCCTGAATAGAAAATACCAAGAGAATATACATATATAACATATAAGCAACTTGTCGCAATGTACTTATTATTAAAAAAAAAAAGAAAACCGCATGCATACAAGCAAAATATATTTTACCTTGGTGCTTCACGACACATGTAATGAATAGCATCTTGATCGCCTAACCAATCAGAACCTTTGACAGTGTCATAAAAATGCCAACGCCAATCGTCTGGCTCCATGTTACCCAGTGCAGCATTCACACCGCCTTGAGCCGCAACTGTATGACTGCGGGTTGGAAAAAGTTTTGTCAGTACAGCAGTTTTAAATCCTGCTTCAACTAAACCCATCGCAGCTCTCAGCCCGGCTCCTCCTGCATAAAACATTATTTAAAATCAAGCAGATCAAAATAAAAAAAATTACAAATAAGAATCATAACCTGCACCAACGATAACCGCATCGTATGTGTGATCTACAATTTCATAACCGGAAGCAAATCTTCGAGATTCATAACTACTGTAAGCTTGAGGGTTAAAACACAAACAGCGCTTCAACAAATTGACACTGGAAAGTTTGGACATCATTTTAAAATTTCAGCTAAACAAACAAATGATAAATTTTACAATTTCAACACGTCCAGTGACACTCGCAAAATCATCACACCAGCATATTAAAGCAAATATGCAAATAAAAGTGTAAAATAAGATAAAAGCGCAAATAAGAACATTATTTCACACGATTCACATTTACAAATGTATACTAATGATATTGTAAACGTGATTAAACAATTACATTCATAATTTCATATTAAACACTTACGCGAGCGAGCAAAGATTTCAATTTCAAAAAATATTACGATAAAATTAAGCTTCTACCCAATATACTTAGATGAACAGTTTAAAACAAAGTAAACAAACTACTAAACTGAAGCAACCGTTGCTGTAATACTGTAGCTAACGTTCGATAAAAATTTCTTTTGAAAATCAAGTATCATTACTGAATATTAAAATTATTTATTATTGCGTCAGTTCACTGGTCATGCTTTAGCATTGAATAAACGAAAAGCCTATTTTTTTAAGATGTCAAAGTAATAATAAAAGTAAAAATGCCTCTATCTTTTTATGACCAAGCTCGATCAAACTTGCTTATCAAATTAAAGAGAATTATACAATATGATTGTAGTTCTTTTCACTGTCAATAACATTATGACAATAATACAGTTTACAACTTCGTTTTAATCTTATTTTTAAAAATAATTTCATTTTTGAATGCAGCGTTTGAAATTTTTTTTAAAAAACTATCTTTAATCGACATTATTTCGTCGACAAAAAATGTCCCATTATAAATAAAAATTATTTAATAAATATGTCCGTCATGAATATAAAGTACAAAGCAATTTCATTAAGGTGAACGTCTTAACACGCATGAAAACTGTTCAAAAGTAAAATCTACGTAACCATAAAAGCAAATATTCTACATATCACTGTATACAGAGATATTTTATTTGAATATGCAAATTCCAGATTGTCCCTTTGTTTTGTTATTCAAAATCCGCTGGCTCCAACTCTTCATCTGCTATTTCCACATCTTCATCTTCGACAATATGTTTTGCCTACACGTATGACAGATAAGTAATATATAAAAAAACCAGAAAATAATAATATTATTATTTTCATACTGGTTTCCATGCAACTACTAAATCACTGCTTTCAGCAGAACCAAGAAGCCAAGGAACACGTGGATTCCAATCAAAGTCCAGAACACTATCCCGACGAGCATAGTGGACAAACTATAAACAAAATCTTATCAATAAAAAGGTTGTTTCTGCAAAAAACAATTAAACATACCAAACTTTCCGACACAACATCTTCATCATCATAATCACAATCTTCACCGACAAGTTCTTCGCCAATTTTACTAAAAAATTACTTATTAAAATCCAAATCATACCATTACATAACATTCAACTTACGAAACATCGTATATTGCCACACCTACTTCTTCAATAATACTTGCAATCATCACTTCATTCAGTGGACTCCACATGACCTAAAATTCAGCAACGACAATAATTAAATGCTTTTGTTTAACAATAAGTGAACAAAATTCAAAATGTTGATCATCTTAATTATATATTCTCAAATTATTCTTTCCTGTCAATTTCTTGTATGTTGAAAAAAACTCACAAATTTATCTAATTTTTCATTCACATTTTGATTATTGTCCTAAATCAGTTTACAACAGTATACACTACCATTTATCACAACGCTTTCATTCAAATTATTTCCACATCAAATGTATTTGCGTTAATTACAAATTAACTTAAAAAATTTAAGTCAGTTTACAGTTGTTTTCAACAGCAACATCAATTATGCACTGTTACAACATTAGTGAGAAACCAATTTTAGCGTAGCGATCTTAAAAATAAACGTACCTTTTTCACAGGATGTTCCGGATAATAAGTATGTAATGGTCTATAAGTTTTTCTCAAATCCCAGAAACAAATTAGCTAAAATAAATAAACAACCTCTTGTATATATAGGTGTGTATCAATAACGAACAGAAAATTATGTAAAATTACATAAAACAGCATGAGAATAATAATGTTGAACTAAAATACCTTTTCATCTGAACCAGTAGCTAATAGGTTTTCGCTGTATGAATTAAATGAAAACGACAAAACTTCATTATCGACATGAGCCGGAAAGTTATGAACAATCGTGTCTCTAGCACGGCAATCCCAACTACAAAAAAACAATTATTACAACTTGTAGAGAATATATTTCTACAAAACATACTGTAACAAATAAAATGAATATCACTCACATGCAAACATGCCCATTTTTCAATGCACCACCAAAAATGTGTTCCTTTTTTGGATGCCAATGAATTTCATTGACCAAATACGGAGTTTCATAAGTTTTCAACGATTCAAAACTTGATTTATTTTCACCTCCAGCTGCAAGATCAAATGTAGTTGCTCCATTCAAAGTGACTGCAAGCAGTAAACCAGCTTTTATTGCATTCCATGACAAAGTCCTTCCTCCAGCTGGTTGTTCCCCACTTAATTTGACAATTTGGTTACGTGCAAGAAAGCAATTAGCTAAAACCAACAAAGTGTAAATAATAAGCGGTTTGGTGATTTTTAAAAGATTACCAAATTGAAATTACATTACTACCAGCAAAAGAAATTACTTCTCAATGGTGTGTAAAGAAGTGAATTAAGTAAAACTGAGAATTTACAAAAACTAAAATAAATTTGCACTTCAAATTACTAGAGTGCATTCAAAAATAAAAACTTTTTAATTGAATCTGATTAAAACAAAAATTAAAACAATTTCATAAACGAAATAAAAATACAACACTAACCAACTTAACAACAAAGAGTTTAAGTCTTCGGTACAAAAAACAAATTCAAACTAAAAGCAATAAAAAATATACCATCGCTGTCTTCATTTTTGCGCAAAACAGCATAAAATGTAGGCGTCCCAATAGCCAGGATGCTTCCTTGTTGAGGCATGTATTTCACACAATGAACAGCATCTTCCATAGGAACATCCAACTGTTCTTCAATCAGCACGCCATTGTCAGTTTTGGAATACTCCAGAAATCTCAAAAAATGGTCTCCTTCTGTGAATGTTGCAACCACACATTCCTGCTGAGCAGAATCAGTCGAATTTCTGAAATAAAAATTTTTCATTAAAAAAATATTCAAATAATTTACAATACCACGTACGCTGTACTCCACTGAAAAACTTCACTGGGCGAAGGCAGCAAAATATCGGCCAACTGAAATGCAGTCATTAATAATAGTTTGTGGTGAACTTCATTCACTTACTTCGTCATAAATAAGATAAACATTCTGTGTCCAGGTGAAACTTCTTCGCACCGAATCTATTTCACTTCCAACTTCGGAAATTTCCATACTTTTGAATTTAACAATAATAATGTAATAAACAATATAAATAAAACTGAATATTCTTAAAATGAAATCAGTAGAAAACAGTTGCACTTGGTACTGCTAACAGCACTACAGATTTTTTAATAATTACAGCTATTAGAAAAACTTTACAGCTACAGCTATTAACAAATACCGTAAGATTTTATGTAAAATATAAGTAGGGTGTTTTTTAGATATTGCACCAGAATAAGTAAACGGAATAAGTGCTGTAATAGATTTCGTTTCATGTAAATAGTAATTCTGTGAATTTTTTTTCTTTATTTTTATTTGATGAAATAAATTTAAATGTAATAAATTCATTTATCTCCTTACAGTATAACTTACTAAACATCATTATTTTAGTATTACTGTAGATAACGTGTCACAAATAATTTTCTGTTCATATCGTATTATTCGTTCGCTGTATTCAAAAGTTGTACTACAACGTCTTGATATAGTGATCTATTTTAGATATTTTGGTCTTTAAACCCACTGGACATCCTTGAATCACTAAGATGGTCAGGGAAGACAAAACAACTTGGAAGTCTAACTATTTTCTTAAGCTTGTGGTAATGATGTTTTCTAATGTTTTTAACGTTTTGAATTATTTTTATAACTATTTTGATGTTTTAAATTGGAAGTTGAATCAAACTTTTCGATTTTTTCATTTGTAATTTGTACGAGGTGCATGTGTTGTTAGCTGAAAGTAGTTGATTCATTTTTGATAATTGTCGTTGAAAGTTTAGAAATTTTTGGAAGAATATCCAAAATGCTTCATTGTGGGCGTGGACAACGTCGGTTCCAACCAGATGCAGCAGATTCGCATATCCTTGCGTGGTCGGGCTGAATTGTTAATGGGCAAAAACACCATGATTCGAAAAGCAATTCGTGGTTATTTGCCGAAAAATCCAGATTTAGAATGGTAATATAGTTGGTTCACTTTGAACGTGATTTGTGAATTCATTTTGAAATGTTCTCAAGTTTGATCCATCATATTGTTGGTAATGTGGGATTTGTTTTCACCAATGAAGATCTTGCCGACGTGCGTGATGCTATAATTGCGAAAAAGGTTTGTTTTTTTTTGTTTCATGCATCGTTGGATTGGAATAATTTATGTTTCAGGTAGCAGCACCAGCTAAAGCTGGAATTGTGGCGCCAATTGATGTACGACTGCCGGCACAGAACACAGGCTTGGGACCTGAGAAAACATCTTTCTTTCAAGCTTTGAATATTCCAACGAAAATTTCTAAGGGCACAATAGAAATTCTGGTAAATTATCATCTCTTGCGTGTATTAATTGTATTGATGTATATATATCTATTTTAGAATGACGTACATTTGATCAAAGAGAACGAAAAGGTTGGCGCAAGTGAAGCTGCTTTGCTTAACATGTTGAACATTCTGCCATTCAGTTATGGCTTAGTTATAAAGAAAGGTTTGTTGAATAATTTTCAGAGTGAATAGTATTTTTTGAAGTGGTTGTACTCTTTTTTTCTTCTAAATTTTAGTCTATGATTCCGGAAGTGTTTACGATCCATCAGTTCTGGACATAACTTCAGATTTCTTGTTGGGTAAAGTTCAGGAGGTGAGAGAGATTATGCATAAATTATTTGTAATTGATTAAGAGAAATTTTCACATCAGGGCATTCGTCATATTGCCAGTTTGTCGTTGGCAATCAACTATCCGACAGCCGCTAGTGCCCCGCACATGATAGCCAACGCTTTCAAGAACTTGCTGTCCATCGCTGCGGTCACTGACATCACATTCAAAGAAGCAGAAAAAGTGAGCAGCAGTTGTGTTGTTCATAAAGGAATATTTTTTAAAAAAAAAGATTTTTTTTATGATAGTTGAAAGAATATTTGGCTGATCCGAGCAAGTTTGCCGTAGCCGCAGCTCCGGCAGCATCAGCGGCGGCTGCTCCAAAAGCAGAAAAAGAAGATTCATCCAGCAAGAAAGAAGAGAAAGTAGAAGAAGAATCTGATGAAGAAGAAGGAATGGGTGGACTGTTCGATTTTTGAGCTGTCGCTGAATGGTGATGATGAATATGAATAAAAATGAATAATTGAATTGAATGACTTTTTTTTCGCTTCATCTCTTCTTCAGTCAAATCCAATGTAATAACAACCTTATTACTTTATTAAAAAGGAAAAAAAACAGTCAACAAGCATATTTTTTTTTTAAAAATAAAGAAACACGTAGTAGAGTTTAACAAAGATAAAGGAGGGCGAGCGCATCTTTGGCAAAAGATGTGTACACACTGCGTGTGTTTACAGAATGTTTTTGTTGCACCGAAGAGCACTTTACAACAATCAACAGCAGCAGCAGCAGTATATTAGCATTATTAATAAATAAATAGTATATAGTAAAAAAATAGCAGTAGTGTTGTTGTTGTTGTTGGTTATTCAAAAAAAAAGAACCGGCTGATCTATATGTAGCTGCAGAGCTTGAGAAAAAAAGAGAAAGAGAGAGGCAAGTGAAAAAACAGAGGAAGCGAAAGAGGCAATGTTGTGGAAGTGTAAATAAGCAAAAAATAAAATAAAATCAGTACCAGAGTGAAATGCAGACGACGAGAATACCAAAAACAAAAACACAAGCATGCGTAAACACACAAACAAACAAACAAACAAGCAAACATGCATACGTACAAATATATAACATATATGTATATGTATATACAAAGAAAATGAAGACAAAAAAAGAGGTTCTTGCTCGTATAAAATTGCGTAGTGCACCAGCAGCTTTGGAATTTTTAGCTCATCGGCCTGACGTTTTGCAAGCGGCAAGGTCTGTGCGCTTGCAGGGCTCGGATGCTGGTAAAACCAGCGTCACAGAACTCGCAGACGTAAGGGCGTGGCTGCGAATGGCTGAGCATGTGCTCCTGGAGGTCGATCACGTTCGAGCACTGTTTACAACAGATGAAACAAACCAACAAATTGCTGCTGCTGTTGTTGTAGTTGTTGTTGTTGGTGGTGGTGGTGGCGGTGCAGTTGCTGCTGCTACTGCTGCTGCTGCTGCTAACAGCACCACAAGTCGCAGTGGCAGCGGCGGCGGCAACGACGGTCGGTGAGATCGGAGTGGCGGCAGCTGCCGCCAGACCGGCGTAATTTTGCACAGCGTTCAGAACCGACGCAGCCCAGAGTTGGTCGTAGAAGTGAGAAAAATGAAGTGGCGAAAAGCCCGGCGCCGGCACTGGTATCGAAGGTGCACCACCGGTCACCAGACCGTGGGGTTGCGGTAGGAGCAGTTCTCGGCCGGCGAACAGCAACGGATGACTGTTGGCGCCGGTCAAGCCGAGATGCGGTGAAATTGGCTGATTCCAAGCGAAATGCTGCAGTGAACTTGAAACTGGCAAAAAAGCACTGCACGATGGAATAGATGACAAAGACGGTGTAGTAGCTTGTAAATCGGATGCTTGCTGTTGTTGTTGTTGTTGTTGTTGTTGTTGTATTTTTGATGTCAATAACTGGAAATGATAAATTGAAAAAATACATATACATATATATTGCAGAAAGAGAATCATTGATTGGTTTACCTTTCTTTGTTCAACAACATTGTTGAAGCTGATGTTGTTGTTGCTTATGGTGGTGGTTGTGGTGGTGGTGGTGGTGGTCGAGTCGGATATGCCGCCTGAGCATATCCGAGCTCGTTTGCCGGAGAGGGGACTGGTGCCACAGTGCACCGCAGCTGAAGAGAGCGGTGTGCTGCAGCCGCTGTTGCTGCCGCTGCTGCTCGTTGCACTGGTCGTCGTGATCAAGCTACTCCGGCGTTTCAGTGACGAGCATCGACGAACCGGAGCAGCAGTGCAACTACTGTTCAACACAGAAACGCCACTTCGACCGGCTTCCAAAGGCACATCCGTCGGGATACAGACCCCGACAGTGCAGGCGGAAGATGATTCCGGCACAACAGGGCTCGCCGCTGGACTTCCACAAGAACGGCTAAAAGCACTGCTACGACTGGCTTCGGAATCGCTGGTTGGCGACGAGATGCAAATGTTGTTGCTGGTATTGGTGCTTCGGTTCTGCATTTGACCACCGTGAATTAAAACAACCCCATTGCCGCCGGCGCTATCCTTGTTGCAATAATTCACCGTCGTTCTGTGGTAGCTTTCGATGTTGCTGTTGTTGTTGTTGTTGTTGGTCAACCGGTGCTGTTGCTGCTGCTGGTCAAGCAGCCTGTTGCAAATACTGTTGTTGTGGCCAGTTCGACGATTGCGCTTGGGTGGAGTCGGCTTCAACGACGATGGCGGCAAGACGGAGGCAATGGCCGTCGGCTGCTGCTGTTGCTGTTGGTGGTGATAGTGGCGTCGTGGATAGTCAGTGGTCAAGTCGGCCATTGTTGCCGCCAACTGCTCGCCGCCGGCGACAAAATGGAGCTTGACGTGCTGACGCAGACAGTCCATGTTCGGGTAGATTTTGTCGCAGTTGGCCAGCGTGCAACGGTAATCCCTGCCGTCGCGCATGAGAATGTGGTCAGTGTGCATGTGCACTTCCAAATCCACAGTCGACGGAAAACAAACCTGGCACCAGTCGCAGCAAATTTCGCCCCGCTCCGTTTCAGCATTGCCCAACGAGTGGGCGTTGTCCAGTGATTTACCGCTACTGTTGACCGAATCGACCACGGCGTGGTCGTTGAACGTCGACGAGCAAGACGAAGACGAGGATGACGAGCAAGAGGAGGAGGAGAAGAACGAAGACGCCGCGACGGTGGCGTCGACCGGGACGGCGCCGGCGTGGTCAGCGGCCGTTCTGCAAGAAACAACAGTCGCGGCTGAGATCAACTGATCGCTGGTCGGCGGAACCCAGAGACCCGCGACCACCGACCGACCCGGCTGCGACGGCAACTCGCGGGCCAATTTCATACTGCCGACCGGCTCGGGTGGATTCGGGCTCACAACCTTCGACTGCTTCTCAGTGGACGGCTGTGGTGCTGCTGGTGGTCCTTCGACGTCGATCAACGGTTCGTCGTCGTCGTCGACACCGTCGCCATCGCCAGCTTCCGCAGTGACTGCCAAAGCCACTGCAGCACCATCGTTGCTGTTGGTCATCTTTGCCAGTGCCGTCGCTGAGGGGGCAGTGCCCAGACGACACTTGCCGACCGCTTTGGTGTCCGACTGCTGCTGCTGCTGCTGGCTACTGGCGTCGGTGTTGTTGGCCAAAATGCGCAACAAGCTGCGCAACGCGTTTTCACTGCTGCTCGTGTCCATGTCGTGAAAACTGTGCAAGCCCAGCTCTTCGATTCTAGCGAACGTGCCAACCGGCAGCTTGCCCACCGACTCCAACTTCATGATGTGCAACTTGGAGCGCAGATGCTTGGCCAAGTGGCCGTGAATGCGGAACGCGCTGTCGCAGTCGGCGCACTGGAACGGTCTGGGATTGCAGACGCTGGCGTTGACCACGGCATGCCGCCTTGCCGTCGTCGACCACTGCGCGCCATCTGGCGGTGAATCGACCGCCGCGGGTCGTTTGTCACCATCGTCGGCGACCGTATTGGACTGGTAGAAGTGATAGCCGTTCAGACCGCCGCAATGGTTCACACGCTGTTCACTGTGGTGGTTCATCGTTAGCTTGAGCGTCGAAGACGACTGCTGCTGGTGGTCGTCGACAGGATGCGCGTTCAGCATGTGCTTGTGCAGAAGCGAGCGAGAGCGGAAGCTGCAGTGACACTCGAGACACTTCAGATCATGACGTGCTTTGCGGTTGGACTGTTCGAACGCGTGCACATTTTCGTGCAACCTCAACAAGCCGTACTTGTTGAACCGTTTGCCACAGATTGGACATTGCAGCCGACCCTCGGCGGTCATGCTCGAGTAGAACTTGTCAAAATCGTTAGCCAAAGCACAGCTCCCGACCGATGGCGCCGGCACCAACCCACCGGAACCGCCGTTTTGATCCGGGCGAACCGGCGCCGCACAGGCGGCGGCCGCGGCGACTGCGGCCACGATACTCTCATTCTCCTTTCCGGCAAGCAGCCCATCCTGCCGCTGTTGTTCAACTTCTTCCAACGCAGGAGTTTGCTGCTCGTTAATCAACTGCTTGCTGTTGTTGGCGTCGTCGGCCAATGCTGCACAATTGCCGGCGGCCAGGTCGCAGTTCGGCGCCAGCTCTCCAGACGAGACAGCGTCGTCGCTCGAGTCTGCCGTTTTGTCGGGGCAGTGGTCACCGGATGCAACGTTTCGTCGGAGCAACGAAGGCGCACTGCTGCATCGCTCCGGCTCTTCGTCATCGTCTTCCGAATAAGCTGCCAATTCTGACGGAGTGTGAGATCGACATCCTTAGAATAAAAAGATATATATTTAAAAGAAGAACACAATCACACACATACACACACACACACACACACACACATATATATATATATATATATAATATATAATATAATTTCCACAGTGTGAAAAAGCAACAAACAAAAAAAAATTATGCACGAGCAACAACATCATTATTCAACTTACCCTGCTTGAAATAACGTAAGCGATTTGAAGTGTCAATTGCGCCGTTTTTCCTGAAAGTAAAAAAGACTTTATCAAAAAAAATATATTAAAAACAGAAAATGATAATCAGTTCAGTTATTTCCAAAAGACAAATATGACCAACTCTAAAACTTGGCACACAACTGAACATAAAATATTAACAAAGCTAACATCTTCTCTTAAATGAATTAATTAACTAAAAAATTCAATAAATCGAACAATATACTCTATTCCAAATATATATATATATATATATATATTTATATATTTATATATGTACAACACTTGATTATTCGAAGCATTCTCTCTGTTGTTGCTGACAACAACAAAGAACAATTAAAACTTGAAATGAGCCCATTTTCTGAATCAATAAAAAAACCTTTTATAAAATAACAAAAAAAAACATTGAAAGTAGTTAAACAGACACTGCTCATTTGTAAACAATTTCATCCAAAAATAATCAAAAATTCATCCAAAAATTCAATCTATATAAATGACACGAAAAAAGAGATCCGTTGCAGGCGATCACCAAACAACATGTACATACTTAGACACAGAAACAATCGGCATACAAACATTCATCTCGAATGCAACGTCCAACATGAATAATCAAATGATCACATTTGAAAAACAATCTGGCTTACAATGATGACTAAAAACCTTCTCAACCACTACTTCATCAACATTTTGCAAACTTTCATAAATCTACAGTAAAATCAAATGACCTTTGTCATTTTATGATTATCAAGATGTAATGTCAACATGACTCACACTCACGCACACGCGCACACACACACACACACACACACACACAAATATATTTTATGAATACCGCATATTGCACGTGTATATAATATTTAATTAATTATTTATTTGTTCAGGTAATTTTAAAATAAATTTGATATCAATACATTTGCATCATCTTTTCAAGGTAAATATTTCTTTCATGAAAGAGCACCTGCTAAATTCAATTCATCAACAACAATATTTGAATATGCTTCAAAAATTTCCCCCCCCCCCCAAAAAAAAATAAAAATAAAAAACAAAACGCAAAATAATTTTTAAAAAACATCAAATTAAAATTAAGTAAATTTAAAAACATTCATATGAAAAGAATGAGATTTCATACTGTATTGCGGATGTTTTTTTTAATTTTCAAAGAAGTTCAAGCTCGAAAATATCACACGTTGAAAAAATGAAAAAAATACACTAAAAAAAAAATAAAATCAGCTAGAACAATTGCTGAAGGAATAATAAATATATTACGTATTTTTCACTTTGTTCAATTATCATATTATTTTCCATACAACAACGATATGTGTAAAAAGTCATAAAAAATACTATTCACAATCACTGATCATCATCATCATATATGGCTGGTGTAGAAATGAAAAACAGAAAAGATTCGCAAATAATAATAATAAGAATAATAATTGCAATTAAATTCAACAAAACAAAAAAAAATGAACATTTTCTTTATATTCAAATATTGTGATTCATACTCTGGTTCTATTGCATGCCTATTTAAATGCGAATAATTTTTATCATATCTCATTTTCAGACAAAAAGCAAAATCACGTTTTGAAAAAAATGACATCAAAAAAAAAAGAAATACTCTGTGAGGTCTGCACGTTGTTGTTGTTGTTGTTGTTGTTTGTCAGTCAGTGGTGATAGCTATTCAAATAGCCTTTAGCAAATAAATGCTAATTGAAAATTGAAACAAACATTTTAAAAAGTGAATACAAACAAGTCCGACCGGATAATTTGAATAAAATTAGAGAGAGAAAAAAAAGTAATAAATGAAAAATGAACAACTTACCAATCATCGTAATAGAAATCTTCCATTTCAGAAGCAGAACTTGTTTCCTCGTCACTTTTGGTAAATTGCTGGTCCACGTTGATTTTTTGAATCTGCAAAATAAGCAAAAAATTTTAACCAATAAACAAGAAAAGCTTTTCAAAACACAAACCTGATCAATTGCGGATGTTGTTGCAGGTTGCACCTCTGCTGCTGGTGTTATTATTAATGAGGAGGTCGACGTTGTTGGTATTGTTGATGACAACGACGACGAGGACAATACAACGCTACTTGTTGTAGTGGAAAAGGAGGAGGAGGAGGAGGAGGAGGAGGAGGAGGAGTTGAATACGGCAGTTAAAGCTTGTTGGCTGCTGCGACGTGAATGAGCTTTGGATTTCATGTGTTTGGTCAAGTTGCCTTTGGATTTGAAGCTGAACATGCACAACGGACAAGAATAAGGTCGAATGTCGAGGTGGCAACGAAAATGCTTTTTCAACACGCTCGGCTTTTTGCATCGAATACCGCATCGGTCGCAGACATACCGACCTCTGCCACGCCCTTTTTTGTATCCCGAAGACAAGTTCTGATTCTGTTGGCAAGTTTCATCGTGAATTGACAATCTCTGCCAAGAAAAGAAGGAGGAGGAGGAGGAGGAGGAGGAGGAGGACGACGACGACGACGACGACGATGACAAAGAAGAGGAAAAACTTGTACAGCCGCCGCTAGATGTATTACTATCGTTGTTTTCTGAATTTTGTTGTCGTTGCTGCTGATGACATTGATCCACTTTCAGTTGTACAACCAACGATGTGCAATTATTATTATTATTATTATTATTATTATTATTATTACTTGCAATGATATTGCTGTTGTTGATGATGGCAATTGCTGCTGTTGATGGTGCATGGTCCAGTTTGGATAATTTGCGCAATTTTTTCGAATACTTCCAATAACTGCTGTGAGTCATGCGCATCGAGTGAGCCAATTCTTGCACGGCGGTGGTGTAGCAGAGCAACGGCATGTGGTGGAGCTTTTGCAACCGATAGCAGCCCATGAGCAAGATGTTGAAATGGGCGTCGGTTCGGCGTTCGGTCTCGTCGCCGGTCGTCGAGATGTTGACACTGGACTGCGGAATACCGTCCAGCCAGATTGATTGGCGAGCAATTGCCAATTTCTGCTGGGGGACCGGCCGTCGACGGACAGTGCAAAATGTGCTCTGCGTGATCAGAGACGGTTGATTCTGAGACGAACGCATCGGCTCCAAATCGAGCAACTTCGGCACCCTGACCGTGTTGCAATACGGTTGCATTGCACTGGACGTTGAAGTGCCAAACTGCAAGGCGAAAATAACGTTCGACGACGACGGTGACGACGAGTTGACTGAGCAAGACGAAGAAGAAGAAGAAGTGAAGGAGTTGGAGGGGCAGCAGCTAGAGGAGCAGGAGGAAGAAGGCGATGATGCTTCAACGATTGCAGCCGGTGGTGACTCTATAGCAGATAAAGATGGTCGTTGGGCGCATCGAATTTCGTGCGCTTTGCAAGCGTCGACGTTTCGGAATCCGACCGAACAGTAAGCACAAGGTGCTGAGCCTTGCTTGCCAGTTGTCACTTGATGCACTGCTTCGACGGAAGCGGACCTCGGCGACAACGAGCCAGTGTCGTTGGACGTGGTGCGGTTGCGCAAACGACCGCAGTCCACGCTCGAACGATGAAGAAATCCACGGTGCAGGTCGGGTGAAGGTGTGGTTTTTCTCTTGAATGTGCTCAACAACAGTTCAGCATCGACCAACGACTGACTTCGCATAGTTTTCACGTTTGACATTGCATTGCAATTGTTGTTGTTGTTGTTTAAAGAACTGCAACCCTTCTGCTGCTTTGCAGAGCATACAATGTTTGCATTGACACTTATGTTCCGATGTCCACCAGCTGATGATCCTTGGTCAAAAGAGCCGAAATGCTGCCTGGTATAAGAGCGACGTTTCAACAATACTGGCGACGGTTCCAGTAGCGCTTCATTTTCGCTGATCAATCTCGAAATGTGCTCTTCAACAGCTTTATGATTGACACGAGTTGCACCCATAGCAGGTGATTCTCTACCTGCAGTTGAAAAAATTTTTTCCACACAACTACTGCTATTATTATTATTATTATTATTATTATTATTATTATTATTATTATTATTATTATTATTATTATTATTATTAGCAGCAGCAGCAGCAGCAGTAGTAGTAGTAGTAGTATTGTTGTTGTTGCTTGTCGTTGTAGTTGATGTCGATTGAAGTAAAAGGCAACAAACTGAAGCAGAGGATGAAGATGAAGAAGGCTGTTGTTGTTGTTGTTCATTCAATGTGGATGAATCACCGGTATTGTTTGACAATAATCGACCAGTTAATGAACGTTTTCGTTTCGCAGAGGAATATTCAATTACAACACTATCACTAACAGCAGTAGCAGTAGCAGCGGTGGCGGTTGTGCTGACCGTTGAAGGGGATAAATTGGAGACAAATTGTTGCGCAGTGGCCATCAAATACGGATACGGCATCGAAGGCGCCAAACAGCCAGCAACTGTCCCGCCAGTGGAACTGGACCGTGAAGCCGCGGCGGCGGCGGCGGCGGCGGCAGCAGCAGCGGCTCGGGCCACCGCTGCCAAAGCTGCCGTGTACTGCTGCTGAATAACAGCGTACTGGGAGTAGAGGGCGGCGGCTGCGGCTGCGTTGAACGTGTCCCCTTGTTCACCCAGGCTGGTCTGTCTTGTCAGCAAGGCACCCCGACCGTCGACGGAAGCCGTCTCCACGGTCGACGACGAGGTTCCACTTCCGACCACGGGTGCCACGTCGACCAAAATTCGATTCTGACAATCCGCTTCTTGGTCCGCCGCCAGAACAAGCGCCAACGAACTCATGCTCGTTGGTGGTTTTGTTTTGGTTTTGTATATTCCACTTTTTCACCTTTGCCGGACAGTTGGTCTAAAACAGAACCGGATACACACAAATTGCAAGCAAGTACAATTGCAATAGACAAATTCCAACGAACAAATCTAGCCATCGACCAACCTGTCGATGACGTCATGTTCATTGTGACATCACAGAGGAGAAACAAGTTTTTTTTCAAAACTAAATAGCAAAAAAGCATATATAAAAAGCATTTTTCACACTCGTTCGGCTTTCTTGAATTTAAAAGAAAAAAAACAAACAAACAAACAAAGAGAAAATAATCATATTTTCCACCACTTCCTGTCCCTCTGTACCCCTACCCCTCCACTGAACTCTGCCCCTCTCGATAAAGAGTCCCTCACCCGGATAGCTGCGACGCAGTGTCTGTTGCAAGCAGCATTTTCACGTGCGACTTTATAATTTCCAAGCCTCACCGCACACCTGCATCATCTCTCTACATTTCTTTACGTAATTAATATATTTTTTTGTCAATATGTTTGAATAGAGAAACATAAGAGACAGAGACAGAAATTGAAAAAGACAGATAGAGGAAAAGCAGTGACGTCAGAATTGTTCCGTTTCAATTTTGTGTCACCAAAATTTTTGATTGCAGAAAAATGATCACCGTCAACGTAGTCAATTGTCGCGTCATCAACGTCGTTGAGAGCCAGCCAACTAGAGCAATAAACGACACGTCGAAGAAGAATTGCACAAATATTCCATAGCGTAGACGACAGACTCCATGGCGACAATATACAATTGCAAAAATAAATAGCTTCAGGCAAGACAAAAAAAGCTGCAAAGTCCAATTTGATAATTTTAATTTATGATTAGTTTTTTTATCTTCTTCTTCTTCTTCTTCTTCTTCTTGTTTTAACTTTTTCAGTATTGTGAAATTGAAAGTGTAAATACATATTGTAAAAACTGTTGTCAATGTTTAGCTATCAATAAACAAATCTGATCGTTGAAACGTTTTATTGATTTCTCCCCCTTCCCTCTACCCCTCATATCTCTCCCTCTCTCTACAGACAGACACATGATCCAAAGACAATGTAAAGACTAGCTGAAACTGCAATTGCCAATACGGAAAAGAGCTGAGAAAAAGTGAACAGCAACATTATCATAATATTCAAAAAAAAAAAAGAATATTAATAAAACAAGCGACAAACAATAAAAAACAAACAACTAGCCGGAATTGATAGATCATCATCAATCTGCGTTGTACAAAGTTGGTTACGTCATTTTTCATTTATTAAACATTCATATTGCGCATTTATGTGAGAAGATGTCGTCAAATGGAAACGTCTGCCACAGCAGCAGATACGCAACGCTGAAACATTGTTAAAACGAAAAACAGCAACACAAATAACAAACAAACAAAACGTTGTTGTTTATTTGCTTTTTTTCTCTCTCATCATCATCATCATCATCATCACCATCATCATCCAACCCTTGTAATAGTAGTAGTGGAGTATTTTTGATTAAAAAATTAAAATAACTATGAGAAGCAAAAAAAAATACAAAATAGCCACTGCTGCTGTATAGCTATAAAAGCTATAGCTAAATAGTAGAATTGCCGCCCTAGTGAATTATGTTCACCACCAAATTTGTTCACCGTGCTTTGATGATAAAAATCAAAATAGGCGACAAAAATAACAGCTTCTCTGAACAGCAAAGCAGGAAATGAGCGGAAAAATTGCATCCACAAAAACGGGTCAAATTAATAATAATAATAATAATAAAATGGTTTCATTGCATTTGTTCTTGACAATTATTCATTCTTGTTGCACAACTATGCAATATATGTTGATAATAAATATATGAAAATTTGAACAATTGCGCTCTGCTTGGCAGATTTGGTGGATAAATATGACAAGCTTCTATAGGGCAAATGATTTCCACACGTTCTGCACAACTGTTGATGACCCTGATGACGTGTCCAAGAGAATGATGATACGATAGAAATAAATAATTATGTATGACGCTTTTCAGTGTCAACAAACGATCTGCTAAAAGCTTATCTGAAGAAAAAAAAAACGACATTCCCAACCTTCAACCCGCCTCCCAATTCCACCAATCACGTCGGCAAATCTATTCTACCAAATGTCGTCGTCAAATTGGAGGTGTGAGATTTTCCTTGCCACTCCTTAATTTTCATCATTTGCATTTATTTTCCTTCCTGTTTATTCATCTCCTCCCACTCCCACTTAGCCATGAAAACAAACAATGAAAACGTGTTGCGTAATCGGTGAGGAAAAAAATCCCAACAAACAAACAAACGTTAAATATTCATTCCTCTACCACGTATCAGCAATATATCGATGAACATATTTGTCAAACAACAATAATTAATATGTGAAAATACAGAGAATCAGAATAAAACACAATTTTTTGTTTCCCAAAACAACAAAACTTTTCTTGCATGTATAGTGATAATTTTCCAATAAATTATTATTATAATTATTGCTTTGTTCTGGGGTATATCACCGGTGAATAAATTGAATTTGACAAAAAAGATAAAATGGAACCAACCGCCGCCAGTTTTTTTTTTTTTTGACAAATGACGTCTCATGCCTGAAGAGAGAAAGCAAGCAAGAAAGAGAGAGAGAGCCATAAAAGCATGGCGACGCTTTCGGCTTTTAGCTCAGATAAAAAAGAACGTCTAGATCAATATTTGAATAACGACAACAACAGTAGAAACGAATAGTTTAAAACAACTTTTGCACATCAAAGTGAAAAAAGCATACAATTTCACAATGATAATAATAACTAATGAAATTTTAATTAAAATTAAAATTGTTTTTGTTGACTATCAATTAGCAACGGTTCTTTTAAATTTATTATTTAAAAAAAATATTCTTTGCAACAATATTTGAAAATCATAAATTTATAAATACAAACATGATGAATAATTTGCTTTCAACAGCTTTCAACTGTTATAATTAATTTATTTTAGAGATTCAGAAAAGAAAATTAATCACAATACTACCGATCTATGTATATATCTTGAAAAAAGTCAATTATGCAAAATTTTTTCTTTTTTTTTTTGTTTTGAATAAAACATGCAATGCTAAATCGCTTACCAGTGAAGAATACACAACTGTGACAAAATGCAGAGACAAAATTAATAAGAAAAATGAAAATTAATAAATAAAATACACACACGCACAGAGAGACACACAGACAGACACAGAAAATGTGATGATGAAGAAGAAAATGGAAATTCGCTTTCCGTTTTCTGTTCACCAACTGTCAAAAGTAGTCAACTGCATTGATCCATGCGGAACGATGCGATGCATTCTACTCGAAGATAAGCAAGCTGTCAGCGCACGTAAGCATTCCTTTTCAAATGACACGTTCAATTAATATCTATTTTTTCTCTATTCAAAAGGGTCAAAAGTTTTTTCTCTTTATTTATTTATTTATTTATTTATTGTTCATAAATAATTACGTATATTCATAATATATATATATATATATATATATATATATATATATATATATATGTATGTATCATTGAAATCTGTTTCATTTTGTACAATGCATTTGTTGCAATAAAATTTACAAATCAAAGAAATATAAAAGAAAGAAATTACCCCTGGTAGTGTCACATTTCACAAACAGAGCCACATTATCTCCGATACAATATACAAATGATACATGCGTACATATATATGTTCGTACGGTCCAGTAAATGCATAAAGATATAGAAAAAAGTAATAATATTTAAATTGCATTTGGGAAAAACCAACTGAACAATAAATATAAAATAATTCTCAAGAAAAGCTAAAAAAAAATCACACTCCCCAGCAGATGAACAAGCGTTTATAAGAATTTATTGATTTTAACACATGTGAAAAGAAAACGATTTGTGCAAATGGGCAAAAAGAAATTCATCATTCATTCAACAGTCTCAACTAACCAACTGTCACAGGCCATGTGTGAATTGTAATAAATTTCTCTAACAAATAAAAATTCCAAGTTCAGCAGAGAAGAAAAAAAAGTATATACATATATATATATATATATATATATATATATATATATATAATATATGTATATAACTTAATGCTCATTTTACACTTTTAATAATGTGAACGCGTAGTCAAAATTAAAAAACATAAATAGTATCGCGTGATTGAAGAGAGAAATGAATAATAACCAGCTATGCGAAAGTGAAATGTCTGTCCAACCTGCTTGTTCAAATCACACTGCATTTCATAATTGAATTGTCAATAGGGCGGAATATGTGGAAAATTATGTTCAAAAACGTTTCCCCCTTTCCAATTTTTGCAATCTTTCAAAAGTTGTCATTTTGGGGGAAAAATGAAGCGTGAGGTGGAGTGGGGAGGGGAGGGAGTAGTACAATTTTCACGTCACGCGGTATGATTTTCAAAAGTGTTGCAATAGCCCCAGTGAAGTGTTGGCATAAAAGAGAAAAAAAAACATAAGAAAAGCAATGATAATTTTCTCCAGCAATCTGCGAGGAAGAAGGTGTTGAAATCTTTTTTTAACAAAAAAGCAACTTTTAACGTCACTATTCAATACGTGATTTAGAATCAAAAAAGAATATCCCCAGAGAAAAGAAGTTGTCATTAAATTCTTAGAACAAGCATGCATCTCTGTACTTATTTGCAATTGTCATTACAGTAGTTTTAATAATGCAATCACAATTCTCTCTACACACATTCTGTCGATGCACTGGATGTGAAAAATCAAACTACATTACCAAGTTTTTAACTTTGACTTCGACCACTGATGCAGCTAAATATATCAAAATTGCAAGCATGCCAAACAACTATAGTTTTTGAAGCAATATTAACCAGATTTATCATCATCTACCCCTTTTGCAGCCAGCCAGCGTTTGTTTCAGCTTAGATGAGAAGGTGAAAGAAATCAAAAGTAAAAGAAAAAAAAAAGAAGTACCCTCAACTCCCTTCCTATACCTCTCAACTTTGACCAAGTGAAAAGTTGAATTTGAAATTCATACAAGTTTGCCATCTTGTTGTACAAATGAATTAATTATTCAAGCTAGCCTTGGAAGTCTTTGTTTTGGAAATCATTACAGAAAAGCGCAAAATAAAAGTAAGAAATTTCCTCCAAAACAAAACAAAATAAAAAAAGAAAAAAAATCATATTTACCAGATATGAAATCAACTGATGAGATTCATCGTGCAAGGAGAAGGTATGATAAGAGGTGTCGTCCAACAGTGTGCACAGTTCTGAAAAAGAAAAACTGTAAATATTAAAAAAGGAAATTACTTTTATAAAAAGAAAGCAATAAAAAAAGTTCAGAAGTTAAATAAATATATAAATATATAAATATAAATAAATAAATAAATAAATATAAATATATATATATATATATAGTGTACATGTGTGAACACAATCTAAATATACTGAAGAAATTAATGAAGGAATAAATAAAATAAAGAAAAAAACTATCAACATTATGACCTAACACGACAAAACCAATGAGTGATGATGCACAACAGATGATGGATAAAATAAATTAATATATTTATTAAAAAATGAAAAACAAATTAATAAATGATTGTTAATTAGTTTAAATGGAAAATTTTGTTGATTTTTGTTCACTTCAGATACACGGAGAGGCGCTCGCGAGCGCATACACACACGTCAAGAATTAAAATTTGATATTCATTCATTCGCACGAAAACGGTGATCATCACAATCACAGATCGATGATGAAATGACGTGCAATATAGAAAAGAGAAGAGAAGAGATGAGATGAGATGAGATGAAATGAAATGAATAAATATACAGGTGACATTCAACAGTTTCGCAACAGAAAATGTCATTCAACAATTCAAAAGCATGCCTGAGGCAGAAATCGTCGTCAAATGGCGTTGGCGGTAGACAAAGCTGGGAGCAGTGATAAAACGCATCTGTTTTATCTGGAGAAGCAGCATAAAGCTTTTGCTATTGCTGCTGTTGCTGCTGCTGCTGTTGCTGTTGCTACTATTGCTGTTGCTGACGCATACACAACAGTGAAAGAAATAAACGAAATAAAGAGCATCATCATCATCATCATCATCATCATCACTACTGGCGTTTGGTCGGCAAACAGCTGCTGCTCAGAGTTTTGCAAAATGCAAAGCGGTCGTCGTCAGTCAGTCGCTTCTTTTTTAAACTTCAATCACACTCCCATCTCTGCTTTTTTGTTCTTTAAAAAAAATCCTACATACTAATGCTTGTATGTATACATGCATATATATAGCAGGAGACTGACCAACGTCGTCAAACTATTTCTACAAATAAAGCATTGCAAACATGAACATCTGAAAACAAACAACCCACATCCGAGCCTTTCGCTTAGCTGGAAGTTAGCTATTCAACTTTCACATCATTTGTCACATTGTTATTTTGTAAATCTGCTTTGCAACAACAACGTCCAATACAAAATCATCTTCTTGTGCAATTTTCATCACGTCATTACACAAACAAAAACAGATAAGCAAAATTATAAAACTTTTCTATTATTGAAATGCAAAATAATAGATAATGCAGATGAAGTATATTCATATATCATTAATGAAAAGTTTGCTCAAAATTGAAAAATTTCTGAAAGCCATTGCACATTGCAACGTTTGCAAAAATGCAAAGTCATCATCGATTTCAAAATGCACAACATTCAACACTGTATATATATGAGTAATAGGGTCATTTCAAATGTAATACGACCAAAAGTAAGTAAATAATAAACATTTCCATCAATTAATTAACTTTTAATGCAATTTTATTCATTTATTAAACGCTGAAAGCGGATAAAATTGAAAGCAACGTTCCGCTCGTTTCCCGCTGCCCTGCCCCTCAATCTCTGGAAAGAATCAATGCTCCATCCAACTCTCGCCAAGCTAGCTAAGCTCAATGTGGGGACGGAATTTTCATTTTGCAAAATCAAATGTTGTTTCGCTTTGAGAGAAACAAATTTTTTTCCAAAAACAAATTGATTCATTCATTCAACAGAGTTCAGTGTGATGCAACAACGTTGCTCGAAGCGCGTCAGCAACATGCTGACGTGAAAATATACAAAAACCACCCCCTAATAACGCGCTTTTGAAACAAACAAACAAAAACTGCCGTCCCCTTTTAGAAAATAAAATACTTGTTGTTGCATGTTTGTAAAAATTGTCAACAAAAGCAACCATTCATTTAAAAATAATATCACTACAGTTGAGAAAAAAAAACAATAACGTGCATATTCTTATCAGTATTGTATTTGCAATGTAAAATTTAAAATCATAAATTTAAATCAAAAATATGCATGCAGAAAAATAAATATATAAACATATTCAAATATATATATAACCTCAGTTTTGCAAATTTTGATGCTTGTTAAAATATAAAACTTTTCACTTTGTTTATTTATTTTATTTACTTAAATTAAAATGATGTACAACAACAATAAATGGATGTAAGAATGGATGAATGAAAGCTGTGTTGCTGTTGTTTTATTCCACAATGTTTGCAGACTGCAGATGCAGAAGAGAAATAGCGTGGGAAAGAGAGAGTACGAAAATAATGATGATGATGATGATGATGATGATGATGATGATGCATTGATTGAATCAGATACGTCTGAATAGAAAGAATGGCCAGTTTGGTAAGAGAACTAGATGGAAAAGTGGATTTGGAATGCAATGCTGCTATGGTAAGCTCGAACACGTCTGTCGGTCTGTCTGTCTGTTGTGGATCGATGGGAGCGAGTGGAAAGGGTGGGGGGATTCTTGGTCGATTTTCACCAGTCTGCCCGCATCATTCGTGGCCGGGATTCGACGTTCCAAGCTGACGTCAGAAACGTTTGATCAGTCAGCTGAACGGCTGCAACGCGACCAGCTATGCGAACAATGCGTCAAACTGGCGCCTAAATTGCCCGGCTGACCGACCGACAGATGCCGCTTGCTTCAACCAACGCGCCTTCTACGCGTTTGAAGGCAAGCTGAAAAATGCTCAAAAATCGCTTCTGCTTGCTTTCTTGCTTGCTTGCTTTGGAAAGAAATCTGCAATGCAATTTTTGCAACAATTGTGACTCTCATCGATTGAACCAAGCACCAAAAGCCAAGCAGCCAGCCAGCCAGCCAGCCAGCTATAATTTAGCTTAGCTAGTCGATGGCAGTGTGCTCTGCGTTCAGATGAGCAACCGTAGATTATGGTGACCACGTTCAACTACTGCCACCAGTAAATCCTAATCAACAACAGCAGCATTCAGTAAAAGAATATGTAGAAAAGAAAATTTTTTCCTTCTCATTCGTCATCCAGTTCGTCACTGATCATTTGACGCAGGCCCCATTTGATACTTATATTTAATAATCATAATAATATCTACTGGTTGTTTTCATTTTGTATCGTCATTAAAAAAAAGAAGAAAACCGCTTGTCGATTTTTTTTGTTGAAATTATTAAAAAACACAACGTCGACAATTGCAATTCTCATTAATAAAATAGTGAGCGTAATTATTTGACAAATATTGTCAATGTAACAATTTTTGCCAAACATCAATTGTATCAAAGAGAAAACTATTTCCACGTCACTGCAATGATGTCAGCGGTTTTTTTTTTTGGTCTGCTTCAATCATTATTTTTCTCAATCAATCATACGGTCAAATGATTTGTGCAATCCAACACACTGAACCGTGCCATGAAAGTAATAAGGAAGATTAATTTCAGTTTCAATCAGTCAAGTTCCATTTGCAAATAAAAAAAAAATTTCGTGTAAACTCTTCGTCGTGACACATGCGCAATTTACTGTTTGAATTTAATACATTTCTGTTCGAAAAGTGCAAAAACAACATTTTCAAAAAAATCAAGTACCTAATTTTGAAATACTGTATTATACAGTAATCGTGTAAGAACAAGTTGTACTTTTTTCGTTAGTTTTCACTGTGAAAAAAAACCGAGGCCAAATTTGTGCAGTTGATTGAAATTATAAAATAAAAAAAGAAAAAGAAGAACCCATTTGAAAATTATGACCCTGAATTGAAATAGTAGAAATAATATCTATATTTGTTGTTGAAAGCAATCGGGGTCTGCAAGTGTGAAACAGAGGATGAAAAGATTGCATAAATGCAAATGCAATCGAATCAATGATGAAACAAAACAAGGCAATCGATCTGGTGGAGTTTTGATCAACTTTTAGGTGCAATTCAATTCTTGTAACACTCTTGAATTTGATCGATGACGTTGAGCAAGCAGACGACGATGATGATGCCAAGCGTGTCTGCTTTTCAAAAAAATAAATAAATAAATAAAAGAAAAGAAATAAATGAACAACCTGAACTCAAAATGCAAATCACGTCACCAAGACATTTCTCCTCATCATCAATTGAAGAAAAGAAAAATTTATGTCGAGGCAAACGTGCGAAGTTACTTTTTTCTTCATTTTCCATCACACATGCAGGATGAAAAGAAAAAAAAAGTATCCAGACGAATAAAAATAATTTATCCGTTTTTGTATTTTTTTTTGGAAAAATTTGTTTACATCCAATAAGTATTTGGTATGTGACGAGATGACTTTTTGTAAAGAGGCCAGAAGACCAAGCAACCGACTGACCGATTGAATGATGCAGATTACACAACAACAACAACAACAGCAACAACTGCAACTACAACTACAACTACAACTACAACTACACTTTTGCCCATTGAAGAAGAAAGAAGAAGAAGAAGAAGAAAGGGCTTGTTGAAATCGATTGCAGCAAGTGTGAATGAAAATTTTTCTCGGTCAAATATTATGTTGTTGAAGGAATTTGAAATGAAAGATTCAGCAAACGTCACCGTCGCTTATTTGCGTCTGACGAATGTTTTCACATTGCAAACGGCTGCATTTCAATAAAAACGGTCGCACTGAAACCTGTTGTTCCACAAGTCTCACACATCTCCGTGCAATGTATGCATCTCTCTCTTTCTCTGGTCGTCATCAGTAGTAGAAAAAGCTGCTACACAACGTTTCTGGTCCATTCACCAATTTCTGACCCAATTTACTTAAACACAGGGTCGCTAGCCGACATTGGCGTCGATCGATTTTCACAGCTTTAACACGATGGTCACGGTCGTCAGTCCTTCCGTCCGTGTGCATCTTCTCTTATAAATGCTTATTTTTACTTTACTTTACTTTCTTACTTTCTTCGTTTCAACAGTTTTCTCTGTCTGTCTATTTCTGTCGCATTTATACAATTATCAACAATAAATTATCAAATTTAATTATTGTTTTTCCAAATCATTACCAGCTTAAGCAGTTGTCGAGTTTTTATGTTATTTTTTTTTTATAATCACCAAACTGTCAATGGATACTGCAGTGCAAATCAATCATTGACGCAAGGTGTGATCGAAAACAATAATCACATCAGTCACATGGGTGCGGTTGCATTGGACAACAGCAAAATAGTCAGAAATGATCAAGTTTCGTCAAAAGACAAAAAAAATTGATGTAAACAATTTTCAAAATATGAAATTTTCATTCACCACTGCTTATTATTATTATTATTATTATTATTGCAGAATAAAATTGTCGCTCGACGATTTTTTTGATTTGGAAAAATTTACACAACGCTGACTGACGTTAATAATGCAAAATGGACAAGCGTCTGACGCCCAAAATTACCAAATCAACCGGGCAAGAAGAAGATTAAAATATGTTGAACAAACAGACGACACTACCGACAAGTTACAAAAATTGTTGATACAATGATCATAATTAATCAATTGATTATCGTTTGAACATTTGCACAAAACAGATAAAAGAGAACAAAATGCACAATCAAACTATCAAGATACGGTAACTTGGGTACGCGATATTAAGATATGATAAGATGAAAACAAACATAATTGAAAAATCACTTACCGTAATTGATGACAAAATTGAAGTTGATGAATATTAAAAATTGACGTATATAATTCTGTTTTCTTTTGCGTTGCTTCACAAAAATAGACAATTATCAGTTTTCAGCGTTGTTTTAATGACGCTGTCGTGGCGGTGATGGTGATGGTGATGGTGGTGGTGGTGGTGGTGGTGGTGGTGGTGGTGGTGGTGGAAGTGACAATTGTCGTCGTTTTCGCGGGGAAAGCCAGTCGACGATGACGATTGGCCCAACCGGTTGGGAGGCGTGGACAAATTTTTCCGGGACGTCCGCAATAATATAATAATAACTTGCCTGTTGTATATATATATAAGGGAGAAGAATATTTTTGAAAAATATTAATTACAAAAATTGAAATTATAATTAAAACAAAAATATATACAAAAACAAGTTATAATAAATATATGTGGTGAGAATCGACCACCTGCCATGGGAGAAACAGAACACCCCAGATAGTGATTGAGAAAGATGACCAAGTTGTGGTCGAGGTCGACGTCGGCATGGCGCCGTCGACGGACTGGCTTCATCTCTTCAAAGGGCTTTTATTCATCTGGACCGTTGAGCAGCTGCTTCTGCAGAGGTCATTCAGCTTGTCAATGATCGCTTTTGCTATTAATCAGCCCGTGCGGACCAGTCGACCGTGCGACCGTTTGGCGCCCGACAACTATTCCAACACTACCACCATTGCCACCAACATGCCATTCATCGGGTCACAAGACTGGACGGCGCCAAAATTGAAAATACACACATATCTGCATATTATAATGATAATATTAACAATTTAAATCAATTTAAACTATGAATATAATTACAATAAATTTTATTTTACCTTTTTTTTGGTTTATTATTAATTAATTTATTCAATTTCAAAAATTTTTAATACAGTCAATTATCAAATTTTATACTTATTTTTGTAAACTTGCAATTTTTCATCAATTTCTGTATTGACGTACGTGATTTTCTTTTTTTTTTCTATTTACTTTAATCAATATACAATTATTATACAAGCGAAATTGATTATTGCTGTTCTGAAATTGATTTATTTATTTTTTTTATGAAAATATTACTTGTTAAAAAATTTAAATTTATTGAAATAAATGAAAAATTGCAACACATTCATCATCATTTTTTCAATACTAATAAATATCATTTTTATTACTATTCACAATTTCAACTTTCTTCATACAAATGTATTTGACTATAATAATTTATTTAAAAATTAATTAATAATCAAATAAAAAATAGGTCAAATATCAAAAATTTTTTATCACATTTTACAGTATTTTATGAATAAAGTTCAAACAAATGTTGCAACTTTGGCCCAAATAAATACTTGTTCGGTAGAGTCAATTGGCGGTAATTTTTGAAATTGTAACCAACTTGTGTGCGTAACCAAACTGTTGTTCTGTTCAAGCAAAAGCAAGTGCTACATTTCAATATTTCTATTTCATCTCAGTCCATTGATTGATTCATTGGTTGATTTGAAAATTTTATTCACATTTCAAATTTCTACAACATTACAGCTGCCTGCAGTACCTGCAGTTTCGACTAAGAAAAAAACCAAGTGAAAATTTTGAAATTTTTACATTTTACATACAGTTTATTCTTCTTCACTGGGCGATAGTGAAGAAGATTCGTGTTCACTTGATGAAGCTGATGATGGTGCTTTCACTTCAGCAGTAGAAATCTCAGAAGTTATAATAGATGATTTGATAGAAGCTTTTCCCATCTCTCCAGTACAATAACTATTTGGAAATTTGTTGTGACAACAAGCATAACCCCATTCACCATCATTCCAATACGAACCCCAAACGCTTGTATGATTGTTAACCAATACATCCTCTTCATAACGTGAACGCATAGTCGGCTTCTTGTCACCTTTAACAACAGCACCGTGTCGATTGTATTCGACGTAATTTTCAGTTTGAGCGTACAACAATTCCTTGTCTGGATTTTGCAAATATTCTTCACCACCATACTTTTCCAATATAGCCTTCTGAGCTTCGCCTTGAATGGGAAAAAAAAGTGTTTCAAAAAAAAAAAAGAAAAATTATAATTTGAAAAAAGTGACAATTTTACTTTTCAAAATTTCTTTTTTCACCACATATTCTTTTCTCAGCACTTCCAATTTTGTCGGCTCAGCTAATGCGTGCACACTGGCACCACGTTTGTGAGCTTCCCAAGCGAACAGTTGGGCATTGTTCACGCTCAGCACTTCGCCGGTGAACTTGTGGAAATTTTCACCAGCAAATGGCACTTCGTCCTCGCTTTTCTGCGTTCCTTTGAAAGGATTGTCGCGCATTGATCGACTCTTCGGATCGTAATAGGCAGAATTTGGATCCAAATTGTACAAATATTTTGCAGTATCTTCACGGATACGCAAATTTCGTACAGTAATTCGAGTTCGACTGTCCACGTCCAACTTCACTCCAGGCATTGATGCATTTTCTGCATATTTATCTTCGTCCACATCTTTCTGACCAATTCGATCTTCTTCTGCAAGCACTGAATCGTCTCTTTGGACAACTTGATCACTGTCGGTACATTTTTCTAGTCGAATTTTCTTCCTGGCTTCTTCCAACTGATCGAACTCTTTCACAGCTTGAGCGTTGTAAGAAGAAGCGTCAAAACCATTCCAACGATCTCGTTTTGCATCATAATCGAGCTTAATATTCGGCTGTGAAAATTCATCCGCAGCAATTGAATCGTTAGTATATTTGGCACCAATTTTTCGCGGCCGCTCCAGACAGTCTTTGCGTTTGTGCGTCATTGCGCCACAGTTTTCACAAGCTCCTTTGCGGTATTTCTGCGCCACTTGGTCACTGACGCCACGTTTGTACCATTGCGTTATAGCTGCCAATTCTTTTTGCCTTTCTGGATGCGGCTTCTGATGTTTCAACGTTGGTCCAGCTGCACCAATATACCAAGGAGCTTGTGCAATATAGTGTGGAATGTGGGGATTAATATCGCTGCCCGTTTCCACATCAGTCATTGCAGGTACGGTACCTAACGTGACAACAATTTATTAATGATTATTTATAAACTTTATATAGTTTCGTATGATAATGCTTAAATTCCATAGCTAAAGGTTAAACAAAGTAGTCGAGTGTGAAAAACTATATATATATATATATATATATATATATATATATTTTACAGGTTGAAGAAAACCTTGAAAATGGAAACTGAACATTACCTGCTTTACGAGCTTCTTCCAACTCTTTCAATTTTCTGTATTCTTCCTTCGTTTGACGCCGGGGACCATCTTCCGTTGCATCTTTAGTTTTCAACAAAGATGATGGAGCAATCTGCGGTGTAAATGTCGCCATTGCTTACACAAGAACTGGGTAACGAAATCCAACCAACAAACAACTGGCTGTTGACTGCAAACAAACTACAGTCTATTTGACAATCAGGTAAAAAGTTTTTTAAATTGCATTTTACATTTTCATTTAGAAATATTTTTGAAAAAAGAATATAAAAGTAAATTATTTTTAATGCAAAACTAATAATTTAAATTAAATTAATTAATATTATATGTAATATTTGAAGAAATTTGTTCAAGTTGTTTGTTGTGATTCAACTTTGTAGAGATTTTGATGAAAAATTTTGTTGAAAACAATTTCATAATAGTGAATTATTTTACTTTTACAATATAGTAAATTCAACTAATTGAACAACGACTGTAAGTTTACGCGCGAAATGTATACCGTAAGGTGAAAATAGATTTATTTCAAGTCTTCCCGACTAAAAAGTACTAGTTTTTTTCGATAGCATATTGGTGTTGATTTTTTCAATTGATCCAATATTATTCTGTAGAAAGTTTAGCTAAATCGTTGCAATGCAAAAAAAGATTTTTCAAATTCTCATTCCAATTTACAGTAAACATGAAAATTTTTTTTAATATGAATTCTGAAACAAAAATTTGATTAAGTTTTCCAGCTTGGAGATCTTTTCTCAGTGAGAAAGTTTCCAACGAGAAAATTCAACCGCACAGTGAAAATTGTACTTTTTTATCACTGTCTTTTTTGCATTACTGTTGCGCATGAGTCATTTCCATTATCTTTTACCATAATTTTGCTCATCTGGCCGAGGTGTTGGTGTATCTTGGTAAGCGGATTTTGAAATTTTACATTTTGTTGAAAAATTTTTTTTCTTATTTTCAATAAATTTTGATGGTATTTTTCAAGATTTCAGTATTCCCTTGTGAGATGAATGAAAAAATTGATTTTTTCACTTTAAATTGTATGTTTTTTTTCCGCAAAAATGTACTTTAGTTTGAAATTTTGCAAAATTGTTCACCAAATTTCATCAGTTGAACCAACTGAACTGGCACTGGGTAAGCTCGGTGGGCTTTTGTAGCGATGCAGGCATTTGTGTTGATTTAATTAATTAAATCAATTGTTTATTTTGCTGAAAATGTTATTTTAATAACTGCAATGTTTGTACATCAGTTTGCACAGGAAACATTGTTGTTTTGACATTTTCGAGCAATTTTTTCTTATTTTCTACCCGTTTGCATGTACAGTTTTACCAAGGGCATTTTCATTTGATGCGTGTTGTGTGAAATGCGTGGTTAATTGTTTCAATAATATTTTTTAAGTTAATCATTAGTTGATTTTTATTTCACCAATTCAATATTTACATGTTAAATAAAGGTGTGCAAAGTGTTAATGCATTGTTTATGCTTGTTTAAGCTTTGTAAAGATTATTATTAATCGTTTTGCGTAAATTATTGTCGAAAAGTAAATGTTATTCCAAGTTTAAAAAAAAATTTTTTTTTTGCTTTATTCATCCAGGTGAGCGGCAAATTTTTTTGCAATTATTTGAAAGTGAAAAGAACGCGCATCATGTAAATTTTCTTATACTAACAAAAAATGAAGGTCGTTGAAGGAAGTTTAGGGAGAAGAAAAAAAAAGTTTTGTTTGTGTTGGAAATTCTTTTCATGTAAGATGGCATTTTTTATTGCAAACTTTCAATGTTTATTACTATTGCATAATTCCAGCATTGCCGCTTTTACGACGCGGCCAAGTATGAGAACTGGTAATAAAGTGGCACATGAAATGGTGTTTTTTTTATTTCCACGTGAAGCAGCTGCTTATTCAACATTTTTTTTCTTTTAAAATTGTTTCATTTTCATTCAAGGGTGTGGGAATTCAGAAATTTAAAACACGTAACATCTATATATGTATGTAGGGCGGTAAACCTCCTACTTTTGTAGGTCAGTGAAATTTTATTCAGGAATGAAATGTTTTTTATTATTTTTCTTCTCCGTTCGGTAAAGGTGAACTTTACTGATTTGTTTTGCCAGCGATGAGGTAGATTCATTAGTGGAATAATTAATCAATTTGATATTAATGCGCTCAATTTTACATCCAATGCCACTTAAAGCATTATGCATTATGATTATCTGATACATTACAAGCTGATTTTTTTTTTCACAAAATAAAATTAATTGGCGGACGTGCGCAGTCAGGCATTCGATCAATTTTTATTTGAACAAATTATGTTTTTAAAGAGAATATAATTTGTCTCTGTGCGAGGACAGATTTTTCACCAAATGTTTACCAGTATTTGAAA
Source organism: Trichinella pseudospiralis (assembly GCA_001447645.1). Taxonomy (NCBI): domain Eukaryota; kingdom Metazoa; phylum Nematoda; class Enoplea; order Trichinellida; family Trichinellidae; genus Trichinella; species Trichinella pseudospiralis. The sequence goes on from JYDV01000015.1 coordinate 455,560, forward strand.
TTATCATTGAAATTTTTTTTCATTGCAAATTTTTGTTGTAACATTATCAAAAAGGCGTGGTTGCTTTTCTTTTTTTTGGTAATGAACTATTCATTTGTTTGCAATGAATTTGGTGCGTCCTGTTTTTTTTCCTTTTAAATTTTCATTCAGTTGTGCTTTGGCTTCTGCCGAAGGGTTTGTTCAATTACGTTGAGAGTCACTGCTAATCAGTCAGCTAACTGCAATATAAGTTCAATCTTCTTCTTTTATTCTCTCGTCAAAATATGTTAATTTGCATTGAAGCTCGATTTGATTTGTCAGTGGACGTGAAATTGTTGAAAATGCAATGCAAAAATGTTATTCAATTTCAAATCAATCAATACTTTCAATTTGTATTTTCTATTTTTTTTTCTTTTGCATTTAAATTTTTTGGAAAATATATATGCACTGATAAAAGCTCTTGATAATGTATTTGTTTTGATCACTGAGGCAATTATTCATTTCTGTTTGCACAGTGAATCAACAATAGATTAATAATTAGGAAAAAAATACATACAGAGAAAGATATTTACAAAAAAATTAATTGCTGCTGCTGTTGTTGTTGTTGTTGTTGTTGTTGTTTTTCTGCATGTCAATTTGTCTGATTTTATTACTTTTATTATTCTTGAACAAATGAATAAGTATTGTAATTAGCTCATTTTCACAAAACTTGATCATAGAAAAAATCGATATTTTAAAAATGTTTATCACTTTTATAATTTTTTTCACTCTTGCGTCATTCAATTAAGTTGAACTAAATAGCACCATTATTCCAATGACGTCTCTCTTTGTCAGCATGCAATATTTAATTCGGCATTTCATTGGATTGTGATGATTTTCATTTGTTTATTCAGATAACTTTTTTTTCTAAAATTTGTTTATATTATTCATATGTGTTTGCAGCCGAAGCCGAAAAAAATTCATTCGTCCGCTTTGTGAAAAGTATTTTTTTTGACAAATTGCGCAATAGAACATGAATGAATTGTACTGGAACACTTTCACCACTGATTGAAGGTACAAATGACTGTCAACAATTGGAATCATTTCCATGAATTTGTTTATTTGTTTATTTGTTTGTTGCAGAATCGAAGTGAAAATTGTTCGCATGCCACCGCCATGGCCACTACTACCTCTTGTTTGTTCGGCAGGAACGTTCGCGTTGGCGGTGGGCTGCTGTTGTTGATGCTGTGGTCGTCTGTGGTTGTGGTGCCGTTGCTGCTGCCGCTGTTGGCGGTTCCACCATGCCTTGCTACGGAGGAGGTGGTCTGTTCAGGGTTCGCGATGCGCAATTCACCCAGACAATTCTACGCCGATTTGGACGACCGTATGCGACTCTTGCATTCCAAGTGCACAGTGGTCGAAGGCGACGTCCGCCTGACGTTGATGACCAGTCAAAATTTGACCGACGACGATTTTCGCCTGGTGATTATGCCGAACGTGCGCGAGATCACCGGCTCAATTTTGGTGTTCCAAGTGCTCGGCTTGCGGTCGTTGGGTTCCCTGTTTCCGAACCTGCGTCTGATACGCGGCAACAGTCTGGTGCACAACTACGCGTTGGTGTTGTTCCAAAATCCGAATCTGCGTGAAATTGGCCTGACCAATTTGGTGGAAATTAGCAAGGGCGGTGTGCGTATAGTCAACAATCCGGAACTTTGCTACGCCAAAACAGTCGCCTGGGAGGAGCTGTGCCGCGAACAGTACGCGCACGTTGTGATCGAAGGCGGCAAAAATGCAAATTTGTGCTCGGAGAAGTGCGTCGGCGACGACCGGCTCTGCTTGGAACGCAGCAACGGGCGCGCCTGTTGGAACCACGACCACTGCCAGTTGACTTGTCCCGTCGACTGCGCTAGCCAGGGTCTCGCCTGCAACGGCACCACGACCGCTGGCCAGAAGCCGTTCTGCTGCCACCGGAGCTGCGCCGGCGGTTGCACCGGCCCGGCCGACCACCAGTGCATGGCCTGCAGGCGGGTCCATCACAACGGCCGCTGTTTGGATCAATGCCCGGACGGACTGTTGGAATTGGAACAACGCCGCTGTGTCACCAGACGCCAGTGTCGCGAACGCAGACCGGTGGTCGACCAGCGCACCGGCCACAGTCTGCTTTACAAGGCGGTCGACGCCGGCCGTCTGTGCTCGCTTCACTGTCCGGCCGGCTACGACGAACATCCCGGCGACCGACGCCTGTGCACACCCTGCGCCGGCGCTTGTTCCAAAAAGTGCCCAGGCGGCGACGTGCGCAGTCTGGCCGAGGCGGCCCAGTTCCGCGGCTGCGACGTCGTGCTCGGCGCCTTGGACATCACCATGCAGGGCGGCTTGACCAAGAACGTGGCCGGCAAGCTGGAAGAATACTTGGGTAACATCAGCGAAATCACCGACTACTTGAAGGTGTCGTTCTCGCCGCCGCTGGTCTCGTTGAACATGTTGCGCAACTTGCGCCTGATCCGCGGCCGCAAGCTCTGGAACAACAAGTACGCGTTGTCGGTGTTCGAGAACCAGCACTTGTCGATGCTTTGGGATTTCGACGACACCACCACTGGCACCAGGCAACTGCGAATCGAAAACGGCCGCTTGCAGTTCCACAACAATCCGCACCTCTGCTACAAGACCATCGTCGATTTGGCTGTCCAAGTTGGCTTGGGCGACAGTTTGCAAGATTTGGACGTCTCGCCGATGTCCAACGGCGACAAGGCGGTCTGCGAGGAGTTGGAATTGGAGATCGAGTGTCGGTTCGTCGGCTCGGACTTGGTGGTCATCCAGTGGGATTCGTGGAACACCAGCATGATGGACCACCGGATGTTCCTCGGCTACCAGCTCTACTACAGGCCGGTCGAGGCGGGCAACGTCAGCATCGCCGAGAATCGGGATGCTTGCCACGACAGTTGGAAGATGATGTTCTTCCAGACGTCCGAACGCGGCGCGTTCGTCACCGACCTGCAACCGTACACGCGCTACGCGTTCTACTTGGCCACGCTGATGGTCAACTCGCCCGGTGCCCGCGGCGGCGTGTCCAAGGTCATCTACGTGCGCACGGCGTTCGGCCATCCGAGTCCGGTGCTGGTGACCAGGGCGGAAAGTTTGACGCCGGATTCGATAACGGTCGAATGGCTGCCGCCGGTCAAGCCGAACGGCCACGTCACCCACTACATGCTGAGCGTGTTGCCGAAGAAACGTCCGCTGTGGTCGGAGCGGAACTTCTGCGACGAACCGCCGGACTATTCGTCGCAGACCGACCGTCGCAAGAACAGCAGTTCCGGTCAGACGGGCGCTGGCAACGGGGTTTGCGCTCAGTTGAAATGCTGCGAATGTCAGCCGAGCTTGTGGAACCAGCAGCAACAGCAGCAGTTGCAGCTGACCAACAACAGCACTGGCAACAACGGCAACGTGAGTTCGCCCGCATCCGCGTTGCTGGATCCGGAGCTGTTGGTCAACGAGCAGAAAGAACGTGCTCTGTTTGAAAACATCATCCACAACATTGTGTTCGTGCGCAACAGTCGACATCGCCGTCATCACGGTGTACAAGAGGAGCCGGTAGATTTAACCCTGACCAGCAATAATGGCAGCAATAATAATGGCAATAGTAGCAATAATAATAATAATAATAATAACAAATGGTTGAAACCGATGGTGGTGAACGTATCCGACCGACGGTACACGGTGACCGGCTTGCACCATTTCACCACCTACGAGATACGGATATGGGCTTGTCAGAATCGGTCGGTGGTGGAGAATTTCTGCAGCCGACGCGAAGCGTTGGTGGTGCAGAGCACCCGGATGGTCGAGTGGAAAGACGCGATCGACGAGAGCAGCGTGTCGGTGTCCAACGCGTCCGCTCATTCGCCGTACCATTTGTTCGTTCGCTGGGCGGCGCCGGCGGAGCCGAACGGCGGTACTGTGGTCTCGTACGAGGTCGAGTACGCCCGGGAGGCGGACCCGGCCGACTCGGCCGCCGCCAAGCCCAAGCGCGAATGCACGACCGGCGCCGACTTCGCCGCCGTCGGCGGCATGCACTTCCGCCACCTCAGCGCCGGCAATTATTCGTTCCGCGTGCGGGCCGTTTCGTTGGCCCAACGCGGACCCTGGACCCGCAAGTTCCACTTCCTGATCGTCGACGCGCCTCGTCAACTCGACACCTCGGTGCTGGTGGTCAGCGTCGGCTGTTCGTTGGTGCTGATCGGCGTGGGCGTGGTGCTGGCGGTGGCGCTGTCGCGTCGACACTTGAAACGCATGCTGCCCGGCTACGTGCAGCACGTCTTCTCCGCCAACCCGGAATACATCAGCCAGTTGGAAGTGTACGAGCCGGACGAGTGGGAGCTCAGTCGCCAGGATGTGCAACTGTTGAACGAACTGGGGCGTGGCTCGTTCGGCACCGTCTACGCCGGCCGAGGTCGGGACGTGCTCTCCAGCTGCGGCGTGCGGTTCGGCGACTGCGCGATCAAGACCGTCTCGCAGAACGGCTCCGTCTACGACCGTTGGCATTTTCTGGTCGAAGCGTCGGTGATGAAGAAGTTCAACACCGCGTTCGTGGTCAAACTCTACGGCGTGGTCAGCGAAGGTCAGCCGGCGCTGGTGGTTATGGAGCTCATGTCCAACGGCAACTTGCGCGACTACTTGCGCTCCAGACGTCCCGGCTCTGACGGCGCCGGTCCGGCGCCCAGTCGCGTTGAACTGTACGCCTGGGCGGCGGAAATTGCCGACGGCATGGCTTATTTGGAAGCGATTCGTTTCTGCCACCGGGATTTGGCTGCTCGCAACTGCATGGTATCCGCCAGCGGCTGTTGCAAGATTGGCGACTTCGGCATGGCGCGCGACGTCTACGTCAAAGATTACTACCGACCGCGAGGCCGACGCTTGATGCCGGTCCGCTGGATGGCGCCAGAAGCGTTGCAAGACGCCAAGTTCACTTCCAAGTCGGACGTCTGGTCGTACGGAGTGGTGCTGTGGGAAATTGCCACGTTGGCCAGTCAACCGTACGCCGGCTTGTCCAACGAACAAGTTTTCGAGCGTGTGGTCGAACGACGTCAATTGTTGGCTCGGCCTAACGACTGTCCGCCGGGCTTTTACGAGCTGATGCGCCTGTGCTGGAGTGCCAATCCTCGCGACCGACCCTCATTCAGCGAAATCGCCTTTGCCTTGTGCGGTCACATACCGGACCATTTGTTATCCGGCTCATTTTCCGAATCCAAGATGTTCTTGACCAACAGCAATCGCAGACGTAGTGTTTCGTCGGAACTGGTTGACCACCACGAGCAGCAGCAGCCTAGCGATGACATTACAACTGTGCAACCTGCTGTACAGCAGCAGTCGTTCAAAACAATCACACCCAGATTGATACCGGATCGTATTTTCGAGATGCTTGTTTCTGGAAATGCATTGCCAGAAGATGAAGATGGAGCAGAAGCAGAGGATCATGAAGAAGAAGAAGAAGAAGATGATGATGATGAAGATGATGATGATCAACTTGAACGCGGCAAACATTTGCGCATCAACGCTGGCATTTGCAGACAAAGTCGTACACCGGCTGCAATTCCACCACTATTTCGACCTCATCGAAGCTGGCCACAACTCAACTCGTTACTTTATTAACGGCAGAAAGTAATTTTTATTTTTATTCTTATTTTTTTAAAATGTTTCTTCTTCTCATTTGATCAATATCCTGATTGATGTTACCTGTTTCTCTCAACTTTTTTCTTCTACTTCTTCGTCTTTGTCTCTTAAGTTTCATCATTTACGACCGTTTTTTTTCTGGCTACCACTTCTACGACAATTATTATTACTACTATTATTATTATTATTATCACTGTTTTTGCTCATTGTCGTTACTACAACATATTGTTCGTCGCATCTCTTCCAAATCACCGGATATTCTTTTTTTTCTTCTTCTCTCCTTTCATATCGAATCAACTTATACACTATGCCGCAACGAATATTCCGGTGACCGAAAGATCTCCTATTTATTTATCATTATTATTCATTCTCTTGTTTTTCATTGATTGCGAACAAAATATATATCAACAGCAACAAAAGACAAAAAAAAGCATTCTTTTCTTTCCACTTTTGCTATGGTTGGTCTGAGATTGTATTCTTGTTTTTTCATAGACGGCTCGCCAAATGTAATTTTACTTTTCTCGCATTTATGCTTTTGTTGTGCGCGACATCATAATGGCCAGATATTAATTTGTTTGTTTCATTTCTTTGTTACACCGATGATGTACACATCATTCATTGCATGCCTGGTTTATTCTTCTTGTTCTTCTTCTTCTTCTTCTTCTTCGTTTTCTTATGCATTATTCATCTTGGCCAAACAAGAAGGATGTTGCAGAAAAAAAACCTTTTCATTTTCTTCTATCCTGCAGTGAATTATTTTTTTAAAAAAAAATGTTCTTCCAATGGACTGATGCTCTGCTTTTCTCTCTTCCCCAGGTCTCCTGCACACGTATGCACGTGTACACTTGATGCCTCTGTTATTTTTCTGAAACAATAAAACGAAAACTGTGAAAACAGAAGCAAAATCTGCTTTTCTACAACCAGCACACTGTGCTTGATTTGAGAAAAATGAAAACATTGTAACAAACACGAAAACACACTATAAAATTGGATGTTCATAAAAGTTTTTCGACTGTATCATCAGAAATTGCTTACACGTGTTGTAAATTTTTTGCAAAAAAAATCACAATACTTAGCATCCTAGGAGTAGTAGTAGTAGTAGTAGTAGTAGTTGTTGTTGTTGTTGTTTGATTCTTCTTCCAGACTGTTCAGTGAGTGTTTCAGTGTTTGCAAAAGTGTTGCTTGTTGTTCGTGTTGTAGTGATTTTGTTTTACTTGGCTAGAAGTGAAAACGCGTGTTTAATTTCATTTAATTTAGTTTAAACTATTTTGTTGTTGAGTATTGCATTGATAGTGGTTGAATTGGAATACATTACGCATAATTTTCACGCGTAATTTATTCATCACAAATTGAAATATGTTGTAATTGCATTTGCGTTTTTTGACGTAATGGGTTTCACACTGGGCTTCCACTTTACTATATGTACTTTACTATATGTAGATAGAATTGTGCAGCTTGTAGTAATTAATTTGTTTTTTTGATCATTTATTTTTATTCGATTGAATGAGGAAAAAACTTTTTTTTCATCTGATTTCATTTCATTCCATTCGATTGATTCAGCATTTGACATGAAAAAAAATACTTTAGCAAAGGACACACAAATTGATCGTCATTGTTTTCAATAATTCACCGTTCTAATTTCACTTACAGCATATGTATAGGGAAGTGGTGTAGTTAAAATAACAACAAATATATGTTTTATGAAAGAAGCAAAGAAAGGAGAGAGAGAGAGAGCAAAGAAAAATTACCTCTCAATACTTTTAACACACATATATGCAAAAGAAGAAAGAAAAAATATAATATAAAAACAATGAAAATAATAATAAGCAAAGAAGATGAGAAAAATGACAAAAAGCATTCAGTATGTATGTATGTATGTATGTATACAGACGTGTGTGTGTGTGTGTTTGTGTGTGTGTAAGCTACTGTTGAATAAATCAACCAACTATCTGTGAATTTATCTTCAACTCTAATCAATGATGCTGTCCGAACGAAATCGACCTTCCATTGCAGCTGCATTCGGCTTGGATATGCAACACAGGACGGACATGAACGGAAGTATTTCATAAAAGGCGGTTCTGAATGTATCGTTCAGCCAGGCGTACAAAATTGGATTCCACAATGTCGAGCTCATGGCTATGCAGTGGACGATGAGCGACGACAAGTACGGCTGTGATGCGATTGCGAACGGTGTGGCGTTGAAATCTCGCAGCACGTTGAGCAGCACTTGGAAAAACCAACAAGCTACAAACACCGCCACCATCGAGATCAGCATGCGATTGGTACGCTGACGTCGCTTCAGTGCGACTTTGTGCCTGGTCAGCAACGCATCCGGGGCGCCGGCACCGTTGGCAAGCAACATCTTACCGCCTTGACGCAGTGCAACCCCTTTGCCAACCCGTAACGAAATGCTCGCGTAGCAGAACGTGATCACGATCAGCGGAATGATGAACTGCAACACAAGCACAACACTACCGTACGCTTGACGTGCTTCCAAGTTCGGCCACGTCTCGTCGCAGAAATAGCCACAATACCAGACGGTCACGTTTCCATCCTGGTGATAGGGTATTTTGTACAAGTTGTAATGCAACAACATCGGGATGCTGATCGAGATGGCAAGGGTCCAAATGGCGACGATCATCGTCGTCGCGTGACAACGATTCAGCGGCGGTTTGGTTGGATAAATTATCAATATGAAACGGTCTATGGCGATTGCCATCAGCGTGAACGTGGAAATGATCGTGCTCATGCACTGCAACAACGGGAAGATGTAACAAAGAGGCAAACCGAATAGCCAATTTTTTCGTATAATCGTGATCGGTGTTATTGGCAACGACGTCAAGCAGACAACAATATCCGAACAGCTCAGGCTAACTATGAACAAATTGCGCACCGACTGCAAGCTGGTCTTGCGAGCCACGGAAATGATCACGCACACGTTGCCAGTGATGCCGGCAATGAAGATCACCAAATAGCAGATCAGGAATATGCCACGAATCCAGCCTTCTCTGGTTAAATCTTTGTGAATCTCGTACACGTAATCTGAATATTCGACGCAAGCATTTTGGCTTAAAGCGGGGTTAGAGGTTGTAGTGGTGGTGGTGGTGGTGGTGGTGGTGGTACTGATGATGCTGATGGCCATGCTCTGTTTTCCGTTTACTAGCAGCAGCAGCAGCAGCAGCAAAAACAGCAATAGCTGTCTTGAATCAGCATTGACGACCAATGGTGGTGATGGTGGTGTTGTTGATCCGACTTCTGCTCTTGTCATGTACTTTGTCCTGAAAAGTCAAGGGTTTCTTTTTGTTTAATTTTTGTATTTATGAAAATTTTCATCGGCATTTTTAAAGTAACATCATCGCGAAGGTTGTTCAGTGCGCGTGATTTTCTCTTCCTGGTTACGCGTGAAGGTAAAAAAAAAAGTTCTGGTGTCAAAATCAGTCAGTCATTGTGGTCAGTCCGTTACTCTTGTCGAAATGAACATGAAAAATGGATAATAATTTTTATTCAGCAACAAATTGCTGCTGCTTCTCCTCCAACAACTCAATTGAAAACTGATTCGTGAAATTTTTTCCACCCTGCACTGCACTCACCACTCCTGTGCGTTCGTCGTTCTCCGTGCTCAAGAGCAATCTCGGAACGCCTGCTGGTGAAGCACAAAAGATAATAAAGATTTATTGGATGATCTGAATCCACAGGGACTGGCCGATATTGCCGACCTGCGTCGAATTATATCCGACCATTTTGTTCATGTTGCCAGATAAATTTTGCTCTTTTCTGAACAAATATTTCACGCACTCTACAAGTACACAATCCAACAATTTTATTTTATTTTTTTTTTCATAAATGCATATATTTACCTCTTAATATATTCTTCAGCTCTTTTTAGCTTTATAATTTTTTCTCAGCAAATGGAAAAAAGAAACATCACATACATCACACGAAACGTGATGATTGTTTCTTCTTTTGAGCAAAAATAATGATGATTCATTCATTCAGCTGACAACAAATTCTATTATCTTCTTGGATCTAACCAAAAAAAAAGATTGCAAAAATTCTTTCACTTCTTTTTTTATATTCACCATTGAAAAAACATAAACATGTGTAAGCTTGGGAAACATTTTCCTCATTCTTTCTCCTCTTCGTTCTTGTCAGAGATGTGCACAGATTTAATTGCCTGAATTTAAACAACGCTTATATTAACAACTGGCTATTTTATTTGCTGAACTGTGCTTCAATTTTCTCCAATCAATGTATTCAATGACCGCATAATTATTGTTGCATTTACAATATGAGTGTGTGTGTGTGTGTAAAAAGAAAATAACTTTTGGTTGTCCACTTTTATCCATTGAAGAATATCTACGAAAAGTTTATTGAACATAACAAAAAAGCAACACTAACATTAAGTTCAGTTTTTTTCTACATTAAAATTCAAACTAATTGTTTTCAATGTTCATCAACTGTGATGATAGATGGAAAGCATTTTTTAAAAGCAGCTGATTCAGGATATTAGTCATCAAATGACATTCGATTATGGACAACAAACGAACTTTCAATATTTCTTCAAAATTGATGACTTTCATTTAATGAGGTTACAAATTGATTCTGTATTTGTTGTTGCTAGAACAAAGCAGGCACATTATTATTTTTTTTTTTAGTGATGTTCTCTTGTTCTCTTTGTTATTTATTTACTGCTATAATATATAATTTGATTAGAAATTTCTGATTTACACAGTTTCTTTTGCAATATATGAAAATGTATATATCATCGCTGAAGCACACACACACACACACACACACACACACACGTTGTGTAATTCGTTTCACAAAGCAACGATGCTACTACTACTACTACTACTACTATTATTAACTACTATTACCTGCATTTGCATGGCACCCACCTACACCCACATCAATATTATGCACATAATGTTGGAATACACATGTGCACTAATTGTTGTTAAGTGAAACTTACACGCACATATGATGAAGAATTTGAAATGTCAAATGGTTATCTCTTAAAAGGAAGAAAAGAAACCACAAGCAGACAACATCTTTGAGATTTGAAAGAAAAAGAATTTTGTTTGCCATTTTCTTCACTTTTCTCTCGGGTATATTGTGCACTTTGTTATTTTGAAAAGTAACAAATGAAGATGAAACCACAAACCATGTCAGGAGATTATTAAATGAAAAAAAAAGCAGAAATAGAAAAATTGATTTTCCACATCAATCAGCGACTATTTTATAAAAAGCATACGCCGGCAAATCATCCAAGCATGGAATTATTTTTGGCCCAACGGACGGACGGCGGACACACAGGGAGCAAGATGTTACTTATTATTATTATTCTTATTATTCTTATTATTATTATTATTATTATTTTCTTTCTGTTTTTTTTTATTCTTTACCTACAATGACCGTTAAAATTGAATTAACTGAATAATAGTAGAATTAATAAACACTGAACAAGGGAAGTGATGAAAGAAAAAAAACGTTCTTACTTTGCACTTTCAAGCACTTCAATGGTTGATGCACTAAACAGGCGGTGAAATTTAAATGTCGGTTTGCTTCTCTTTCTTTCTTTCTCCCTCTTTGTGCACAATCGATTGAACAAGTGCATATCAATTGAACTTGGTCATTTTTGTTTCATTATCAACAACATAAAGGTAGTTCTATTGTTAGATGTAATAAATTTTGATCAACGTGCGTGCGAAAACGAATTATATACATGTGTATACATTATATACAATTATATATATATGTATGTATGTATGTATGTATGTATGTATTGATGTTCAGACCCTCTTTTGAATCATCAGAGGCCTATAACGTACCTCTTAATGTATGGAAATAATTTGCTCGTTATTTTCTTAATTGAAAACTGTGAAACATAACAATGACTATGACACAATTAACTATTTTTTTTTCTATTTCAACAATTTCATTTTATTTCATTCCATCAACACTCCAACGCCACAATCGGTCATTTCATTTGATGACAACGCAACTCTGTTGCACTGGCAATTAATTGGCAAGAAATTATTGCACTTACTTTTGTACAATTTTGCAAACTTTATAGTCTCTGTGTTGAAATATTGTTTAAATCCTTTCTTTTTATTACCTGAAAAATAATTAAGCTGATTTTGAAGCGCCACCAATTTGGCCAATATTTGCAATGGGATAATTTTTGTGTAAAAATTTTTCAATAATACTCAACAACACTAAACTTTGTGATCAGGAAAAATGTATGATAAATGAATATTTATGTGGGGGAAAAAAAGGAAATTTTAAATAAATAAATATATATGTATATCTTAAACCTTTTTTGTGCCTTTTATTTTGCAGACAAATTCAGTGTGCTGATCGTGCCTGTCATATTGTCATTGTGGTGATATTATCATGACGGCTTGGCTGTGTGTGCTTTGTGGAAGAATTTTAAGAAAAAAACAGTTTTTCTACTTCACAGCCGCAAGAGATGTGAACCAACGACGTACGGACGAGAAACTCTGGACGAACCACGCCTTTCACGCATCAATCATCCCACAATTTTTGCTCAATCAAAATCGGTAAGCAGAATGATGTTTTTGCATGCAAATCATCTCTGATTGCACAAAATAACTGCTTAATCTGATCAGTTTGGAATTTCGTAGTTTTTTTTAAACCAATCTATTGAGAAAACCAATTCTTCATTGCATTTTTTTTTGAAATTTGTGTTTTTTATCTTCGGGGGAAAAAACTAGGAATGAGTTATTGTTATTGTCATTGAGGATGACGTAAAGCGTAAAGCGGAAAAGTATTTGAGAGAAAAACTTTTCTGTTAGGTCCGCGGCAATTTTACAATCAGGTTATACTTACTTATCATATATATATATATGTTATATACATATACTTACGTATTGACACATAATATTTGCGGAACAAACATTCTCATATATGTCAATAGCATAATAGATCATGACTTACTGAGATGTACTGAGTGAGATATATGTGTGTACATACATTTGTGGCTTGGGCTTTGCATTTGGCAATTTACAATGTTGATATGATTTTAAAGTTTCACTGATTATGATGATGGTGCTGGGAATATTTGAAAATTGATTTTCCTCTGAAACTACTGTATTGTTAGTGAAAATCATTTCATGCTTAAAACAAATAAATGACTTAATGATAAAAGTTAAATGCACTACTTATCAGTTATGTTCAATTTGTGTCTTTTTTCTGACGAATTAGAATGAATAATTTAAAAATTAAAACAAGCTAAACGTCGTCAGTACTTCTGCTATTGTTGTTGTTGTTGTTGTTGTTGTTGTTGTTGTTGCTGCTGCTGCTGCTGCTGCTGCTGCTGCTGCTGCTGTTGCTGCTGTTGTTGCTAGTGTTGTGGAAGTTTTTAAAATTTATTTATTCTACGCACCTGAGAATTAATCTCCAATTGACGCAGGAGTGAATCGAAGCTTTTATTTAAAAAAAAAAAAAATTTTGTTCCAATTATCCAGATGAACAACAAAAAACCACTTGAAACTCGTGCTTTTATTATTACTTTTTTTCATTTATACATATGAAAAATGATATATAAATATTAATCCAAAGTATAAAGATTTGTCGTTATTGTTTTTTTATGCAGAAAGAAAATAAAATAAGATAAAAGTCCCATAATGCAATTAATAAACCGCGCGACAAGTGCATTCGAATTAGACACAATAAGTTAAATTTAATTTATTGCCTTCACGTTCGATTTTCATGATCTAACTACTACATATGAGCAAGGGGAGCAGGAGAAGGGAAAGGAGAAGAAGAAGAACAAGGAGGAGGAGGAGGAGGAGGAGGAGGAGTTGGTGGTTGAGGATGAGGAAGAGAAGATGATGATGAAGAAGAAGACGTGCAACATTGACTACTCATTCTTACATTGGTTCATTTGCACGGTTCTCAATTGAAAAATACCAATAGCATTAGTAATATAAAAAATTGATGAGGATTCTGTTTTTTTTCTTTGTTTTGAATTTTTATTCAAATTACTCATTTTTGCTTTTTCAAAAATCATCAGCGATGTTTGGGAAAATTGAATTTGTCAATTTTCGCTTATTTTTTCATCAATCTTCAATTACAAGTTCATTTTAGGTTCATTTTTTTGTTCACAGTTAATTAGATAAGTTATAAGTTTAAAAAAATAAGGCTCAATTAAAGCTTTTTTCTGATAATTAGATTTAACGCATTATTGGGCTTTTGTTCTTGTAATTGTCAACTGAGAGATTATATATTATCATCCTGTGGTTGCTAATATAATGTATGTTTTATCTGTTGGGATTTATAGTGGTTATCATTATTATTATTATTATTATTTCTTCTCCTTTTTTTGTGAAGTATTGTATTGTTAAAAAAAGATGCTGCTGATAAAACAAAAAGTGTAAATCATACACCAAGATGGAATAGCATTGTATATTTTGACGAAATTGAATACACACGTCTATTGCGAATAAGATCATCACAAATAATTGCTCATCATACACACATGCACATGCACGCTCATAAATAAATATAAATATAAAGTTGTGCATCTCAGATTTTTTTTCTCTCTTTGATTGAAAACATGTCAGTTATGAATCACCAATTAACTAGTATTGTTTTGTGAATTTTCGCTTAATTACAACTTCAATAGACACACTCATGCTGCATCACTTCCTGATGATAAGCATAAAAGTTGACAAGAGGTTCCAGACTGTTTTTTTTTTCGTGCTGTGTAGCTTCTCACGTATTCATTATTAAAAAAAGAAATTGATTCAAATCAGCTAAATTTTCCAGCTCATCAACTGCAAATGCTGAGTTTTTTCTTGTTTTAAATCGGGAAACTTTGAATGTGGGTTTTTGGAAAACTACTCATTACTCAATACCATTCGGTGGCAAAGAACATCAAAGTGTCCCAGAAGAATATTGTACAAATAGAATAGATTATCTAATTATCTTAATTTTTTGATTTTTTTTTACAAAAAAAAACCTCGAAATAAATTTTATCCGTTAATAATTTTGTGCACAAGAATGCTGTTTGTTTTGATCTTTAAATTGATCGAAAACTGGGCATCATTGTACAATTCTGTCGTATTTCACTTTAAAATGAAAAAGCAAGTAAACAAACATTACACTTACAGTTGAGTGAGTAGGGAAAAAAATCAGACGTTCAGTAGTAGAAGTAGTAGTAGTAGTAGTTCAGTTGTGAGAGGGAAAAGAAAATTATAATTAATACAACGTTTGTATTTTTTGTCTTTGTCTGTTGGTCGCCTGAAATGAGAATTACTGTATATTTATTTGAATCAGCAGTGTCCAAATGATTTCAAAATTGTTCAAGCAAAATTTGTGGCTACAAAGAATATTGTGAAAATTGTGAAAATTGGAGCCAACAACGTTATGCAGGGATCACCTCATATAGCACAAGTGAACTGACGAAGCAATGACGGTTGCAATGCAACTGACGCGCGCGCCATTCTGTCCGTCCGTCTATATATATCTATATATCTATCTATATATATAATCAATTATCATTTGCCACACTAGCTTGACGTCGGATTTATGATCCAGTAAATTAGTGAATGCGATAATAATAAATGTGCTGTGAAAATTGTGCTATGAAAGAAAACAATGGAAACAAAAGGAAGAGGACAAAAGAAAAAAAAAATTACCAAGAAAAGCAAAGAAAAATGAAAGAAGAAGAGAAAGGAACCACCACTGCACGGAAGCTTGCACGTGTGTAACATTTGTCGGTTATGAATAATTGAGTGAATAATCAGTGGGCAAGCGACATTGGAAATTGACAAAGCGATATAAATTTGTGAACGTAAAATTGCTGCCATTCGGCTGCAAAACCAAAGCTTACTGGACGTTAAACAAGACTAGCAAGAAGCTAATCTGTCATCATCGTTCAAGATGATTTGGATTTTATAAATGGACAGCACATGCCATGGCTGCGCATTTCAACTAAATAAAACAACTCTATTTATGTTATTTCTCTCAGCTGCTTGCTCGCTTGCTTGCTTGCTTGTTTGCTTGCTTGCTTGCTTGTTGTCGTCTATGGTGAAAGCTGAATGATGGGAATATTGAATTGGAAACAAAATTGCCGCCTCCTGTGTTTTCATATTTCAATATATATATATATATATATATATATATGTGTGTGTGTGTGTGTGTGTGTGTGTGTGTATTTATTTATTTATTTATTTATTTACATCAATTTGAAAAGAAGACAATAATACAATTGCACTGAATATTTAAGAATTGGATTTTTCAAAACAAAATTATCCCATCTTTGATCACAATTAATTTTTCAGCTGTTAATAAGTTGAGAATTATTTTACAAATGTCGGTATGTTTGCTTTGGAAAATGATAATTTCTCAATACAACTCTTTAGTAAGAGTATTTATCACTGAGCAAACAGAAGCTTGACGAACGAACGATACAACCGTCGTCGTCACATGCTATTATATCACATGCAGAATTGTTGTCAGCTTGTTTGTTCTTCTCATTGCTCATTGTTCAAATGTTACCCAACCATCACCAGCATAAGTTTATTTAAATATTTCTTCTCGTTGTGTGTTTAAATTAATTCATCACCAAAGCTGGCTGAACTGGCAATTCTCGATTTTACAAAGAAAAAAACAAAGATGATGATGATGATGATGATGATGAATTATTTTGAATGAGAGACTTCTGACTCAGAAGCAAAAAGAAATCCTATATCTTTGGAGTCGATATTTTTTGATTGACAACGCTTTAAGCAGGCGTTGATTGGATTTATTTGGAAAAGAAGCAGGAGCTTTTTCAACTGTACTTGAATATTCTTCTTTTTTTAATTAATAATATTCATTGGAATGAAGTATGAAAATATTTGGGGGAAAAAAAATAATAATTCACGCTTGCATTATATATTATTTTACTGTTGTTGTGAACCGAAGCAACTGTGATTGCTTTGATGATTGTTGTGTTCTGAGAGAGGTCTATTTTTATTGAAAAGGGGGGGGGAGGACGACGACGACGATGATGATGATGATGACGAAAATAGCAATTTCACGTGTAAAGTGCAAAAATTTGCCATTCAAAATTTCAACATAACCGACATCATTCAATAAAATAGCTTTTTCACTTGTCAACATGTTTGAAATTCTTCAAATGCGCAATGTTGTTAAATAAAGTGAAAATTGCAATGGTGGAATGAAGTCAATTTGGAAGAAATTTGTTGCTTTTCCTTACAAAATTGCACTTTTGAAGTTGTTGAAAATTAAAATGACAAACGTTAATGGCTTCTTCTTTGGTTAGATTGAATTATTTTATTGTGATGGTAGTTTCATTTTGGGTGGCACTATTTTTCAATTGCAACTCTTGATCAAAGGCAAATTTGATGAAAATCGAAACATCCCTCCCTCCCTCCCTCCCTCCCTCTCTCTCTCTCTCTCTCTCTCCCCTTCTCTATTCTTAGCAAAAATGAAAACAAGTAAGATTGCGCACAAATATATTTTATTTAAAAATGAATATTAAAAAAAACATTCCATAACAAAACAAGAAACTGTACTATTTTAGCATTCAATTATTTCAGTTTTCATTTATTTATACTTATTTTAAAACTCAACAACTTTCAACATATTCTATTTCACTTGAACATGATTATTTTAAATCTTTTTATTTCTTGTTTTCATCTTAACATTGCATTGTTGAACAGTTCTTCAAATGAATAAGAGTTATAATACATTGTTGACTTGTCAGCAGAAACTGAAATTTCTGCAAATTAAGCATTTCTTTCTCCAATGTTTACAGTTATTTGTTTATTTATTATGTGATGTGTCACTTTCAGTTGTACAATTCAGCGATGAGGCTAATTTGACCGACCATTCTTGTCATAAATTCGCCGCGTTCGTCAATATTAATTATAACAGCTTAAATAAGAATGCAAAGAAATTAATTATTCACCAGTATTCAGTTATTCATTAAATTTTGTTAATGTTGCTGATTTGTGGAGCATGTTGGCGTAAATGTGCCGTTGCTTAATTTAATATGTGCATAGCATGAATGAGCATCATGTGCAAAAGCAGAACGCATCTTACCCCAAGTAGCGCTTGCATTTCGCTTCTTGTAACATTTAATAAGTTAATTGCTTGATTTGTTAATGGAACGGTGTCATGTTGGAGAGCTTGTGTTTTGAGCTGTTAATATAAATAAATAAATAAATTTTTGCCAAATTTTGCGTATCGTTATTGCAACAAAGTTGAAAGATTACATATATGAAGTGAAAAATTACTTTCACCAACCAAATTTAGTATCATCATCATCATCATTGTGTGTGTGTGTGTGTGTACTTTTTTAAGTGTTGTAGTGTATATTAGTGAGAAATTGTTTCAATTTCAATGCAAATTTATGAATTTATGATTCAAAATTTCATTCACCATTCATTCATTCATTTGTATTTGATTGGTTTTTATGCAAAAGCATAGGAGAAAAGCTTTTTGTAAGAACCTACTTTGTTAGAATAGAATAGGAAGCGATAGAATTTATTTCGGCGAAACTTTTATAACACGATCGAAGCTCAGATATCATATTGACAAAATGAATTAAGGGGCGAGTTTGAAGGAAAATTTTAAAACATGAACAGGGAACGACGATGGCATCGATCTAGTTAGCCAGCTCTATTCTGTAAGTCTCATTTACTATAAAATTTGATTAGTCCATAGTAACGGGTGTTATAAGAAGGCAGGGCACAGTGTATAAGAAGTAGTCAGTAGTGTATTTGGCATTTTATCATTAATTTCTGTTCTACTGTGCTTGTTTGCACATGTACCTACCCATCTCCGTTTGTCTAGGTTGACCAAATGATGATGATAATATCAAAATTTGCCAAAGGTTCTTGAGCATTTGTTGATAATTTTTATTTATTAACAAAAAAGATAGAAGAGAATAGATGTATTATTGAGCTTTTCAGTTGCAGTTGAGATGAAAATTTTCTCCACATCCTGAATGAGAAAATAACAAAATTACTTTTGTATGTAATTGAATTACGCCACTTTGCACCTAAATTTGAGCACTATATATATATATATATATATATATATATATATATATATATATAAGAGTAATATTTTGAAGTGGTTCAGTTTTCTTCTAAAATCCAATGATCTTGACGACCTGCCATCGTATCCGTTACGTTTCAATGATTGCAATGCAAGGGTAAATAAAATTTCGCAGTCATTCGATTCAATCATTAATGCATCAATGGCAAACATTAAATAATCTTATTATTTATAAAAATGAAAATGAAATTGAAAATACAAAATTTATAAATAAAATCTAACGAAATTGAAAAACAAGTGAAATGAAAGCATTCTGACCAGACTACACACACACACACACAAAGGTAGCATACTTGCTTCATTGATTTTCCATAAACATATATATATATATATATATATATATATATATATATATATCACTGCTAATGGGACAGAAAAAATTGAAAAAAATTGTTTTCATTTTTAGTATTTTTATCATCAAAACGATGCCGACTGATGATTTAAAATGAATTTTTTGCATTATAAAAAGCTGTTTTGCAAAATTTAACAAAAAAGCTTAGAAAAATGCCTGAATTTTATTCCTTTTTAATATACAGAAATTGCTGTGAGATACAAAATATACATATCGATATTTACTTACTTCAAACGTATATGCGTGTAGATGGATAGATGAATTGTTTTGTCGTGGAAGATTTCTATTATGCATTTGACACATCTTCAGATGATGCCAAGGGAACCTGAAGCTTCAACAATTTGGTCATTGATTTGGACGTGATTGCGCGACGGCTTTTCGCCAGAATGACAAATCAATCCAATATTTGAGCAACGGTATATCAACTTAATTTCCGCAGCACAGCCGCAAGGGAGAAAACCAAAAAGCTACACAGCACTCTCTCGTTTACTGAAAGCTATACAGAAAAAAATATCTTTTCCTTTTTTTTGATCCGTGAAAATTTGAATTGAACAACTCTCTTAGGTGCAGCTTAACATTTTACCTCTTTCAATCATTTTTATCAACTAATCAAATCATGACAAGTGAATGAATTTTTTTTCGTTAATTTTAAGCTTCATCAATTTCGTGTCCATTATCCATGCTTACAATAATATTTTTCAATATCTTGAGGCTTAAAAAAACTTTATAAACTGATATTTCAAAAAATAAAAAAACATCCCAAAATTAATCCTCGCAATATAGTTTGTCAGTATCAGTGACTAAATTTTTTGCCTCCTGGAAGCTTAGTAGAATTAATGATTGTCTTCAGATTTTTCTGTTTGCATACATGCACATGCTTAACAGTAGATAGTTCCTGGTGCTGGGCAAGGTATTTTTCTTTCGTATTTTAGATGAAGAATAAAATCAATTTATGACAAAGCATACATACATGCAAGGCACATTTCAAAATGTGTTATTGATAATAGGAATTTTGTGATTACATGCAATTAGTAAATTAGATTCATATTTTTCAATGTTTTGATTACTTTCAAATTAATGAATGATTGAAATTAATTGCAACAAATGTCTTCGATGTAAAGTATGTGCTTTTTGATAAATTTATAACATGTGATTATTAAACAGGAGAGATTCATCAAATAGCGACGAGACTGGAATGTAGAGGTGTTCAGTTTTAGAATTTTGAAATTCAAAAATTAAAATCCTCCACACGGTTGTTGTGTTGTGTGCTTCAGACACACTTTCAGACAAAATTATTGGCATAGTTGATAATACTTTTTACCGAATGCATGATAAAGGCAGGAAAGAATTTAATTATAAGTAATTCAATATGGTGTTTATGCTTTCTGTTGTTGAACAGCAACACATTTGGGCAATATTGTCTGTCTATCATCAAGATTTGGACAAGATCTTGGTTTGATTATCGCATTTCACTGCATGCATATTTAGTTGCATTCTCAATGATTGAACGAGCATTCTCATTCATATTTGAAATGACATGCCGCCTGTGGAATCAACTGAATTCAGAAACAGAATATTCCCTTAACATATGTCATGTCCTAGAGAAGTGTAAATTTCTGATACCATCTATGATGATTGTGTTGTGTTGTGTTGATTATTGCTTTGAAAGTAACGTGATAAATCTTGATCATGATTTTCAACGATAAAATGGCCATTTTCAAAGTAAATATAAATAAAAGGGCTGCTCTAAAGTATGTCATTATGCATAGAATATTGGGAAAGGAATTTGTGAAAATTAATTTTCATCAATTAAGCATATATATGTAAGATACATATCCGAGCGTAATTTTTTTGATTTAATTTCATAATTCATTTTTTTGAAACAGAAAAGAAAACTTACCTATTTAAAATTGGAAATTGTATATTATTGCAGTTAGTCAGTCCAGTTGGTTAGTCAGTAGGTTTGGATGAGTGCTTTTCCACTTAGGACTGACCTGGAAAGATTGTGCTAAGAGGGTAAAAAATTTACTTAAAAATTAGAGCCAGTTTATTGAAATTTTGTTACAAAAAATTGAATTTTCAATAGAAAAGGGCAACTTTGCAGCCAATCCAAACTATATTTGGTTATTGATGTTAGTTGTTTTTAAAGTTAAATCACACAAACTGCAAACGCGCTTCACAATCGGTTCATAGGTGGTTTTGAAGAATTTTAAAATCGAATTTTTTCCCTCGACCATAAACTTTCATATTCATAACTACCGATGCAGGTGGCTGGCTAGTATCTGGTTAGCTGGTGATTTACCAGAAACACTTATTATGATTGCTTTTCTGAAAACATAATTGCCATAGATTGACTATTACTAATCACTTCCTAGCCTGGGGAATGATCACTTTGAAGTGGAGAACAATTTTATAAATAAATTTCAATTACTGAAATAAATCTTCACCGTGGTATTGCTTCATTTCTCCTTCATGACATAAAATAAATATTTATTGCATTTTTAAGTGGACGAGATAACGCGGTTATTTTGTTGAAGAAGAAAACAAAAGTGAATTCGTTATTTTGCATATATATATATATATATATATATTATATAAGATTATACATTTTTAAGAAAATGCTATTTTAGTTAAATTGTAACTTAGCATCTATCTCAAGCCTGAAGCTGAGAACGGACAACAGTCCAGACAGTGCTTTTTTTTCTTGTAACAACGAAAAATATTCCACCACTAATGTAGGATGAGCTGTTGCAAAAACTCCAGAGGGGCTTGCCGCCGTCGGTTTTCTTAGATGGATGATTGGCAATCAGAATTTTTGATTTGCCACTTTTTGCCATCTGACAAATTATTATGACAAAAAATAATGAAATTCACCATGCCGACAATAAAACCGACAATTCACTGTGCAGCATGGAAATATTTGCAAACTTTTAGCATATTATTATTATGCTCTAAAACAAGCTGTGTGTGCTTGGGTGTTTGCGCTGGCTTGCGCGATGCGCTGCTCTGCTTTGCGACGCTACTTCTTCCGCCCTTACTTTTATCATTACTAAGCTTAGTTAAGAGTTCGATCGATTTGATGAACTTTCTTCAAAAATTGCTACATTCAAAAAGTGGATTGAAATTATGATCAAAATTTAGCATTTGAAGCTTTTCATCAAAATTTCACTGCTGTTCGATCAGAAGATAATTGTTCAATTATTATTTGCTTTCAACCATAAAAAAAGTGCAGCATTTCACAATTGAACTGTCATTTGTCTCTGCCCTTTTGGAATTTTACTTTACAATTTCAGAAAGTAATTTGATGGTAGTGTTGAAAAAATTGAAGAAAATGAATAACAATATGTAATAGTTGTACAATTTTCAAAAATACTCCAACCGAGATAAACTGAGTTCCAAATATTTAATTCACAGGATATTTTATTTTTATTTCAATTCATCTGCAGACTGTACAATAATGATCATTTAAATTGAGAAATTCATTTGCAATACTTTGCATATTGATTCCATGTACAATTTGCCCTCCACAGTGAACAAGGGAAAAATTGAACTTACCGTATATGCAGTGCAGCTTTGGAGAATTTGTCCAAGAAGAATAGTTACTTGTACAAAGTAAACATCCAGTGACAATCTGCTGCTTGTTACAAGTTGAGTTTGCTATTGCAGTGTGTTGCTTGCTTGTTGGAAGTGTGTTTGTTAGAATTTCAAACTTTTAGAAAAGTCTCCTGCAGTGTTATAAATAAATTCTAAGCCAATTATAATAGAAGTATCGTTGTTTCATATTGAAGGATTTAATAAATGTTCAAAAAGTAAAACAGCAACAACAACAACAACAACAACAATAAAAAGTTGAATGAAAAAGAAAAATAAAAAGAAGCAGTTTTGTTTCTTTGTTCTGCTGCGCTTAAAGAAAAGCGGCTAACAGTAAGTAGATTCTTCTCAAAAGTAGGCGAAAGATTTGAGAGTTTTCTAAAAATGACGACCATTGCAAGATGTGCTGCTGCTGCTGCTGCTGCTGCTGCTTACCATTTGGCATTTGTGAACAACTAAAGCACATCCACGGTGAACAAGAGCTCACGCTTGCTCGGCTTCAATTCAAATGGCCAATTTTATCACTGAAGCGTGGCAAAGTAGTTTAAAGTGCGAATTTCAATCTTGCTCATTAATTCATTTCCAATTCAGGTTGTTTGTTTTCTTTTTACCATTAAGCAGATATTGTCCAATAGCAATATATCTATCAATCTGATCCTCTGATCGGATCAATGTATTCTTTTAATGTGGAATTTTTTTTAATAAATACAGTAGTAGTAGTAGTCGTGATCGATCATTCAGGCTTTGGAAATTGATGTTTCAAACTATTTCCATGTTCAATGTAAAACAAACACATCTTATTCATTTATATCTACTCTTTGCTTTGGTTGCAGTGGTTAATGCTTGACAGAAATGCTATTATTAGAACATCAAAGCTTGAAGACTTTAATCCGCAACACTCGATTAGAACAACACTGCTAGTAAAATCTATGAATTTATCTTCTCTTTCAACACGTCAATATTATTACTTCATTTGTGCACCATTTTACGCCAGTTTTCTTTCAATCATTAATTTCTTTCTTTTACAATAATGAAAAGGGTTCATTGGTTTTCGAATTATTCGACATTTGTATTAAAAAAAAACAATCTGTTTGTTAATACAAATTTGCCAGTAATTGAATCAACTAATTAAAAGAATAAATATTTATGAGAACTTTTGTCGTGTTCAATTAGATATTTTACAGTCGCATTATTGTTATTATTATTAATAGTGGTAGTAGTATTAAATATATTTTGAGCATTGCAATCTTTTTGGCATCTGTATTTCCAGATATAGTACTTATTTTATTTCAACTGTTCAGTCATTTTATTTCCAGTAAAATGTTTATGAATAGAGATTAATTTTAAAAAAAGAATAATATATTATCAATGTTAAATGGAACATGATAATACTTTTACAACTTTTGCAATGCAATATTTTGCAAGTTATTTTTAAAATGCATATGTATACAATATATGTGTGTATGTGTGTATGTATGTATGTATGTATGTATGTATGTATGTATGTAGGTAGGTAGGTAGGTAGGTAGGTAGGTAGGTAGGTAGATAGATGCTTTTCTTCATGCTTTCAAGTAATTTTTACATTTCAGTTGACCTTTTTATGATTGCTTATAATCAGTTTTGCTGCGTTTTATTTATTGATCATTTTTCAATGTTTGCATTTTCAAAGGTGTAAGTAGTGAGGCTTTAAGAATTTTACTCAAACACAAGCGTTTAAGCCGGGCAATGTGCTTTTTTTTATTATATTATAGTTATTTCAGCATTTTTTAAAAACACTTGAGCAACTTTCAGATAATCTGTTTTTGGTAGTTGAAGCCAGTTATGCGAAATGGTCACTCTTCTTAATGGTACTTTTCCAAAATAACTCCATCATAAAGAAATTTTTCGCATGAATCAAACTGAATTAGGGCAGTCTTTTTCAGTCTTATAATTTTTACTTTCAATTTGACGTGCAACCTCCAGAATTGCACACTTCTGGAAAATTTGGAAATCGATGACGATGCCTAGTTATATGTTTATATATATATATATATATATATATATATATATATAACGTTGACGTACCATGTATTATTTTCTATGCACATGCAGATGTCTATGTCGTCAAATAGAGTTGAAAATAACTTTTTATCTAGGAGATGTTTTTATTAAAACAATTATAAATTCCAGCACGTCATGCTCTGAGCAATGATTGCCGTTTTTGTAAAAAATAGGAAGAAAATTTTTTTCAATCAAGTTTAGTGCATTAATATTTAAATGTTTGTTTGTATAGTGTATTTGAATGTATGATGTGTTAGTTTGAAAAATTTTGCATGTTGACCTATTCTTTGTGAAAGATCTATCTGCTTTTGTTTCGTGCTTCAGAACAAAGATGACATTTGTAATCGTAATGGTTAGCAAAATTTTTTTTGTTTATTTGCTTATCCACTAGTAGCATTTGCATTCATGACGTGTCAACATTTAAGCTGTTATTTGAATAGTTAAATTTACCAGCTCAAGGTTGATATATCAATTGAAAATAACCCTTAATAATTGATCAACTGAATTATATATATATATATATATATATATATATATATTCGTAAAAATAAAAACGCGCATTCTCAGTTGTCAATTTTGAAAAGCTACCGACATTTATTATCATGCTAGCTTGCTTTCTATTACAACAGATTTTGATCACTGATAATAAATAACACTGATACTTGGAAATATCCTTTTTACTTTAATAAAGAGGTTAATTTATTAGATTCTATGAAAAAATTTATTCTGAACTTGGAAAATTCCCATTCAGATGGCATTTTTGAGGAAAATTAATGATCGAATGAGATGCCATGAATCAGACGTGCAATTTGTAAATAAATATCAAGACCAAGAGCATCATCACTGACGCGTGCTGTGATTCTTCTTTTAGATAGAAAATAAATAGATGAAACAGATTTGAACTTTAAATTCTTACATCTGCTTGAAGAACCATTGAAGATGAAAATTTTGAACAAAAAATTTCTTCATTATTTGTCTTGACACTTTTAGTTTTGAATAAATTGCTTACCTTGAATTTAAATTTAACTAACAAATTGTTTAATTAGATTTTGCTTACAGCTGTTTAACATATTGTATGTTATACTATTTTTAATTCAAAATAAATAAAATAGCAATACAATTTAAACATTGATTCAGTTGATCAAATTGATGTATAATATATGTAGAGGCTGTATAATTGTTTTGCGTTTTAAAATTTGCTGAGGGCAGGCGAATTGTCAAATATGCAGTTTTTCATCGTTATACAATATTAGACTGCATATTAGATTAGACTTGCAGTTTTTTAGCAGTTGTTCTTCTGTTTGACCACTTTTTCATATTATCAAAATAATGCAATGCTACTACAGTATATAATGCACATAATAGATGCGCGCGTGTTTGTAGATAACTCTGCACAACTTGCATAGAATTGCATTTCACATACTGATATGTTTGTTTATTTGAAATCAAATTTCTACATTATTCTGCATTCAGAGAAACATTATGCATTTAAGAATTGTTGAATTTCATTCTAGCAATTGCAATTTGTATCAGCTTCAATCAGTCGATTATGAACTGTCAGGCACTATATTGTATATATATGAATGAATCACCATTTTGCCTTCATATTTTCGCCAAATCTTTATATACCTGAAATAGATTAATAAAATTTAAAATAATTTGCAATCAATACACTCAAACGGCAAAAGGTGAATTTTTATTTCTTGTGAATAACAGTTGGATGATATATGGTGGTAGGTGATACGGATTTGTGTGTTTATCATTTGTGCGGAAACGAATCAAAGTTATTTCTGTCAGAAAATTTATGTTTGAAAGAATAATTAAAACTTTCGTTAATGATGATAAATTATAACTTACACTCGTTCTTGCAATGGTTTGTCTTGTTTGAAAAGTTTGTAAGCTCCTCTTTCAAAAAACCATTCACCGCTTCCATTTAATTCATCACATTTTATGTCAATTTTTGTGACACCTAATTCATCCCTTAAATCTTTCCAATAATTTTCCGCGGCTGCAAAAAGCATTCGTAAAGTAATAAATAATGGAATCAGACCAGCAAATGCTAGAAATAAGAATAAGACCTTGTTTTCCTTTGATTAACGACTTTCCCGGTGCTAAGATGGTGCAATTGGGTCCGTATATTGTGCTGGTAACATGCCAGTCACCTTTTTGATAGCCATTCATCAGAACTCCGTATTGTTTTCCAATATTTTGTTTTGCAAATTCTGCAAATTTAAGCAATAAACCAATGAATCAAGCAATTTTAATTAAAATATAGCCCATACCAAGGTTGTTTTTAGCTTGAGCTGCAGCAGCCATTGTTTCAATTAAAAAGTTGAAATTTTTTCAAGATTGTTTCGGTAGGTTTGAAAAATATTTTATAACAAAGCTAACGTGAAGCGCGTTTCTTTGTCAACTAAAGCACATTCCTAAGAAATGCTTCTTCAATAATATGAATCTGTTAGTTCTGCTGCTGCCACCAAACAGCAGTTGCAGCTTGAAGCGTGAATATTCATTCTTCTTCTTCTTCATCTTCACAACTACCCTCTTTTCCCCCTCCTTCATGTGCATGCACACTTATAAAATTGTTTGCCGGCTTGTTTGTTGATTCACTTTTGCAATATCAATTTTTAAAATTTTCTCATTTAATTTAAATAATTCAAACCTTTCATTTGAACAATTTATACAACTTAAGCATGCTTTCTTTTTTATTTGATATTGCGCATTGCATATAAATTTTTGAAAATGAATAATGAATTGTTTTCTCGATGATCGATTTCCTGTATGATAAGATGAATGCCCACATAGATCAGATATTCCACTGTGTATCCGGTGCACAATTTGAAATATTCATTCTGTAGATAGATTTTAATAAAACTGGTCATTATAAAAATAGCCAACATTTCAAATTAAAAATGAGATTTCAAAAAATGATGCAACGCTTCCGCGTTCTCGTCACATCTGATCACAGTGTTATTAAATTTAAATTAGCATGTTTTGCACATAAATGAGCTTACAATTAATAAGGAATGGAATTCTTTGCCTCGGAGATTAATCTTAATAAATAGCAATTTTGTTGTGCTTGCGAAACGAACACGCAGGCTGTTGCAACGTCATTGATTTTCTTCTTCAATAATGTTGCATGCAAAATTGCGAAATTCTTTGCAATTTGTAGAAAATTTTACCACTTTTATGTTGCGTATAAAATTGAATTGCTTTTTTTTCTTCTCTTTTCATATTGGGATGAATATATTGGTGCTTTTATTATGTGCAACAATAAAATGGACCTCAGGTAAATGAATTTTCACAAATGAATGTTTTCGCGTTGAATGATCTCTTTCTTTTCATCTTGCATACTGTTTCCTTATCAGTTGCAAGCACAGGATAAATTTCCGGCAGAATAGATAAAGAAGCCATAAAATGTTACAATTTGTAGATAACAGATTTAGCAGCTATAAAACGTTTTTCACATTAGTATGTTGTTTGTTTGTTTGTTTGTTTATTATATTTCAAATAGAATACTGAAAATTATTCAACATTTATTATATAATACAAGCATACCATATATATATATATATATATATATATATATATATATTTGGCTAATTATTACAACAATAGCATCAAGTTGGCATTTGAACGTTAATAATCATGACAACATTTTCGACATGTAAGGTCCGTCCAGTTCATAGCCAAGTTTTCTGTAATAATTTCTCGTGCCGACGCCAGATATGACAGACAGCTTTTCGGATTTGTGCTCTTCTCTGGCAATTCTTTCGGCTTCTTTCATCAACTGTATACCGTAACCTTTGTGTTGAAATTTGTCCGGATCGCGAGAGCTTATCGGCACAACAGAACCGTAGACGTGCAATTCGCGAACCATCGAACAACGGTATCCGGCCAATTCTGGCTGCTTGTTTGGACTGTCGTCGGGTATTTTGCGCAGGCGCAGCAGACCGACCAAAATATCTTGTTCAGGATCTTCAAACGAGAGAAAGGTTTCCAAACCACCGTTGGCTTCATAATCTCGCCGTATCAATTCAATGTTCTTAGGTCTGACTTTGTTGTGAATCTCTTGAATGCCAACTTCACGCGTGCGAACGTCGCGACATTTGGTTCCCAGTTCCTTCATCCTTGCCAAGACCAATTCCCGTAGGTTGCCATAGGTCACACCACTGGAAACCAACGGCATCGGTATATCCCTCTGCACTCGGTATACCCTCACCCAAGGTGGTACGATTTCCAAAATCTTTGCCAACAATTCGATCAACGTTTCGGCCGGGTACGATTTGTACTTGCCTCTTTTCCAGAGTTCGTAAATGCCAGTTCCACGAATCACCAAAGTCGGGTAAATTTTCAAACCGTCAGGTCGAAAGTCGGGATTTTCAAAAAGTTCTCGAAATTGATGCAAATCTTCCTCATAGCTAACGTTTGGCAAATTGGGCATCATATGAGCCACTACCTGAAGCGAAACAGTGTACACGTTGCTCTTAGACAAAGAGATGAATATATTTTACTTTGAATCCCGCATCTTTTGCATAACGGAACGCTTCACATACCGCCTTTACAGTATGCCCACGATTCGTGTCCCGAGCCACGTGCTCGTAGATGCTTTGCAGTCCAATTTCTAATCGAGTGCAACCGTAGGAAAGCATCTGCGACAAATGGCGTTGCAAACAATAATCAGGACGAGTTTCTATTGTTATTCCAATACATTTGACTTTGCTACGTTCAGAATAGCGGACTGCTTCGGCCACATTGCGGCTTGTATGACCAGACAACGCGTCGTGCAAGCTGCGAATGAAATAGTCCCTGAAAAAATTAAATATTCAAATGTATATCAAATATAAATTGTATCCTAGGCTGCACTGACCACTACCTGTAATCGTCGGGCAAAGACATGAAAGTGCCGCCCATGACAATATATTCGACTTTGTCGATTGAATGGCCCAGCTGTTGCAGTTGCAGAAGACGTCCTTTTGCTTGCAAAAATGGATCGTACCGTGCTCGAATTGCTCGCATCGACGTCGGTTCATATCCGGTGTAACTCTGCGTTGAATATTCAAAATCTGAATCAGGACCGCCCGGACAATATGAACACACGCTGCCAGTTACGTAAATATGTGGACAACGATGAGGCTTGCACATCACTGCTACTATAGCAATTCCGCTTGCTGTTCGAACCTGAGCAAATACAATTACAACATTTTGGTCGTTATTTCATCAATTTCATTCAAAATACGACAAATTAACGTTTACCGGCTTCGCTTTCAGTTTGGGCAAAAGCAACTCCCTGTGGGACATTGGCACTGCAGCGATGATATCAACAAGCTTTGGCTGACTCTTCAAACCGTATTTCACCGAAACAGCGCACTTCAGCTTGTTCAAGTTGACATCTTCTCCTTTTTGTTGTGCTTCGATTAAAATGGCCACAATCTCTGATACAGTTAACGCCATCAATTCCGCTTGATTGTCCTTGGCTTTGGGCGGCATTTTTCACACTCAAGGAAGATTTAAAACGTTGAAAAGTAATAAAAATGCTAGAAAATACAAATAAAAAGTAAAAAAAAAAATAAGACAGGCTATATTATTTGGATCATAATTATTTCTCATTAATCACTTGGTCGAACAATCATCAACGACTTGTACAGTGATGAACATGATAAGTTGAATTTGAAACTATTAAAAATTTTAATTTATTTAAAATGTAAAAATACTGTAAAAAATGCAAACAAAAATACGTTTTTTGATTAAATTACGTTAAAATGAGATAAGTTAACAGTAATACAAGTATAATCAAGTATTATTAAGTTACAGTAAAATATTGATCTGCGATGTTTCTTTTTCTAATACTTCTTTCACAAGTATTAATTATTATGCTCACGTAGAGCTCTGATTGAAATGTGCTTTTTAAAAATTGATTAACAACTACTAATCATTATGCAATAAATGGGATGAATAAAAATGAATGCAATGAAGAAAATATTACAGTTGAACAAAGTGTTTGTTGCACGTAAAATTTCAAAAATAAAATCAAACGTTTTACACTTCTGTTTGCATGCTATGTTTGCAGTGAGTTAATCATAATTTATTTAAATTAAATTTAACTAAATATTTGCATACATAAATCGAAGAAGTAAAATGCAAAAATAAACTCTAGTTCAATTCAGGAAAAGTTCGTAACTGATTGCAATGTTACGACTTGATTTTTCTACAGTAACGATGACCTCCGCGAATAATTTTGCTGAAGATTAAACTGGACGATTTCAGCCAAGAAGAGAAGTTATCAGAAAAGACAAGCATTGCTTCAAACATTTCAACTGACCCAAGTAACAATTCACTGTAAAATGTAAGTTCATTTTTGCACATGTTGTTTGTTCATTTTGCTTATCATTGTTTCACTAATGAACCTTGTGACGTCATTAATGAATGTGATCGAGCGATATACTTAATTCGCGTTTCTGGTTTGATTTTTATATTGCATTTCATATTTTTTTGCTAATATGACAAGGGTGAATGCTGAGTTTGATTTTCATGTTAAAGATTGCTCGTTCAATTTTGCTTTTGGGTGTTGCTCTCAAGCGCTTAATTAATTTAGCATTATCGTGTTGTTGATGTCGTTCTATTTGGCACGATATCGTTGGCTTAGTGAAATTTTTGTCAAACGTGAAAGCTGTGATTTGATGAATAACACTTGCTATGATTCATGGTATGCATTGGATACTGCGAAATTTCGCTCGGCGGTGCTTGCAGAATCGTTTGTAAAAATGAACATAGATTCAGAAACGGTTGAATTTATTAAACAGAGTAAGCGACAGTCTGATTCAACTGTTTTGCAACTCTATCACAGTTTTGCTATACCACTGCTGAGACTATTTTTTAAAAAAACTTGTGTTAATGGACTTTTACGACGTGGCTCGATGTTTCTATTTTCGGCCGAACAGTTGTACAGTTTTTTAGACATTATGCCTAAGAATGGTAGCGGTTGTTTGGATTTAGGTGCTGGTGATGGTCAGATTACTTTGAAATTGAAAAAATTTTTCCCAAATGTTGCAGCCACTGAAGCATCCCCAGTAATGAGGTTAAGATTGCGGCAACATGGCATCAAAGTTGTTGGAATTGATGAATGGAGAGAAGAAAAGTTTTGCTTTGAAATGATATCTTGCCTTAATTTGCTAGATCGCCACGCTGAACCTTTGACATTACTTCAACACATCCATGCTAAAGCTGTCGCTTGCAATGCTTACGTACTGATTGCTGTTGTATTTCCGTGGTATCAGTTTGTCGAATATACAGATGAGGGAAAATCAAATACTCCCCGTGAATGGATTGATTTGGACGGTGATACATTTGAAGAGCAGTTGGAATGTTTTGTCGAGAAAGTATTACAACCTAGTGGTTTTACTGTTGTTTGTTTTACCCGTTTGCCTTATCTTTCTGAAGGTGACATGATGAAAAGTTTTTACGTACTGGACTGTGCATTATTGCTGCTCACTGCAGATAAATAATAAACAGTGCATTGGCTTTTTGACAATTTAACTTCAACAAATTGTAAATTAATAATAACGTACAATAATAATAATAATAATAATAATAATAATAATAATAATAATAATAGTAATAATAATAATAATAATAAAGAAAAATGAAGTAATTCAACTCGATAACTGATTGAATGATGTGTTGGAAGAAATTTTCGGATACCAGTGAGCCTGCTCTAAAGCCATGTAGAGCTCTTCACTGGAGCGTATCAAATCGTTTGTATCTTTAGTGGACGTTTCGTATTCAACAATTTGATCCACAAAAGTAGTGCAACCAACATTCAAACCTTGCCATGCCTGCATTGCTTGTCGAAAATGATCATAATGATAGGCATGGCTGACGCCTGGCTCAGTAGTAGTAGTAGTAGCAGTAGTAGTAATAGTAGTAGTGGTGCATCGGTTTACCTGACGAGCTCGAGGTTTAAACGGTGCTATTCGTAGCATTATCTTTTTCCCACGAATAAGTTTTCTGTTCATTTCCACCAAAGCTTGCTGTTGTTCAGTTTCATTGCTAAAACGCACAAAGCCCATACATCGACTACGGCCATCTGGACCTCTGTAGACCTTAGCACCACGGCATGAAATAAACCTAAATGAAAACAAACCCATACAAAATTAGCCCGTATATAATATATATACGTAAAAATATTTCGTTTGCAATAGGAAAAAATGAAAAAAATAGCATAATAAATGTAGAGAAGTTAAATTTCACTTACTTTTTACCAAAAATTTGATAAAGTTCAGCGTCATTGATCTGAGAAGAGAGATTGTTGACGAAAAGACTGTATTCAACTGTATTGTTGTTTGAATTGTTCGCATAGCTGAGATTAAATTTGATCTTGGAATTTGGTATGTCGGTTCCATTTATTGTGAGCATTACTCGTCTTGCGCTTGCCGAATCCGGCATCTCGATGAAACAATATCTAGCCGCATTGCCGTTACGATCGAATGCCATTCGAACATTCACACATTCTCCAAGTTGACGAAAAGCGTTTTCTATAAATAAAGCATCCATGTACGGTTCTAGGTCACCCATCCAAAGCAGCCTATCTTCGGTAGCCATTTTTCCACTCACTCGACAAATTTCAAAAGTCAATATTGTACAGACAGGAAAATATATTCAGGTATGAATTTTATATGATACATTTGATATATTGTAATCGAATGTTAGTTGATTTTAAAAATAAAATACAAATAATTTGTTGAGAATGATTTTTCAAAAAGTAGTGATGTAAAGTTATAAATAAAAGTTTAAGAATGAAAATGATAAAATTGACTTATTGTTGTTGATGAATAATTTTTATCAGAGGTTCACATTATCATTTGATATTATACAGTTTGGGGTGCATTTGATATTGTTAGAGTTGTTTTATTTTCATTTTTATTGTTAAAAGCATCTTTAAAATCACCTAGTTCAGTAAGCTGAACTTATTTACTTACGAACTACCATTAGCAGTAAAAGTGATATGATCTACGGTCGAGTTTTTTTTTATTTTTGAATATTAATAATTATTATTAATCTAGTGAAGCTTTATCACTTTTTGAAAGTTATAATGCATTTTTAAGTAGAAATTTATATGAAAAACAGTGAAGTTTTATGTGTAAAGCAGCATTTACAACCTGAATTACTTTACCGAAATAAAAGTTTAAACTTTTATTTTATAAAAAATATTTATATTAAGTTATTTCTTGATTGTATTGTTTGTTTATTGTTTTTAGATGATCATTTTGCGAGTTCTACTAATTACCCAGCTGTTTGACGGTTAGGTATACGTTAGTTGTCTGTCTTACTGTAGGTGTTGTTAAGTTTTTGTTTTACCAAGGCTTAAGCTTTATTGTATTGATGATCAGTGTCGGCTGTTGATAACCAAATATAGAATAATTGGTTGATGAACGTCGGTTTTGTTTTACACCATCAATATTGTTAATGTGCCCGTATACAATGTCGACTCGACTACGGCAAACCAGTGATCGCCTTCAACGACGCACCATCAAATCGACAACGTCGAGATCACGCCCACAACGTGTAAATCGTCTGGTAGAGATAGCCAACGGCAAAGATGCGGTTGTACTGCGATGTTCACACCGTGGCTGTCGTGATGTGATTCCTGTCTGCATTTTGAAACTGTCCGACAGGTGAATCAAATTTTCATTGGGATGTGGTATATCAATTTTTTATTTATTGCTTCGCATGTTTAATTTTAGATGCAGTACCACTTTCAAAAGTGCAAAATGGCATCACATCAGCTGCGATGAACATTATTGCCAGTGTTGTTACGATTGCTATACGTGAGTGAAATTGGCTTGTTTCATCAAAAAGAAGAAGAAGAAATTTAAATATTTTATACAGTATGTACAGTGTTATTAATTATTTTAAGGCAAAAATCTGGACTGAGGAAAGTGAACGATTGGCGACGATTGTGGAAACTGAACGGAGGAAAAGCGCTGCCATCGATCAAATTGTTCATAGCAGAAGGTCAGCTACGATTGACCCTTTTTTTAGACGTAGACCGTATGTTGTAAGGGCGGGGTTGATGCTGGAGGAAGCCTTTTCCAGCCAATGAGAGCAAAGTATTGATCAAGTGATTAACTCTTCGGGCAGATGTTTATTCTGTTTTTTTTTTCCTCCACGTCTGCTAATAACAGTTAACTCTGATTAAGCCATGTGTTTTGGAAGTTTACTCCACTTCATCATATTGTTAAGATTCTTTTTTTTTCTTTCTTTTCTTTCAGAAACAAACCTTCATTCTAGTTTTCTACATTGCACTAGCTTTTGCTTTTTAGCTGAATTTAAGGCTTTTGTAGTGCAGTGAAATTGCTATTATAACAAGGTCAGAGAGAATGACACAGAGAATATAGTATAATTTTTAATGAAAATTATCACATCTATTTCATCTTTAAATATGGAGAGTTGTATTGATAGATTTATTCTTTTGTTCAAAGATTCACATTTTCAGTCGGGCT
Organism: Trichinella pseudospiralis; assembly: GCA_001447645.1. Classification (NCBI taxonomy): domain Eukaryota; kingdom Metazoa; phylum Nematoda; class Enoplea; order Trichinellida; family Trichinellidae; genus Trichinella; species Trichinella pseudospiralis. Next base: position 490,765 of record JYDV01000015.1, read on the forward strand.
TTATTGTAAATGACTTTCTTGTACATCAGTCAAGCAGAAAGAGATGTTTTAAGCGAAAAATGCCCCATGAATAATGCCGTGTCACCCAGTGATGTCATCAATTGATTATTTTATCATGAAATGCTAAAGTTGTTTATTTTTCCCTACGGTCATATTGAGAAGGAGAGAGAAGGATGTTGTACATTTTGAAGTTGAGAATTACGTGAAAAAAATATCAAGTTTTTTATAATTTAACAATTTAGTTGTTAATGATATTAGGGTTTTTTTTTGTTTTCTTAAAGTTTTGCACGGCGATAGAGATATTCTGTAATATCTAAACTTAAAGTAGTAGAAATAAAAACATTTTTCTTTTTGATGAACAGATTCATCAGTATATTTGTTAACATCAAATTTGTTGGAGTTTTCAATTTAGCTATTTTTTTCCATTCAATTGATATACGCATCTGTTGTTATTCGATTAGTTATGTTCAGGTACTTTATTGTTGATGTGCAAGTTTATTGAAAAGTTTGTTCTAAGGCACTTTTCAAAAAATTATCATAACATCTTTTGCTGTCGTGTAAAGTTGTAATTTTAATCTTTGAATTGTTTTCTTTAGTTCTTTTCAATTTTCTCAGGAAGGAAATGTGGCAAATTGTTTTGTTTGCAATAGAAAGAGGAAGTGAATCTCAGAATTTGTGAGAAAGTTATTTAGTCGAACATTATTACTGTTATTAGTGGAATTATTTACATTTTTATCTTTTAGTTGAAGATTTTCAATTTGATGGAGGAGAGTATGAAAAATTTTTTTTTTATTTTTTCAAATTCACCAAGATGAATTCAAGTATGCATAGTATTGTACGGGAAATCTACTGTATAATTAAAAAATCAAGGTTGAAGAGAATACTGATGCGCTGATCTGTTTTATGATTGCCAGTTGATGTTCGAACGTAATTATACAAATATATACGATAAGTTTTAAGGTGTTTTTTTTAAATTATTTTGATGAAACTTTTACAATTGAACAGATCATCTTGCTATGCAGTTGTCAGTATATTGGAATATATTGAAAGTGTATTGAAATCAGTATATTGAAAAAGAAAGAAAGAAAAACATAATTTTATTATTTCTTTCAGCACTTGAATTATTGAACTTTTAATATTGTTCAGGTGTAAGTGCTTTTGAATTGTATATTCATTTTTAGTATAACATTATGCCGTTGCGTTATATATAACATATATTATATTATCAAATTTAGTTAGCATTTTGTTATAACATGTGCCATTGCGAACCGCAATTTCATAATTGCCTGAAGTCAGTTTATAGATTTGTAAATTTGCAAAAAGAAAATTAAGTTTAAATGAAGTATAATTGTGTAATTTATTTATTTATTTTCTATTGTAATTTAGAAGTTCTGCCTTATTGGATTCAGTGTATGAAATGTTCGAAATGGCGGACAGTGCTAGGCACGTGTTATTATAATGATTTTGCAAATTTTGATTGCAGTCGCGTTATATCGCCTACTGATGACGGACAAGATCCTTGTTCTGTGACTGAAGATCCGGTAATTGTTTTTTTTCTTATAATATTCATAAAGCATTATTTAATTTCACACTTTTCTAACTAATTTTCAGGTAGCCCGGCGTGCACTGGTTTCCTATTGGTTTAAGTACTTAGCCGTACCACCTTTGCTGAAAAATAGTCCAGCTGCTGTATTTCTTAAAAAAGAATATTACTTTGATCTATTAGGCATGAGCCCTACCAGTTTTGTGGACACGCATTTGTATAAATTTTGTATGTATTTAAATAAGCTCAAATTTTATTCAAATTTTACGCCAAATCAATTTATGCTTTTCCAGCGTCGGCCTCTGTTGAACAAAATACTCGACCATTTTATATGGCCACAGATTATGATCGAGCAAGATGCTTCAGACCTGATGCTATGGAACCGGAAGAAATCAAAGCATTTCCTGAATATGAAAAGTATTAATTTAAAAACAAACAGATCTTCAAGTAACTTGAAGTTAACAACAACAGTACAACCTGTAACCGAGATTGGATTTTCAAATTACATTTAAATATTAGTTTCAGTCATATTCATGTTGATGATGATGAAAAGATATGTTTATTTCTTTTTTAGTGAACAGAACTTTTATCTTTGTCTTCGAAATTTGATAGTGGCTTTGTGGAATTTGAATCCTTTAGTATGTATAAATTTCATTTCTTCTTCTTCTTCTTATTCTTTGTTAAAAAACGAAGCATCTTCATTTAGAATTGGATAACACCGGATGATTGTAAGAAGAAAGTTATTTGCCGTGGTCTTATACGCATATTGTTAACACACGAAGTGGGACGGATATTGCAATTTTTGACTCATCAAGGCTTGGTTAACTTTGGATTGCTGAAAAACCCACCAAAATGTTTCAGCATTGCTCCGAAAAAGGTATATTTATAAATTTTTAATCATCTTTTTCACGAATACACACACACACACACACACACACACACACACGCACCTTACATTACGTTACATTACATTATATTGTTTCAGATGTCCGTTGTAGTTGTCGGCGCTGGAATATCCGGCATTGCAGCTGCTCGTCAATTGCAAAATTTTGGAATCAACGTAGACAATTTAATTTTTTTCTTTCAACATCATATCTATGCTGCTTATCTCTGTGCATACTTGGACAAATTTAGGTTGTCGTTTTGGAAATTAAAGAAAAAGCTGGAGGCCGTATAGTCGACGACTGTAGTTTTGGAGTTCCGGTTGGTCGTGGTGGTCAGTTGATAACTGGCATAATTAACAATCCGTTTTGTGTTTTGTGCTTTCAAGTATATATAGATAAGTATATTGAAATCTACTGCTTTGTTTTGCATGAAAGGCACCTAGGCTGGGATAAATTTTCGTGTTCTACGCGAAGAATGCCCGCTCATTAGCGAACGTACTGGCAACATTGTAAACCACGATGTTGATCGTCAAGTTGAATGCCATTTCAATGCTCTGCTCGATGTTATAGAACATTGGCAACGCAGGGGTGATATGGATGATAATTTGTTGAGTATGTGTGTGTGTGTGTGTTTTTGTTTTATTTTTTAAATAATTCGTTATTGTTTAAGCATTAATGAAAAAGGTTGATCATTGTTACTCTGCCCACAAATGTGGCAGTTCCCTTGAAAGTGTGGTATGGGAAAAATTGAACTAATGCTGCTGAAATTGCATGTATGTACAACATCCGTCTTTTCAGGATGAGGAAGAGTTGTTCAACTTTCACATAAGCAATTTGGAATATTCCTGCGGCTCCCCTTTGGAAATGGTATCAGGGTTGCATTGGAACCAGAATGAAAAATTTCCCCAATTTGCAGGCAATCATGCTCTCATGACAGCCGGCTGCGCAAGAATAACTGATCAATTAGTCGAAGGTTTGGATGTACGCTATTGTAAGAAGGTAATTTTTTCTATTATTGTTGTAAAACTGATCTCTAATCGAGCATAATTTGACATTTTTATTGAACATTATCATCAATCTTACCGTATGGTAGTTAAATGAAAAAATTTCGGTCATCATTACAGTAATCCAATTGGCAGTTTTCAAATTTTGCTACACAATTTCTTCAAATTTTATTTGTTTTCAAAATTTTTACTCATATATTTTTACACTTTTCAATTTATAAATAACAAACAGCTTGCATAAGTTTCACTGAATTGAAAGTGATGAAATTGAATTTCAAATCAATTATTACATTCAACAATTATAGTTAATTAATATTCGTTTGTTTTTTTTTGTTTTGATGGAATATTTAAATTTTGTTGTTATTTGTCTTCTTCGTTTTTGTTTGCAAATTTATCACAGCTAATAGTAGTGGGAAAATATTGTCGAGCAGTTATGCCAATTGAGTATGTTGTTCGTGTGTTTAGGTTGTCGGCATTGATTATTCCTCGGAACAAGTCAAAGTTTGCACTGCAGATGAAGAAACATTTCTCTGCGACAAAGTTAGTTTTCAGCGATAAAATAATCAACATATTTATTTATTTATTTATTAAAAAAATTAAATACTTTTTTTGATAAGGTTATTGTGACAGTTCCGTTAGCTGTTTTGAAGAAGGAATGCATTCGATTTTTACCAGCTTTACCTGATGATAAATTGAAAGCCATATCTACTCTCGGCTGCGGTATCATTGAAAAAGTGAGGACGGTTAATTTTTTTTTTTGTTTTTATTTAATTTATGAAGGAATTTTTAATTTTTTCACTTAAAAAAAATAATGAGTAAATTTGTTTTTTCTTTAATTTTCAGATCGCTTTGCGATTTTCAAAAAATTTCTGGTCAAAAAAAACAAACGCCGCCGATTATTTTGGCAGTGTTTCTAGTAAAGGTCAACCGCGTGGATTTTTCAACGTCTTCTACGATTTCACGCCACCGGTAAAAATTGTTCTCCACTTGTTGTTGATTTTGGAAAATTTTGCATATTGTTACTCTGTCCAATGATCGTTCTTTTGCAGGGTTCTACCGACGACGAGACGTGCAACGTGCTGATGTGCTATTTGAGTGGTGAATCTGCTCAGTTGATTCATTCAAAAACGGACGAAGCGATTGTCGATTTGTGCGTGCAAACGTTGCGCAAGATGTTTCCAGAAGAAGTTTGTTGATTTTTATTTATTCATTTTTTTCAGTTTTATTATTATTTTTTTTTTATTTATTAATTTTACTCTACTGCAGGATATTCCCGAACCTGTGAAATATATGGTCACTCGTTGGGGACAAGATCCGGACATCAGCATGGCGTACAGTTACATCTGCGTAGGCGCTACAGGAGACGACTACGACGCTATGGCAGCCACTGTTAAAGGAAAAGTACATTTTGCTGGTGAAGTAAGTGTTGTTTTTTTTTGTGTTTTGAAACTATCAACTGCAAAAAGCAGGAGGAAATTATTATTTTTTTTTTATTTTTATTATTTCATACACATACATGCTTGGTTTTTTTTCACATTCAAAGTTGGAAAGAGATGTATGTTTTTTTTTTCTTCTTCTTCTTCTTCTTGTTTTTCTTCTTTTGTTCCATTCACAGATTGTAGTATATATTTTTAAGTTGAGGCTTTTTTTTGGTATTTTTGTCGAAGTAGAAAGTTGTGATTTTTCAACAGCAGAGATATCTAAATAGTGTGGTATAGTGTAGTTGAGTTAAAGGAGATTGAATCGGGAAACTGTAGAATTGTTTTGCTCTAAATGCTGATCTAAGAAGGTTTCGCCTTCAATGCTTTCTGTGCTCAAGCATTATTTTTGATCCGATTAAAGTGTGCTATAACTTTAGGCTACCAGCCGGCAGTTTCCGCAGACCTTCACTGGTGCTCTGGTTTCTGGCTTGCGAGAAGCATCTAAAATTCTGGGTTAAAGAATTTTTTGTTTTCTTCTTTACACTTTTTTTTCCATCAATATCGTTTTCATTGAGTTTGGTATCAAATTTTCATTTTATTGTACATCATTTAGAGAAGAATTTAAGCATTTCTTTCTCTCTTTCTCTCTTCTGCATATTAGATATTATCTCTCTTGCTCGGCTTTCTCGAATCTGATCACCACTTTTGCGCGCGCATTGTGCAATCACATTTGCATCAACAATAGATTTGCTAATTGATGATATTTTGGTTTAATAAAAAGAATTTTCAAATGAAAAAAATAATAATATTGTAGTTTGTTTTTTTTATCACTGATAAAATTTGCATAACATTCGTGTTTGAGTGACAACAGTAGTGGTTGTAGTGGTGGTGGTGGTGGTGGTGGTGGTGGTGGTGGTGGTGGTGGTGGTAGTAGTGATATTTAATTTCCCAAAATTGAACGTCAATTTTTAACATTAGCAAACACAAGGAAGTGTCGACCATTTTGCGTAACCAGATATTGTGTTTTATGTGAAAAATGCTAGTTTTAAGCTATAAATGGAATAAATCACTTTCAGTTGCACATTTGTTTTGCACTGAAATGTGAATCAACTCGGGCTATATATATATATAGTTTTCAAGTTTAACAGAAGATTTTGAATTTCAACATATTGGCAGACTTTTATGCTTATTTAACGGCCATATTAACCATAATCGGCAGTAAGATTGTGTGTGTAATTGTTGTGCTTTTGTAAGAATAGTTTGTTGTTTTCTTTTGAATGATTCAGTTTTGTTTTTCAATTTCTAAGAATGTAGAATAATTTTTGGGAAAATTTTTCAACAAACAAATATTGCTTAATCAATTGGTCAAAATACTGTCGCATTACGATAACTATTACAAATATATGTATATATGATCGTGTTGTAAGATTGAACTGTTGTAAGTGATCTTTTTCAGTTTGTCAAGTTTGTATTGCAATTTGAATTTTCACGGCACATGAGTGAAATTTAAATTAAGAAGAAAATTTTTTTCTTTCAATTTTCATACTCTTTTTCAACTTTTTAATGCAAATTGAAAATTTCACGTATTACTGTAGAAAAGAAGGTGGTAAATATTTTCAAGAATTAATGAACATGAAAGTTGAAAAATGTCAACATTGATCATCAGTTGTTGCTTTTGTTGTCGGGATGAATTTTACAAAGGCGAAATAATAAGCAATGTTGAGAAAATTACAATGCGCTCCGGTTAGCAGCTCCGGTCGTTGTGTATCCCAGTAGTGATCGGCGACATCATTTCTGTAAAATATTTTCAATTCACAAAGCAATTTTTCCATCTGCATCGTCATGACCGTGTTGTGCGATGTTCGGGGCATATTGGTGGATAGAACTAGTTTCAGAACAATTTAATCAATAATATGCAATTTTCACAATAAAAATGAATAAGTTGATTTTTGAATAATATTAATGTAGAAGAGTTATTTCTTTTTTGCTTTCGATGCTTTACCGGTGAACGTGGGATGAAAAAGGTTAGAGAAATGGAGAAAATTATTTGTTTGTTTGTTTCATCATTATGTAGCTTTTGGCAATGTTTTGTTTTTTATTCATTTTTTTTCTTATCATTATTGTTTATTGTCAGTTTTTCCAGACTATCTATCTATCTACTCGTTGTGGAGCAGATTTTGAAATTGTTTTTGTCATTGCTAGTTGACCGGTTTGATGATTTGTCGTGAAAATGTGCATACGGCTAGATATTTATTATTTTCTTCTTTAGTATAAGTTAGTTTGTAATTTTCGCTTTGCACATTTTGGCTTGTCTCAGTTTGAGCCGGTTTTGCACGCATTGTCTGCCGTTGGTGCTTTTTGTCTGCTTCAAACGTCGGCTATCCTGTTTCTGTCGTGCACCGTTTTAGAGCAGCTAGCTCTCAAGTAGATCCTGGAGTAGTTGATTTCAATTTTTATTCTATTACAATACAATACAATACAATACAATATACAATATACAATCATTGTTGTTGTTTCATTCATATCTACTTCCTCATTTTTCAATCTCAGGAAAACACAATACAATAGTTGCGTAGTTTTTTTTTTAAATATTATTATTATTGTTGTCGAATAATAGAATTTATTCAGTATTCTCTGCAAAAGAAAAATATATAATGATGAGAAATAGTCTAGTTTTATTTTTTTGAAGGTTATAAAAATTTGAAAATTTTTTGAGGAAAATTTGAGGAAATTATTATTATTTTCTTTTTTACATTACTTGATTGTCAATTTTGTTGCATTTTCCTCGTCTGCACTTATCTGCGCTTGAGATGAGCCACGATAGTGAATAATAATCAACGGACGCGTTATTGCAATCGATTGCCGCCGGTACGATTGATTCTCGCCAGTTGAGGTGCACTCAGCCATTTCAACTCCATTCCTCCAGACTGAGCTAATCCGTTTTAAGCATAAGCTGACCAAACATATTATATTGAAATAAATAAATATAGAAATATATATATATATATATATATATATATATATATATATATACGTATACATATCTCTATACTTGAAGAGAATGGAAATTTTCATACTGTATATACGAAAAAATGTGCATTTTATGTAAAAGAAAAAAAGATGAGAAGTATTATTTAAATTGATTTGTAAACATTATTTTAAAGAAATTAAATTATTTTTTTATATGCGAAATTTAATGATGAACATTGTTTTTTTCTTGCTAGTGTAAAGTGCACTTACTTTTTTGCTCTTTCTCTCTCTCTCTCGCTCTCTCTCTTTGGGTGTGTGATCAAAATTTGCCTGTTCATTTATTAAAAGTGATTGACCAATTTTTGATTGATATGCATTTTGACGCTGTCTTTTTTGGAAGCCTAATTTGAAATTGAGTTGTTTTTTTGGGCTATGCTATCTGTATGTATAGTTAGGTGATTTGAAAAATGTGCACGTTTTTCTCGAAACGTCGCATTATTAAGATGAAATGAAAATTGAATTGCAACTTTTCAAAAAAAAAGTTATTATTTCAAAAAAAATATGTATATCTTCTATTTATGATTTGATTGTTCTGCATTTTGATAACTTTTCTATTATTCAACAACGAGTGTATGAAATTTTTATTTTCATATACAATTTCTTTCTTTAAAAAACAACAGTAAAAGTGATACTGAAGTTTATTCAATTTTTATAAAAAAGAAAAGACCACTTCGTGAAAAGTTACCGCTCATTATCTGAATGACATTGTTGGCATGTCAGTGACGATGATCTCGTGTATTAGCTGATTATAATCAAGGGATTTGTAATGCAATTCTCATTTGTAATTCCAATTTAAATCAGGGATAGAGAAAAAAAATGTACGAAAAAAAATATTGAAAATACAAAAAAAGCAATATTTATATTAATTTTTTTTGTTCCGTTTTCAATTAATTGAATAAGAAAATAAATATCTGTATTGCGTGTGTTTCGTGATCAGATTTTCAAATTGTACAGAATGAAAAATAACCGGTGTCGTTCAAATTTTATGCATATAATAGCATGTAATAATTGTATAGCTTTTATAAAATTTGTTTATTAAAGAATTGTCTGTCCATTGCTTGATGAAAGTGGCGTAATCTGGCCGGAATTGGGCATTCGTTTCAGTTCAGAGAGATAGTTGACAAGAAGCCATCGATCCAACTCGACCGATCGGATCTACTTAGCTCTTGACATTGATCTCTCAGATACGGGTTGTTGTGTAGGGTGGATGGACGGATGGATTGGGGGATAGGGGTGGGGGTGGGGGGGCGGGGGGGGGGGGGGGGGGAGGCACTTTCCGGCTATAAAGCCGGTCGGTGATCGACAAATTTCCTAATTATACGGCCAAACGAGTCGCTTGAAACTGGCTCAGTTGACGCCGTTCGGCCGTTACCGCCCTCGGCGGGCGGCATAAGCTGCAGCCGAATCAGCCATATAGCTGATGTTCAACAACAAAGAATAGTTTAGTAGCTTATTCGAATCACAAGCCAGCCGGTCTTGTCTAATTTTAAAAGTTATTCTCTCTCTCTCTCTCTCTCTCTCTCTCTTTCTCTTTAACTGCTGAAAAGCATGGCATTTCAGAATTGAAAGATTTATTTATTTATTTATTTATTGGCATTTTTTAAAAAAAATTATTCTATTCAATTTTTATCTTTCATTTTCCAGGTAAGGATTTTGAGAGGTATTTGGTAGATGTATGTTTTATTGTTTTTTATTCAAATTCTTCTCTTCATTTTCAATTTTAAAATTGAAATTATATTCAATTTCACAGCATTGCATTGATATTTGATATTTTTGTTTCATGCGCTATTGCTGTTGCTGTTGCTGTTGCTGCTACTGCTGCTGCTGCTGCTGCTTTAGCTGCTGCTGCGGCTAATCTTTGCAGTTAGTTGCGCGGTCGGTCGATCGTTTTTTTTCCCACTGCATTTATCCACACCAGCGCATTAACCAGTTTTAAGCACGTGATTTGTTCAAATCGGGTCGACATTCAAACGTTCATTATATTCGGTCTAGTCTGCTTTTTTGTTGTTTGTGTTTGTTTGTTTGTTTGTTGGTCAATGGCTTTTTCGGCTTTTGCCAAGCCGCTTTCCGGCTTGATGATGCGACTGTTGTTTGTGAATGAATTGTGTTGTGTTTATAATAGCTTTTGTTTATCATTTGATTTCAATAATTAATTCAGTTTTACAAGATTTGAAAATTTGAATAACCAAATAATATTATCAAGTAGATAACAAGAAAAATCAAAAAAAAAAATTTTTTTTTTGAAAATGTGAATCAGAAATGCGATTTATATTTATCAATGTGCGAAGGTGTGTAAAATTGTACACTTGCATTTTGTTTTTTTCTATAAATTTTCTTACGTTTCTGAAATTCATTCTTTTATTATTCACTTTGACCAAAAAGCAGTAAACACATGTTCTCGATTCTATATTTCTTCTTTTACGGAAAATTAGCAGCAGGTTTGTTTGTTTCTTTTTTCTGGAATATACAAGCAAATGTGTAAATGTGAACATTCATTTTCTTTACCTTTTCCCAACATATCTTGTCTTGTAATTTTTCATCATACATTTTCACGTTGAACAATTTTTATTTCTTTTTAATTATTCAAGACAATTACAATCATTTCCGTTTTTGTTATATACTGAATATGCTCAAAACACTTTAGTGCTATTTCATTTCATTTTATTGTTTTGAATATAATATATATATATATATGGACAATGTTTGAACATTTTGCAATTTTTCAGTGTTGTTATCTACATGCATATACTCTTGTTCAAGTTGGTTAGATTAAGAAAATAATTAGAATACAACATCATTTTCACAAGGGTTTAATAGATTTTTGATGGAATGTCGAAGAATATCCAATTGTGTGTGTTATGAGAAGAATAGAAAATTTGGTGACGTTTGTATGAAATCTTTTCTACTTGTGATCAGTGGAAGAAGTATTTGTTTTCGCCGGTTGACCAGCTTGAAAACTTTGTCAACGCTGCTGATTCACTTTTGAAAAATCAAATCCGTCAAAGATTCCATTAACGCGCGGCACAGATATGTACATATATATATATGTATGTATGTATGTATGTATGTATATGCTTTATTTATCACTTGATTCACGAATTTTATGTTGGTAAACTGATTCATCTCTTCCCACAGTTTCAAATAGGACGACAATTCATATTCATGCATTGCTTATTTTTGGAAGAATTTTTTTCTTTTTCTTTTAGCAAATGATTTTTTAAAATATTTATACAAATATGCAAAAGTGTTGTATTTGAAAATTGGATACATTTTCTTTTTGGGATGCAGTTGCTTTTTGCTGCTGACAAGCCTGTATGTTATGTCAGTTTCATTTGTTGAATAATAATTTATTATATTTAAGCGAGTTCAATCCTACCGTGGGATTGGGTTGATGTCTTGATTTGATTGTTAACCAGAATAGAGCGAAATGTGGCGGCAATGAGATTTTTTGTGCATGGGAAATGAAAGCATTTTACAATTTTCACTTTTATTTTGTCCAATTCAGAAGAAAGCTGTGATGATTGGATGGCATGGGAAGAAAAAATAGTTTATTTACAATGTTGTGTTTGCTTTTCCTGAGAGTTAATTATGATACGAGAGATAGGTGATTTGCTTTGACATATTCAAGCAGAAATTTGTTGGCGACGAAATTTTCACTATACGAACGGCATTTGTATAGTAAAAGTATAGTATAAAGTGTTCAACAGGGCAATTGTTACCCAATTTTAGGCTATCTCTCTTACCCGCAGGTTACAAACATTTATTCTGTTTTATTGTTGTTCTTCATAGCTATAATTTTATAATTGTATAATCAGTATTTTTGTCATTTTAATATGATCATTTATTTGGTTAGTTATTTTTAATTTTTACAAACTTTTAATAGTTTATAATAATATTTATTATTATTATTATTACCATTGTAGAAAATAAATTTTTTTATAAATAATACCAACAACACTATATGAATATAAGTTTATATGTAAGTGTGTGTGTGTGTGTGTGTGTGTGTGTGTGTGTGTGTGTGTGTGTGTGTGTGTGTGTGTGTGCGTGTGTGTGTGTGGGTTGCTCCAAATGATCATATATTAGTGTTGATAATGATGATTATGATGTTGATGATGCAAACGTAGAACAAGTAATCGTCAAGGACAGGTATGCAACAGTCGAGATGATCAGCAATACGATCGTCGCGACGCCTGTAAAAGTACCAACCGGCGTCAAGCTTGAACGTCGCCGTTGTGCTCACATGAGAGCTAATCGTTTCTCGTCCAAAGCAATAATAATAATAAGAATAAGAATAATAATAATACTTGCATCTTGTCAAAGGGGTTCTGGCTAGACATTTTAGTCGCTTTTGGCTGTCACCCCAAAATACATTGTCACCCTGCTCGTGAAGCATTCAGGTCGCGGACAAAGTCGTAAACAAGACATTGCTGACTGTCGTCGTCCTTGGATTGCATTTATCATCTGCCTTGTCCGCCGCCCTATGCGTATGCGTATGCTTCACTGTTGTATCTGTGCATTTATGTTTGTCGTCAAGTGTGGAAGTTGCTAGCAGAATTTCATGTCGCTCTTCTCTTCTCTCTTTATCTTTCTCTTCAACAAGAAAGCATTGTCGTCACTTTCAACTGCTTGTTTGTTTTCAATTTTTACTATCCATTATCATCAGTACTGAAATTGTAATCGGGTAAGAAGGATAAAATGCTATCTTTCTTTTATGAAGATAATTTTTCTCTTTGTTTTTGTTTTCTGTTCTTTCTCTTCTATACATATATATATATATATATATATATATATATATATATATATATATATATATATTTATTTATTTATTTATTTATTTATACTTATTAATATAGATATGCGAGTGTACAGCACAGTATTTATTCATTTATTTATATAAATTCAATATTTTTGCTCATTTATCCCGCTTTAAAAAATTTTCTATTCAATAATTGGACACTGGTGACCTGTTTCCGTATTTCCCATTAGAGGTTGTTGATTGTTGTTTGCTGAGCTTTCAAAAATGGACTTGGCCAACGATGTTGTTCTTCACCGTGTAGCACCAACTTATCAAATGCCAGACGTAAACATTTGCCTTAGTACAATTGTGTATAGCTCTTGTGCAGGCTTGTGCATTTGCCTGCAAATCGGACATTCTCTCAGGGTCATCATCATGTATGTGTCTCTTTACCATTGCAAATTCAATCATCTTTGCATCTACTATTGTAATAATAATAATAATAATAATTATTATTATTATTATTATTATTATTAGCTAAAATATATTTTCTTGAAAATAAAAAGGGAGTGTGTGTGTGTGTGTGTGTGTGCTTTTTTTTTCATTTAATGTTACAATTGCAATTTTGAAAATGTCCCTTCGAATAGGAAGGAGAACTTTTTACTTTCTCACATCGCATATTCTGCAAATACTATTCAAAAGCACAGGAGATGTTGTATTTTTATCACTTTGGCAGCATGGGATAATTGAAATTTCCAACGTTGCAAAGATTGATGCTCATTGGAAAATTTTGACACAACAAGCAGCACACCAACGTTACACGTTTGGTTGCTTTGTCGACATGCATGAATGAAGTTGACTTCTCCTCACAATAGTTGCTCATTTTACTGGTAGTAGTAGCAGTAATAGTAATAGTAATGCTTGCTTATTCTTTTGCTATTGGTTCTTTTTTTTTCTTTCATTCTTTCTTTTTTTTAAATATTATTTCTTATCGTTGGGAATTTCAATTTTCAGCTTTTTGACAATTTTGCAAAAGTTAGTGTTGCGTTTTTCTTTTCTACTTGCTTGAATAAGCTTCATGTCTCTTTTCTGTCGACCGTTGTATTTTCTGCTGATTGTATTATTTCCTTTTCAACAGTGAGAAAATTTTTACTACCGTTGAAAAGGAACAACATTGTTTGCTATTTTTATGGTTTTTTCTGTTGTTTTTATGCTTTTTTCCTTTTCTTCAAACTTCACTCACTCGTGTATATAAGATTTGCTTTTTTCCCATAGATCACAGTTGGTTGGTTGGTTGCTTGGAATAGAATTTTTTTTTTATTTTAATTGTTACTTTTTTTCCGTCGTCTAAATCCCCCCTTTATATTCTATCTCGTTGTTTATTTCGAATGCAATTTAAAGAGGAGATTGAAAAGAAAAAGTGAAATAAAAAAGATGCGCTCTTGCTTTCCATCATCCTTCCTGCCTCCGGCTTATCCAGCCGGCAAAAGCTGAACTTCACTTAACTCTCCTCTCTACTCAGCTTTGACTGAAAAGCAGCTTTGCATTATTTGATGATGTCGTTTTGAGAGAATTTCATCTCACAGACGTTCAAGTGTAATTTATCTTTAACTTAAATTCTACAACGCTTTGCACACGTATATAAGCATGCTTACTGCCTGCCTATATTGCTTTTTTCTATGAAAAATTTTTTTTTTAATTTTGCTTTTTTGATTGTTTGTTTGTTCGTTGTGAAAAAGGTTGATCAAATATTAAGAAAAGGTAGTAGTCCCACTGATATGACAGGATTTTGAATATGATAAAATATTAATATTATTTTGACAATTTAAAAGAAATTTGTATTTTTGATAAATTATCATTTTGAAATTGTGCAACGAACACACCGGCGGTGGCGGTGGTGGTGGTGGTGGTGGTGGTGGTGACGGTGATAAAAGCATGGACAATGATGAAAAGTTCGTCTTTGACATTTCAGCAGCAATTACAAGGAAGAAATTATTCTGCCTATTGCGTCTGCGATACAGGTTTGGCTTTGATTGGCCCGATTTTTGCTTTTTTACTTTTCCTTTTCCTTTTCTTTTTTTACTTTTGTAATTTTCATTTTTGTGAAGCATTTTTCAACAAACAGGCAAAGCTTTCTCCACATCTCATCATCTGAACCTGCTTCTTCTTGTCTTACATATGCTGAACGGTTGAGACAGTTTTTTCTTTGAAATTTATCTTTGTTTTTTTTCTTTGGTTTTTTGAATTCAATATTCTTCAATGGCTAATGTTTCTTCTGAACGTTTCTATATGCGCATGTATGAATATATATATATATATATATATGTGTGTGTGTGTGTGTGTGTGTGTGTGTGTGCTTTATGCTTATTTGTTTGTCTGTATATTTATTTGTATGCATGCACGCATATGGCATACGTGTTGTTGTGTTCAGGTCTATTTTTACACTGCACTTTTATTACAAGTAGAAAAGAATGGTGTCTGTGTTTTGCGGTTTTTGATTTAGGTCGCAGCGAGCACTTTTTCAAACATTCAAGATTAAAGTTCTCGTCTTTGGGCTGTGTAAAGTTCGATGAGTCAGCAGGTTCTTTATTTCATCAAATTCTTTTCTCGTTGCTTTCTTATCTTTGAGCTCAATCTATTCACCACCACGCTGCGAACAAATTTTCTTCTCTCTTTCTCTCTTTCAAGCAAACATCACTTTGCTGGTAATATGATAAACTATACTGTTTTTCAATAATATTACATAATATGTAATATTGAGAATAATTCGTATTTATTTATTTAATTTTTTAATCTAGTTACTTTTTTCTTTATTTTGTATCATTGAGAAGATGGATAGAAAACTTTTGTTTTATTTTAATTATTCATTCATTCATTTATTCATTATTAATTTATGAATTAATGAAACCTACCTGCAAGCACACACACACACACACACACACACATATGCATATTTATATTTATATTTATATTTTATAGTAATCAAAATGATAATTTTTCTTTGCGATTTTTTTAAAAATCGAATATCAAATTCAAGAAAACAAATATTGAATATAATTGCGTTTTTGTACATATTTATACATGCATATGATGCATATGAACATGAGAATACATAGTGCATGCATATTTTGATACGTAGCTTATTGCGAAAGAAAGAAAGATTTAACGAAAGAGAGATTAGTCAACGAGAATATGATTTCATCATTTGAACTACTTAGATTAAAGGTTGAGAAAATAATAGCGTGTGGGTTTTTTATTATTATTTATTCAAGTTACGATGACGCAAGAAAATGCTTCATGCAAATGGCAGCTTTTTATCAGAAAAAAGTCGGATATCATTGCACATTTACTTGGTGACGGTTTTTGCTGACAGTTGAATGAAACATTATTGCCCAATGTATTTGCTTTTGAATCTCGATCAACTTGGTCAACACGAAACTTCTTAGCTGTTTGTTGCTGGTGATGGTGGTGGAATTGAACGTTGAAAGCTGTTTCTGTCTTACGTCTACACACGTCTCTCTGTCTGTCTTTCTGTCTGTCTGCGTTACGTTTTAACCTTTCTACGCGGGTATCTTAAATCTGTTTATGGTTCCGTGGGCTGCAGTATCACTTTCTGCACAACTTTGTTTCACTGTGCAAATAATTGTACAAGTGATTCAGCCGAGATTAACAGATGTTGGCTTGTTGTTTTTTAGATTGTTAGACAAATTTACGACTTCAATTTCCATTCACTTCCTCTGTTGCACTGTCCAATACGCAATCTATAAAATCGCTGTTTCTTTTCTGCAATACTGTACTGTGTGTGTGTATGTGTGGTACTGTAGCAAAGCTGTCAAGAGATTGTTGTTGTGACATACTTTCATAAAAGTGCATCATCATCATCATCATCCATTTGTACATTTTGCTTTACTTTTAAAGTATTCATTTTCTTTATACAATAGTTCAACTGTTCAAGCATATCGTATTTTTTTAATATCATATAATATTTTTGTTGTTCAAAATTTTTAATTTTACAGCAACACTTTACACTTTTACAATAATAGAAATTATCGTCGCTATTTGGCACGATTTTGTGTTTTCATCAGTGCTAACTTTTGTTCAGCTTTGGGAAACTGGCTGATTGCAACATTTTGTTATTGCTGCTTTTACTTTTCCAATTTATAATTGATATAAAGGAATAAATGTAACAGAAATAAGTTAAGTAAATAAACAAGCAAATAAATAAATAATTTTAATTTTTATCTTTAGCTTTGGTTTAATGTAAGAATAAAAGGAAAAATGATGTTTTTACTTTTATTTCTTGAGCTATTAGTTTTGGTAGCTGAAAAATGCACTCAATATCAAGATCTATCCATCTATCTGCATGCACTGTTGTTTGCTGGCTGTTTTCGCTTGACAGCTTTATTGTCGAATTGGCGCGACGTGTCGCTGCATACTCTCTGTATGGGCATGTGTAATATGCGTGCGTTCGTGCGTGTGTGTGTGTGTGTGTGTGTGTGTGTGTGATCTTGTGATTGTCGACATTTTGATCTTTTCATGATTTTTGAGGGTAGCGTGAAGCTGTACCGCATCCGGTGCCTTGTGGAACGTTTGTCGATTGTTTGTTTACTTGGTAAGCGCACACATCTACACATTTTCGCGGATAAAGCGTAAAGATGGCAGTTCTTGTATTAGCAAAGGTAGGTCAATCAGACGCTGTTGTCGTCGATGACCGATGCTGCTTTAGTCGCGCCCAACTAACTGCTCGTTCAGGTCAACGTACTGGGCGGCTTTTCACCACCGCTGTTTGTAGTGTAGTGTTGTGTAGTGTAGTTGTTGATTGGTTGGCCTGATTTATCCGACCGACCTTCCACAATACACAGCCATCACCAGTCTGGGTCCATTGTCCTCGGCTTTAATTTGGATTTTTCCATCCAATACTTTATATTAGTTCCGGTTTCTGTACAATTTGCTGTAAAAGAAGAAAAAGCAAAATGACATATAGAAAATGTTTTTTTTTCTTTTCTTTTTCTTTTTTTTCCCTGAATATGTATATAATAAGTGAAGGTGAGTGGATGCTGATATTTCCTGTTATATATATATATATATATACAAACTGCAATGCAAAAGGGTGGAGGAAGCTGTTTAGAAATGTAGAATGGAGAGGGGTCGTTAGCAGATTACGATCGAATCTGACGAAGACAGGAACGTCGATCGATATTTCATCTGGATTCAGCCCATTCTAGAGCCGGATCAATTGATCCGGCTAGCGGATCGATAGGCTTGGATCGATGGTGCAAATGAGCGAGAGAGGTGGACGAAGAGCAGAGGGGCCGAATAAATTGGCTCACTGCAAAGAAAGGAAGCTCATATATACTTATTCAAACACACAACTCATTCAGTCACTCTCTCAATCACTCGCTTACTTATTATTATTATTATTCACTTACTCTTTTCTCTGCTTTTCCTTTTCCTCCGTATAAACATTAACCAATCTTGTATTAACCAAGTATAGCTGCAGCATGCCGATGCTTTTTATCCTGTTTTAGTTTTGCCGCTTTAACGGCTTGACTGATTGAATTTGAATTTACTCATTCATCCATCCATTTTTATTTTCAACATATGGATGATAATGATGACGTTGGTGCAAATTTTTTCCTCCCAGTCATACGACAATACCAATAACTGTGATAAATAATACCATTACTCTGACGTTGTAATTGTAATAATAGTTCTAGCTCTAGGAGAGCAGCAATCTCAGTTCAAATGTAAAACTAGGTGCACATATCATCAATTGTTGTGTGCGTGCGTGTGTGTATGTGTGTGTGTGTGTACAAAATTGAAAAAATGAAAAAACAACTTGCAGCTTATATCATTCAGCTGGACAATTCCAAATTTTTTTTCTTCTATTCAATTTAGCGTTGTACTATTGCGTATATGTGTGTGTGTGTGTGTGTGTGTTGCATTGTTGGAGTATTATTGTGAAATTGTTATTATTCTTTTTCACTTTAAAATCAATTGAGATTATTTTAAAAAAATTATCTTCCGTTAAAGCATATGGCATAGATGTGATGATTATTGATCACTGTTAGCTTGATGTTAAATTCAGATTTCATTTTCAATAAATATTTTGTGTTTTTTGTTAATTAGGATAGGTATAAAAATGTATTCTTTTAATTATTATATATTCAATCAGCGTTTGCAAGTTGAAAATATTTGAAAGAGAATGATGATCAAAAGCCACTGCTGGTGTGATATGATTTTTCTTTCACTTTCGTTTTTACTTGCTATTCATTGTTGACAGCATATGAAAATTGCTTAACATCATCGATATCTTCTTCTTCTTCTTCTTATTATTATTATTGTTATTATTATTCCTCTTCTTATTCTTCTTTTTTCTCCTATATCTTTGCTATAGCTTTTTCTTCAATATCCATCGTTTTTACTGGACGGCTAGGAAAAATTGGTTTTCCAAAATATTGGCAATTATTGCTCGCTTAGGTTGAGCTTTGTTAAGCAGTATGTGTAGATAGATACACACGGCTTTGTTGAGTGTTGTTTGTCATTTTTACTTATTTTTCGTATTTTTGAGCGGAGGTGAAGAAGCGCTATTTTGCCAGGAAACAATCAATTAATTAAGTTGCAACTTAACCGAGATTTTAGTGAAAATATTCCAAAAGTCGATTGAAGTGATTAATAAGTTTTCAGTTGATTTTGCATGCAATTTTGAAATTAAATTGCAATTTTTTTAATTTCTTTTTGTAAAAGAAATAAACAACTGCAAAATTGTATGAATAAAATGATAAGAAAATGAATGAAAATGATAAGAAATGGAAGGAGAGAGAGAGAGAGAGAGGGAGAGAAAGACATGATGCAGATTTGTTACTCAACATGTGATGCGATTATTGGTGGTATTATAGTATAGTATGGTGTAGTATAGTGGTATATTATCTAGTCAATTTATATCCCTGTTGCATTTGCAAGGTTGTTTGATTTTTCGTCTGGTCTGTAATTGGGTTTTTGGAATGCGGAAGAGTAGAATACAAACGCATTCGTTCCCATTAGTGAGAGATTACTTTTTTTTCAGAACTGTCATTTTACCTACTCCACATTTTGTATTCACTACTTTTGAAAGCATTTTTTTGACAGGATTTTTTGAAATTTTGAATTTTCCAAGGGCAAATTAAAATTTCCTTCATAAAATTATCACTGGAAACTATCAAAAGTTATAAATGTCATAATATTCATTTTATCCAACTGTACAGACAGATTAGATAGATAGACAGACAGATAGATAGACAGACAGATAGATAGATAGATAGATAGATAGATAGATCTGTAGATAGATAATTGTAACTGTTTTTCATTTAGGTTTTTTTTGGGTTTTCTTCCTGAATTCACAATTAATTTTTGTCAAATTCAGTGGAAACAGAGTTCAAATTTTGAATGATAAAATTTGTATTTCATTTTTCTTTATTATTTTGTTTAACGCTTGTTAACGTTTATCGAATCAGGCATATTTATTTGATGGCAATTAGTTAACTGAAATTGTTTTGTTTCCAGAAATGTAGTTTACTACAATATTATTTGACATTGATTTAGTGAAAGATGATGGATGGCTGTTGTGGCATCATAAATAATTCAGTTGCACAATTTTGCTTTCTATTTTGTTGAATTTCTTGTATTCATACAATGTGAGTATGTGGTGGTGAAATTCAATTTTAAAATTTCGTGCAAAATCTGGTTAGCTTTCAAAAAGTAATCGTAATTGATTGTAGCAGTTCTTTTATCTGTTTGCTTTTGGGCATTTCTGCAAAATGCGTCGTGCATACCACAATTTTTATAGCAAAACTTTTTTACTTTCAAAGCAAGCATGTAATGAGATACGCTTTGTTTGATTGACAATAGTAATGATAATAATAATAATAATAATCAACGCGCGGATATTGTTACTTAGTCGATATGGAAAAATAGATATTCTGCATATACTATATAATAGATATATGATTTCAACTTTATTCAACTTTTGAGTGATACAGTGATGATCAGAATTGAATACGCGTTTTCAGTTGAAAAGCAGTACATTAATAACTTTATTTGAATAATTTTATTTTATTGAGATGGTCTAAATATATATATTTGTTTGTTTGTTTGTTTTAATTTTGGTGTAATATTTAAAAAGTAAATGAATAAATGATGATATTGTATGCATATAAAAGAAGGGCAGAAAAGCTGTTTGGTCGTCCTTTATGAAGGATTTTTGCTGTTTAGAAAGTAGAGAGAAAGAGAAAGGGTGAAAAAAGGCAATTAGAGGGAGTCCAAGAAAATATAAGTAAGTCTGAGTGAAATATAAAGGAGAGGTTGAAGGAACAAGCGGCAAGATTGAAAATTGCAAAGGATGATTGAAGAGCGACAAAGAAGAAGAAGAAGAAGAAGAATATAGGCCGCTGAGAGAGAGAGAGAGAGAGAGAGAGAGAGAGAGGAGCATTGTGCATGCGCAACGCCGGTGAATTATATATTTCATTTATTTGATTTGGCTTGACGTTGTGATATATGTGATTGCTTGATCCTCGGGCTAAAATTGCTTGCAAAACTGTAAAAATTGTTTCAAATTAAAGCGCGACCCAAATTCAGGCTACTATTCCTAAAGGCATGCACAATATACATACAGAAGTATACATGCATATATCTTATGTATATATGTATGTGTTTGTCTTTGAATATATATATATATATATATATCTGCTGTGCACACGAAAAATAGTAGAAGAAGAACAAGTCAACTGGTTGCTTGCCGCTTGGATAGACAGGCTGATTGAGACACAATCGGCAGGTGAGAAAGAACATCGCAGGAACAAGATTTGTCATTGGTGATCGTGTCGTCCAAGAGAGCATCGAAAGCACCGGTTTGAAGACCGGCTTGAACACCGCTGCTCTGCTACATTTGATGCTGCATTTGTCGAGTTGTTCGTTGCCGGGTTTTCCAATTTTGTCAATCGAGCTATCCGGCAGCAGTTGAGCTTCGATGCAATTGGATGCATGGCACACAATAATCTATGCATTGCATATGCTTGCTGATTGACAAAACAGCAGCAACAATAATTATTGGAGAAAAGTTGTTTTTTTTTTATTCAAATTATTCAACTGTTGTTGTTGTTGTTGTTGTTGTTGTCGTTGTCGTTGTGGTTTCTGTATCGGGTAGTTTAATCTTTTTCATTTTTCTGATGTGTCAAGGCTAGTGTCGACGACGACCGGTGCAAGGCTCAAGGACAAGCTTTCGGTTTTTGGGATAAATGTTCGACGATTTAGCTTGCTGCCCACCTGCTGACTGACTGCTGGACAAACTGGTGCATGATGTTTGTTGTTCAGTGGGTGAATTTTTGAAAAATCACCAATTCAATTTTCAATGTAACACATTTTACCAACATCATCATCACTATTGACCACAACAATTGGTCAATAATAATTGACAATCTTGGATTTGGCAGTGAATCAAGCTTTGATGCTTCGAGCGGGATAATGTTGACCCGATAGATAAAATAGGATTTGCGGTCAATGCACAGCCCAGTTTCCAAGACGACGGATTATGGAGGATCATTACTTGCTGCTTGCTTGTAGTATAGTAATCGCTGAGATCGCAGAGAAAACCAGTCTCCTCCAATGTTGTTGTTGTTGTTGTTGGTAAAGCACGCATGCACAATTGTTTCAGCTAATTTGGTGGTGGTTATACGATGAGGTTGTTTTTTTGCATTTTCAATTTTAATATTTGTATTTTGTTTTTTATTTCAATAATTTTGTACACGTTTTCACCTCAATGCAACGAAAGCAATGGTCCGGCATGCGTTTGCTTTATTATTTCTCTTTGTTTGTGTGTATGTATAGGTGAATATGCGTGTGCGTTGATATATCTCTATACATACATACATACATATATATATATATATATATGTATGTATGTATGCGTATGCGTGTGCGTGTATGTGTGTGTATGCGTGTATTATGAGTGTATGAGGGAAGGAGAGAGAGGGAGTGTGTGTTTCTCTTTCAACGCCGACGATGAATGGCCAAAATAACGACCGACGATCATCATACATCGCAGCCGATTCGCTGCCACGCGGGCGGCACTGCGTTCGCTTCTTCCCGAATGCTTGTGTTCACACTTTCTTCGGCTTCTATCCAATCGTCGTTGGTTTATATATTTTTTTGTCTCCATTCCTGTTTGTTCATATTGTTCAGCTTAATTTTATTCAGATTCTATTCATAATAATGTT
This sequence comes from Trichinella pseudospiralis, assembly GCA_001447645.1. Lineage (NCBI taxonomy): Eukaryota > Metazoa > Nematoda > Enoplea > Trichinellida > Trichinellidae > Trichinella > Trichinella pseudospiralis. The sequence goes on from JYDV01000015.1 coordinate 513,635, forward strand.
GATAATGATTTTTCCTTCTTTTCTTTTTTTTTTTTGATAGATAGACCGTCTTCTTGTTTCTTTCATTTTTGTATTTTTTCAGCATGATCATGATCATCATTATTTTTTTCGTCATCGTCATCGTCATTGTTGATTGGTTGTTGATCTTCTTTGCATTTTAATATAAATACTGCTGACACGATAATATTCTTCTCATCATGGGAATTATCAATTCATGAATGAAAGTTGATATAATAGTTCATTTTAATGATAATAATAAAATAATCAAGAAGAAAAAACTGATCATTAATTTCTTTAATGGATTTTAGTGTAAGTTGGACGAGTGGTGGAGAAGCGAGAAGAAAAAATTTATCTGCACCGACAATTAACCAACCAACCAACCGGTGCTGGTGGAAAGTCCAACGGCAGACTGATTGAGAAAAATCGTCGTCATTGTGTTGTTGTCGTCACCGGCTAGTCAGCAGAGCAGCAGCAGCAGTAGCAACAGCAACAGCAACAGCAACAGCCAACAGCCAACAGCAACAGAGCAGCAGCATTAAACAACACATACACATACACACCACACACCACACACAACAAACACAGAGCTTCAACGATATAGTATATTTAAAATAGAGGAGTTGGTGTTGTAGTTGGTGTTCAGTAAATTGTACACCTTGCCAGCCAAGGTGGATTGGATCGTTTGTATTGCCAAAGAGAAAAAAGAAGTAGAAGAAGAAGAAGAAGAAGAAGAAGAAGAAGAGAACCGAAACTGCTGACCAATTAATTGAACATCCCGTATATATTGGAGGACGACCATTTTCTCTCGGACGAGAAATTTTACAATTCAATTATAAAGAAACAAGCCAACCAAGCAGGAAGCAGCGGCGTTGTGCAGTCAGTATTGCCACCGCTGCCGCCGCCGTTGTGCAATCATTTTTGAAGTTGGAGCACGAAGAGGAAGAAGAAGGCGCCTCTCGGCCGGCGATGGCCATGTTTCCTATTCGCTGTGTGGTCGAGACGGTCGCGGACGGTCAGTGCATCAAGTGCTCTGACTCTGGCGCCACTGTGCTTGTTGACTCTTACGCGATTGTATCCGGCTTCACGCAATTGTCGCAGCTCGTCGACACTGTGCTCGCCGCACTTGGATTGCAGCACCTGAGCTACGGTGCCAAGGGTAAGTTTGTACTTTTGTCATGTATATTTGTTTTTGCTTGTTTACATCTTTCCAACTTTGTGCAACGCATATTCTTATGCAAATATGTGCAAGTAGGAGAAGAGGAAGTAGTTGACAAATAGTTGTATCCATTTAATTTTGTATGCATGCATATACAGGTTGGGTAGGTGTTTGTTTATAGGTATATGTATATATATATATATATATATATATTTATTTATTTATGTGTGTGCATATACGCGCGTGTGTGGTTTTATCGTTTTGTTCCAAAAGTGCACGCGTATCCGGCTAGCGTCCTCGTGCACCTATTCAGGGTCGACCTTGAGTAAGACCGGATCGACTGGAATTGTTTCCCTGATTGTAAACCGTGCATTCATCCCCTGTGCAACATTTTTTTCACTGAGCTTATTGAAAAACTTTTTTTTTACTGCTGCTGATGCTTGCTTAGTTGAGCAAAGATGCAAAGAAAATAAAAACCAAGTTAGAAGCAATATACGACAAGCAAAATGCACAACATGGGGAGAGAGAGAGAGAGAGAGAGAATTTTGCAATAGTATCCAAACAGCAACAGTAGCACACGAATTTGCACACGGAAATGGACAGAAATAGAAATTGAGAAAAAGCCTTGCCCATATTCTCTCATTTACCCATTAGTAATAACTACCATTCGAAAAGAAACCGGATCAGAATGCATGTTGGTCGACTGTCTGTCTGGTCGGCTTAAAGGGGAGATCTTGTAAACAATGTCAGCTCGACCAGTTCCATTGCTGTCACGAGCATTTGTCAACTTTGTCGACGGTTATTGTTGTGTTCATGCACAACAGCTTTTCCTTACCATTGTGTGATCATCGTCATGCTGAAGAGTTGCAATTTAATCTGAAATTTATTGCAATTATTTATTTAGTTTTTTGTTGTTGTTGTTGTTGTTGTTCAATTGTTGTCAAATTAGCTATATTCGAAATTGTATCTAGATCTTACTTGCTTCATTCTTTTCATTGTAGAAACATTAGTGTCATTGTGAGAGAGAGAGAGTGAGAGTGAGAGAGAGGGGGAAGGGGTAATTCGATAACCTGCAGATTAGTTTCAGTTTCAATTTATTATTTTGTGAATTACTGTACGTGTTTTTATTTATTTTTGCTACTTTATTTCTACATGCTACATCTTCTACATTTGTTGGAGTATCTAGTACAACTACTACTAGCCACGGTTGGTGTTGTTGGAAATTAAAAGAAGAAAATTTGCTTCTTCCATTTCTTTCTTACTTATTCTTCAACTTCAACTTTTGTGTTTATGGTCGTGCTTAGGCAGACGATTGACGACGACCTTTAGCCATCTTTGACCTGTCTGACCTTGGATGTGATGGCAATGCGCAGAGTATTGCTTTACGCATCCGACGGATCTGGATAACCTTGGTGATTCTTAATCTATGCTGACCTTGCAAAAGCGATACTGATTGCACGGACCGGTGCACTTTTGGAAAAGTGAACAGCAAAATAGTAAGTGAATGTTGAATGAAAAAAGAAAGAAAGAAAGAGAAAGATTTGCAAAAGCAAATTGGAAATTTGGAAAATTTTTTACATATATATATATATGCATACATGTATGTGTGTTTATTGGTTTTTTATGGAAGACCTTTTTGCCATCTTTCATTATCATGTCAAACTGCACAAATTTTTCTTCTGCAATCAGTAGTAGATTGAGAGCAAAAACAAGCAAGCAAGAAAGAAAAGGGGAATGAAAATTAAAAATAAAATTTTAAAGTTGTTGGGACTAAAAATGGAAATAACATTTTCAAATTGTTGCATTCACAAGCAGCAAGCCACAAGCAAACGCGGAATGCGATAAATTTTTCCCAAACTTGAACAAAGCAGCAACAGAAAACGAGGTAGTTTCTTTGTCTTTATTTAGTTTTTAGTAGTGACCAGGATTGTGCGGAAGGGGGTGGGGTTTTGAAATTATTTTTCACTCTTATTCATTGTCATGTTCAATGCTTCTTTTTCGTATACAGTGAATATTTCAATTTTTGAAAAATAATTATTAATTACACACGAGTTGCGCGTTCTATATCTATCTTGACGCTTTTCAGCATGTTTTCTTTTGCATGCTCTTCTTCTTCTTCTTCCAATTTTCCATTCCGTCACGAAAGATAGATAATCATCTCAGGGTTACTACGTCGAAATGAATTTGTTTTCTTTATTTTGAAATTCTGATTTAAGCTGAATATTGGAATTGAAAGTTTGGAAAATTTTTTTTCACAAAAAAAGTTATAAATTAATTGTTGGGGCGATGGATATTTGGGTTTTTTTTTTAAATATATTGTTCAAAAGTTTCATTGAGAAGATCAGTTTTAGAAAATGGTTGTTTTACATTACATTTTACGTCATCGTGAACGTACGTGTAGGTAACTTGAGGTATAACCTTTCGCGTAGTTGGTTCTGGATAGCTTTGCAGATAAAAAGTTGCTTGCTTCAAAAGATTATTATTATTATTATTATTATGTACAATTCTTTTTTTACAAAAATTTCAATTATTTTTTATTTTGAATATGTATATATATACATCGTATTTGATCCCACTATAGATATATATATATATATATATGTACTATATTTACGTATGTGTGTGCTTGTCCGTGATGCATTTAGGGAATTTCCATTTGCATTTTCAATTTCGTTTTGTTAAGCGGCTAAAATATTTCAAATTGTACCTTTTTGTTTAGTTGATGATATGTTGGCGACTAGTTTCTTGTTATTCTTCTGGGCAATCGCTTGTAAAGTTACGTCGTCCTGTTTTTCTGGTTCGTAAAATCCGTCATTGTACGCAGTTAAGAAGTGGAATAGGAAGCGCAAAATGGGGGAGTTTTGTAATTAGCAGCCAATCTACTGAACAATTTTATGCGCACTGTTTTCATTTAAATTGATTTTGATCTAATAATTTAATATCGAATGACAGGTGATTTTACAATAGTTTTTCATTTGTGTGTAAAATTTTTCATTTTGAAAATTATTATTATTGTTATTATTCAAATTTGTTCAATATGCAACAAGTGTCATATAATGTCATGGAAGGATGTAGAAGAGGGGTATTGTACTGGGGATAGATGTATGAGAGATACATACGTATTGTTCAATGATTATTCATTTTGTCAGTTTGAACAGAAAATGTTCAAACTAGCAAAGCATTGTTGTTGAAGCAAAGCAAACAAGTAGTTCAATTTCTAGCGTTGAAAATCACTTTGATGTTGTCAACGTTTATCTTTCATTTTATATGCGTTTGATCATTTCAACTATTTGCCTTTTGGTACTATTTGGGCATTTGTTGTAGTGATCTTTCTTATGCTTATCAATCAACAAATGACGACCCGCCTTGACGACATTCAAACTTGTCTAACAATTCCGTATCGAATTTATCACTTTGTTGCGGTGGGTGATTAGCGTAGGCTTTTCAAAACGTGACTTTATTGATGATTTCTTGCATTTTACAGTCAATAATAATAATAATAATAATAATAATATACGGTTTGAAAAATCATATTTTCACATTTGAAAATTTTTCATATGCTCTCATCCGTTTATATACACGTCTGTGGAAGTATACACGAATATGTATATATCTGTCCCAACTGTTTTGTTTTGGAAAGATTTATTTATATGCAAGTGTATTGAGGAGAGGATAATTAATTTCTTGATTTTACGAAATGAGATTGTTGTTTGCATTTGCTTCTTCTTCTTCTTCTTCTTCAAGAACAACAACAACAAGAATGAGAAGGTTTTGCACATCAATTCTTATCCGTTTTGGAATCTGTGTGAGCGTCAGGCTTTGACAAACAGCTTCGTGTGCAAAATGAGCTTGATCTGCTTTTCAAATTCATTCAACTTTTGATCCCACTATAATAAAGAGCTGGTTAGCAGTTGGATAAATTGCAAGAGTGAAAATTGAATATGCTTTGTTCATCATTTTCAGTTTCATTCTTATATTACTGCATGTTGCTATTTGAAACTGTTGTACTTATTATGTAACAATTTATGAAACAAACAATCATTGTTGTATTCAATCATCAACATGGCAACAAATGCAATCAGCAAAATGAGCAAAACTATATGCTTTTGCAAGAATTTTTGCAATGCAACGAGAATGAAGTTACATTGTTGTTTCAACAGTATTTCTATTCTTATAAAGGTGCGCGCACACACAAGCATATTTGCATATGTAAAGTGTATTACATTATATGCTTTGATGCATTATGTTATTATGTGGTAGTTGTCAGTGGTGATGAGTGCAGGTGTGTTCTTGTTTGTTGTTGGTCACTGCAAATACATGTGTATGTATATAAATATATAAATATATATATATATGTACGTATGCCTTTAAAGCTTGTTGAAAGTAATGTTTGCTTGTTTAATGACGTTTAATATCGGGTAGAGGTTTTGCCATTGCATTGCGAAATAGCAGAATCAGCAGTGACTGATAAAGCCTAGTACTAGGATTCTTTGGCTAACGAGAAGATGATGATTATCAGCAGTTCAACAAGGATGCTGCACTTTTGACATTTTCTAGCTTGGAATAGAAATTGAAGAATATTGAAACTTGAGTGATGAAAGTATTTTTCTTTGAACTGAATTACACACTTGACGACCGTACGAAGAAAATTGCTCGGTGCTATTTGCTAGCTAGCTAGCTAGCTAGTTGGCTTGCTTGCGTTGCTCAGCTTTTTCCGCTTTTTCATTTCCTTTTTACCTTTGCGGCATTGGGAAAAATTTGCAACCACTGACGACATTGATGAAGAGGATGATGATCTGCGATCCGCAGCTGTTGACTACGCCGTCGGCTATTCACAATTCCGCTTCGTCTGTCAGTCTGTGCAAAGCTTATTCATTTTCATGTTCTTGCCTCATAGATCAGCAGTGAATGCAGAGGGGGAGAGAGAGAGGGAGAGTAGAGTGAGGAGGATCCTTTGGTCGACATAAATAATCAAACCGACGACAGGCGGATTGGTGAAGCTGTCTCGTCAACAATGAAGCCGCAGCCGGAAACAAGCGCAACGTTTGCGTGCAAGCGTGCAGTGCTTATCGGTTGTTTGGTTCAGCACCTTTCCAGCTAGAAAAGCAGAGAAGAGAGCAGGATGATGATGATGATTATGATGATAATGGGTAACAATGAAACAGGGGGGCGATGGATAAAGAGAGAGAGAGAGAGAGAATGATAGAGTAAAGAAAATGCTTATATATCCGCTATATTGTTGTGGATTGCTGACGCTCATAAATAAAGCTTCTTCTACACTAGTTCAATCAACACACACACACACACACACACACACACACACACATCTATCCATCTTTTCCACTGCTTGGGATCATAAAATTAATTTTAAAAAAGTTTTCCTTGTTTATCAGAAAAATAACATAACAATCAACCATGCTAATAAAATAATTTATTATTTATTTTTTATTGGCATATGAAAAAACTGAAAATTTATTCAAATAGATCTTTTTAGTTTTCTTTTTATAAAAGTGTCGTACGCAGAGAGGTAGATATATTATTATTATTATTTTATTATTGTTAGTGTTTTTGTTGTTGTTGTGACAAAAATTTACTATTAGCAATTCATTTGAGAGTCATCGGTAGTTTTGTGTTATAAAATTGATGCAGGCAGACACAGATCATTCCATTCACTACCTATCATGCATCATCAGTGTGTGAGGTATATTTTTTGCATGTCTTTTAATTGCAGATCCCGTTTCGTCAGCTTTGGCGTATCGGGTTTTCGTCAGCAGGCTGGTTGCTAGTGCTTTCGTGCTTGGCACGTTACTACGCTTTATAATAATTATACAAAGCCGACTGCTGCCAAAAGGCCAGCAGCTTACGCTTTGGTCGTGCTTGCCGTTAGCTCAGATTAGAGATCGATGTTCAATGCTTGACAAATCTATTTCATGCGGAGAGCAAAAATTGAAAAGCAAAAAGCTTCTTGCATAACTTTTTGTTAAAAATATGAAAATATGAAATTTTACAATAATCTTATTGCTTTACACGAATATACAAAAATGGGGCGGGGGGGGGGGGGGAAACTAAGGCAAGGCTGAAAATTGGGCATTCTGCTTTTCCGTTTTTTTTTCAATGAAAAAATTATGAAATGTGAAATATACAGTCAATTTTAGTTGTACTGTTTGTTTGTACAACAAGTAGACGGAAAAGCAGGTAGGTAGGCTTTTGCATTTGTGCTTTATTTGGTTGTTTTGTGTAGTAGAGCTTGAATTCAAAGAACAAGGAAATGTTTTTCAAATTGACCGAAGAAGTAATACTTTGTACATATTTTTCTTTCTTTCTCTCTATTCATATTTATCTGTGAAGCAATGTATGCAGCCGTATGTGTTTTGCCTTGACACAGAATGAATTGTTGTTATTTTCAATAGCTTTGCCCTGTGACCGGCTAATTGGCCAACTTTGAAATGCCGACGGACGGCATTTTTACGACGGACAATCCGTCGAAGGACGACACACTAGATCAAGGTTCTTTTCTTTTTATCATTTTTATAGTTCTGAAAAATCTACAGACAGTATTTTGTTTTCTTTGCATATATATATTGCTTTTAAATTATGAAGAAAACAAAATTGATAAAAAAAATACATTCTGCATATGCTTAAATTTAAAAAAATATTAATTAATTACTAATAATTAACTAACTGTTTTCAGTTTGTATTTTTTTTTAAACTGTTGGTGGCAGTTGTTGAAACAAGAAGTGTAAATTCATAATTTAGTCGGTTGGTTAGCTTGTTGTTGATGTTGATTTTTGTTTGTGTGTTGGGTGAAATTACGAGCAGTGAGTGAATAAATGAAATCTGTGTAGTGTAAGTTCTGTTGTGCTTTCTTGCATGCGTCATTGACAACAAGCAAGCAAGCAGGCAGGCAAGAAAGCAGACAAGCAGAGAGGGTTTGTTTTATTTGAAGGAGAAGGAATAAAAATGAGAGGCAAGTTTTAGAAGAAGTAGTATGTAGGTAGGTAGGTAGGTAGGTAAGTAGATCCAGCGTGTGCATCTTTATCAAAGATGACTGATCAGCATCGGTCGGTCTTGTTGGCTGTTGTGCGTTGCGTGTCGTGTCTGCACGTCTGCCTGCGTTGAAAGAGGGGAACGGGATTCGGCGGCTTCCAAGCGGATGGATCTTGGAATTCTTCACGCGCCGTTGAAGACGGATGACCCCTTGTTCAGGCTTGAAAGAACTTATCCTGACGGATTCAATTTTTCAATATTTTTCACCAACCAACAATTGGGCATCCTTGTCATTGTTGCTTTTTCCGTGCACAACAGCTACGTGTTTTTGTTGTTTTCTTGAACCACCCACCGTGCTTGCTGCTGCTGTTGGTGCTTTTCGGAAAAGCGTAGCTAACAAATAAAACATTTGGAAAGCAAGAAGTGCAAACTTAGCAACATGCAAGCAACAAGTAGGCAAGCAAGCAACGATGGTGAATAAAATAAAATTCTCCTTTCAAAAAAATTTAGATTTAAAAAAAAAAATAAATGGATGCGGTGACGATGGTTTAATAACTGTATAAATGATTGGGATTAAGTTGATTGAAATTCGTAAATGATATTGTAATAAATAAAATCAGATTGATTTTCGAAAAGTTTGCCAAAGGATACATTTGCAAAAATAGCTAATTTGAACAATTGAACAATTATGCAATGTTGAAATTGTTGAATGCACATTTTACGCTGCTTTCTTGCAATCATTTTATTGAAAAAGCATTTACAGCACAAATACAATCCAAGCGAGTGCTTTTTCACTTCAGATATTAGCTTAAAGCAGGATGAATGTGATGTGATGATCAAGTACCAATGAATGACCAGTGCGTGTCGTCTTGACAAATGTACTTTTCAATTGTGAAGATAACCGGTCATCGATTTGAGTAAATATTGATGATGAGCTTCAATGGATCTGAATCTTCAGCTAACATCCGGACTTTGTAGATCATTGTATGTGTGCTTTGTTGTTTGTTGAACAACGTGTAACCGTTTTTCGTCTACATGAACTTAACGGATCTGTTTCATCATCAACGCTTAGTTAGCTTAGTTTGTTCAAAATTTGTAATTGTAATTTGTAATTTATTTTTGATATATACATACTGCTGTTGTGGTTCCTACTACGGATGCTGATGATAATGACAAGTTTTGAGCAAAAATTTGCTTATTCAGCTGAAAACTTTTTCAAAATTCAATATGTTTTTATGATTATTTTTATATTTTATAAAAGATTGTTTATGCTTGTTGTCTACACAGATTATCCGTTGTGTGTGTGTGTGTGTGTGTGTGTGTGTGTATCAGCATGCACCGCCCATTGTTCTGTTGCTTTTCACTTAATTTTTGATTTTTGATAGACAGTGTAGACAAATTGTTCGTTTGCAATTGCTCATAGTTGTACATTTTCAGACGAACATTATATTGCTAAACAGCAAATAGTTAGTTGATGATCAACATTTTTTCGCTTGTTCTGTACGACGACATTTCATGATAACGATAATACATACAATCAATTGTTGCACAAGTAGTTTACAAAGTGATAAATTTTTCATTGCTATAAAATGAACAATGAACAGTAATTGGCAAATGCAAATCTACTTGCATAATAATAACAACAATAATAATCATAATCATAATAATAAATGATAAACAAGATAATCATGCTTGAAAACTTCCTTTTTCGCTCGAAAGATCTTATCACGTTGATTGTTGAATTTTACACCATAATAATATATTATCATTGTCAATATTGTTGTGCTTTTCTTGCTTGAAATAATTGTTGGAAATTGAATCATCATTGCGTAAACATAAACACCCATCATCCAATTTTAATTGTTCTTTTTTAATTTTTAATGTAAAACAATTATAATTTGTTATCATTAATACTGTTCAATTTGTTTTTGATTTGAATTATTTCGTTCTGAATTCAATGCAATTTATTACTTTGATTGCGTTAATATTGTATTTTATTGCTTTTGAGCTGTTTAATTATAGTATGATACGTTTTTTTAAGGTACAATTCAAGTGAAAAACTGGAAACCGTTGTCGTTTGAAGAGCTAACTGACGATCCTGATGTTGAAGTGGAGAATTTGCTGAAAGATATCAGCAATCACCTGACCTTACGCATCATCACCAAACAGTATGTATTTTCGTTTTATTTTCAATTTCAAAATATCCTCTGGAATGTCAGTGATTAATGCTCGTTCAGATGAGTGACGAATAAATAAATCACTCTTTTAGCATCATCATCATCATCAAGCATGTTCATTTTGCAAAAGGAAAAAATAAAGAAATAATCTGTTGCTATAATTTTGTGAAATATGTTTTCATTTTGTTGTTTTTTTCTCAAAAAAATCTTCTCTTCATTCAGATCTGATCACGCAGTCAGCGATTGCTTACGTGATATGAAAGATCGTTTGCTTCAGACCATGTGGCAGAAACTACCTCAAATTGGGAACGATATCCATCTGCCTCAACTTAAGGTGAGCTTTCACTTCTTGTCATCTCGTTTCAATCAACTTTGTTATTTATAACAAACATCTGTTATTAAAAAATTCCACATAATTCATGCTTTCAACAATTAATTTTATTTAAGATTTGCACCTTCAATTTAATCTTTCTTCTCAAAGAATTGAATTATCGATCATTAGTAGCAGTACTACTACTACTAGCAGTTCTTTTTCTCGTAGTAGTTTATTTAGTTTTAGCATATTACGGATATTTTATTTCGCATTTTCATTTTCTTGTTCCCTTTCAATTATTGATCACTATTGAACTGCAAAATTATCAATTAATCACGTTTGAAATTTGTCACTTTTCAACAATAATAAAACAAAACCATGCACAGGCAAAGTTTATTTATTTTATCATTTTCTTTTGTGTACAGAATAGTTTTCATTTCACAGTGTTTTATTTGAGTAATTTGGATGAAAAAGATAGATTTCATTTCATTTCATTTCATATTTATTTGTTCGACGGAGTATCAACTCCGTATTGGTCAAATTGTTAAAACTATTAAAACTGATGTTTAAATTTAAATAAAAATGCAACAGAAAATTGTTAAATGTTTTTTCTTTTTAATTTTAATAACTTGCATTTCTTTTTAATATACTGTAACTACAATGTGAGTAAAAGGTATTATTATTATTATTATTATACTTTGGTAATGTGAAAGTTAATTGACGCACCCAACGTACAGAATGAAGTTCTTTGGTTGAAAATTTAGGGTTTGGTGACAAATTTGGTGCAAGGAGACGGACCCCCGGCTGTGGACGCGCAGTTGATGCATCTGTTCAACGTATGGTTGGAGCAGTTGAGCAAGACAAAAGTGAGCAGCAGCAGTACGCAGTCGCAGTGGCCGTCGTCGTCGACGTCGCAAAGTAACGGTGACAATGGCAGTACGGGTGTGGGCAAGTCGGGAATTGGTCATTGTTCAAGTCGATTCAACCCGACGTTGGAGATTCCGAAATTGGAGCGTTGGTTCCGCGAGACGCCGAATCCTACACGTCAGAAATTGCTCCAATACATGACTCTGATGAACAACTCCAGCTACAGGAAGCACAGCAGCAAGATCACTTACCAGCAGATTTGCAATTGGTTCATCAACGCACGGGCAACGATGCGCAATCGTTCTTGGCCCAATCGACGTTTCGACGGTCAGCCGACCCGAGGCGGCCAGGAACCGATGGAACAAGGCGACTCTTGGCCGTTGTCCAGCAGCAGTAGCAGCAGCAGCAGATCCTTGACCGGTGGTCGGAGACAGCCAAGTGCCGTCGCTTCGTCGTCGTCGACATCGTCGTCAACGTTGACGTTGAACAGCAGCACCGGCGCCCAGTTGGGCGGCGGTTGCTGCGGCGTCGGCTCACCTCCGTCGATGTCTGCCAACAGCCTCGGCACCGTTGCGGAGATCAGCAGTTCGGTGGCGCCGGTGCTGGCAGAGTTGGATTTGGACAGCGGCGGCGACGTGGGCTTGGCCGTGACAGGCGGTTCCGCGTCGTCACCGCAGGCGCAACAAGTGGGCAGTGACCACAGCAACGGACAGAGTCCGTCGGCGAGTTCCAGAACGTCCGGCGACATGTCGATCAATGTCAAAGACGATTCGGACGCGGCCGACCAGCAGGCGCTTTACTTTGGTCAAGCTCTGGCCGGCTGCCAGAGTGGGGGCGACGTCGGCTCGCCGACGTTGCTTGCCACCGGCGCCACAGAGAACGGCGGCACCACCACCACCGCCCCTGGGTCCGGTTCGGGCGGTTCCACATCCAACACGTCACCGTTGTTCAACATCAGCGCCAACCGAACCAGGCTGATGTTCGACCCGTTGACTGAGTTGCCGATGCTGGAACGTTGGTTCGAGGAAAATCCACACCCGAGCTGGGTGCAAGTGGACCAATTTACTGAAATGTTGAACGTGATGCCCTACCGGCAGACCTATCCTCCAGTGTCATCGCACAATGTGAAAATTTGGTTCAAAAATCGTCGTGCCAAATTCAAGCGCAATTTGGTCGGCACCATCAAAGTGGTCGACAGTGGAGCCAACACCAACGCCACACCCGCTTCTGTGTCGGTGAAAGGCGAACAAGCGGCTCAGGCGGCCAACAATTGATCCACCAAAATTGATTGCTTGATTCATTCGTTCATTCATTCATTCATTCATTCATTCATTCATTCATTCATTCATTCATTCATTTGGATCATTGATAATTTTTCTCACTTTTTACTTCTTTTTTCAAAAATTTCTTCTCATTCAGCAACTTCTGCGCTACATTTTAGCTATAAACATTTATTTGTTTATTTATTTATTTATCATGATTGTTCTTTTTTTTTTATTTTTGCCCACAAAACTTTTTCATCTTATTAATTATCTTTAACTTTTTCCTCTTTCTCTCTCTCTCTCTCTTTCTCTTTTTCTCTCTCTTTCTTTTTAATTTCATTATTATTCTTTTATTTTGCTATAAAATACAGAATCTTTGCTCTTATCATCATCTTAAACTTTTTCCATTTTCTTCGATTTTATTCGATTGTTTTATACGTTTGGTTTTCTTTGCCTTTTCTCCAATTATTTATTTATTCTTATGAAAGGCGCAAATCCATCCACAGGCTCGGTCGGACGTGTTTCTGTGTTTTTCTTGCTTCATCTAGATGAAGCAGAACACGTTCCTCAGCATACATATTCCCCCCCCCCTGATGCACACAGCTCACCTGCTGCGCATACCGTACACGTTCATTCATTCATTCATTCATTCATTCATTTGTGCAAATTATCTACCAACAAAAAATCATTTTCACATCACCATCTTTTTGCACCCACACGCACACACACATACATCCATATATATATATATATATATATTTATTTATTTATATTTATTGTTTTTTTTTGTAAATCTGCATTTTGTGAGGAAAATTGATTGATTGCTGTGCGGCCGAGCTGTTATTATTTTACATACCGTCTTTGCCTTGCATTCATCTCATCGAACTAGCCGGAAACTCCAATGTTGCCGGCTATGCTTTTGCTTGTTCGATTGTTTTTGTTTTACCATTTTTCATTTCCGTTCTATCTTTTTACTCACGTGAAATTTTCATTCAATCATTTTCATCCCTTCCACAGATCAGAAACGAGAAACTGTGTGAACGATGGCTTTTTTTGCTTGTTCGTTTGTTTGTTGGTTCTGTCAATTTTGCACACCACTGTACTGTGAAGCAAAATGGGCTCCTCAATGGATATGATAATTTTCACACGTTCAACTGGTTCCAAAAACTTTGTTTCTCGTGCACACAAAGCAGCCGTTGGTCGACGACGGCTCTTTTGCTGCTTGCTGTTGAGCCGCGATATCGGACGGAATAATAAAGATTGAAAAAACGCTTGTCAATTATTTATTTCATCTACTTTTGATGCTGTTCAATTTTTTTTCACGTTCTGGGAAAGCACTGAACGAATAATAATGCTGGAAATGAGCTGTTCTTTTATGTAAATTTTTAGGCATTGGTTGTGTAGTACGGTGCTTCACATCTTGAACTATATTAATGATGCAGGCACACACACACACACACACACACACACACACACACACACATTTCACATACGCTTACTGGAGATTACAAAGTTAATCTGGTAAATTTGAAATCTGTTGCAATTTATCACTTGAATGAACACTTGAACAGTTTCAGTTGGTGTCGTTCGCCATTATTAAGAAAAAACATTGCAACGATTTGCTAATTATTTTTAGTGGATAAATTTGAAATTAATAGAAAAAAAGAAAAATATTATTTCAAGGAGTGCATTTTTTTTATTGATAATGATAATGCATTAACTGAATTATTAAACTTGTGAAGTCATTAATTTAATTGAACCTGAATATACTTAATTTACTGTACAGGTCAGTCAATCTCTCAGCGGAGGCGTTTCCTCTTGTACGGAAGTGAGGTGTCGTTTGTGTAAAGATATGTTTCTTGATGTGTTGAATGGATTCGGCTTGAATAAAGCATTCGTTATCGCTTTGTTTATGTATACTGTTAAAGAAAGATTTAAATTTCAAATCAACTGATTCAGTTTGTTGCAGAATTCTGGTCATGCTGGCAATGATATTTTATTTAGCTGTGAAGCTGGAATCACCCGCCACACATGATGATCGACAGGTAGGATTGTTTCTTCTTTGTTTGTTTGTTTGTTATGATTTTTCATTTACAAGTTCTTTTGTTTTTATTGCATGATCGCTAACTTCTCTCCAAATACGTTTCAAAATTTTCAATATTCGATGATGAAATAAATGATAAGCAGAGATTACATGCACCCAATTTCAGCTATGCACATTCTTGCGAACTGTAAACTGCAAATTTTCTCTAATGATTGCGTTAATTTTTTGTTAATTTTTCATGCTCAGATTTTCATTCAATTTTAAACTTTATCAACATCTAAATAATGGGCCAACACATTCGAAACATTTGTTCATCCATCCATTATTGAAAAATGAGTTTTGGACGACGAACGTTCATCATACTGCTCGCACATAATGATGCATTTATGACAATTTTATTTTCAGCTAACTGATGCACTCTGTCTGTTGTTGTTGTTGTTGTTGTTGTTGGTGGTGGTGGTGGTGGTGGTGGTTTTTGGTATTTCTTTTATTTTGCACTGTGCATTTTGCGTATTTGTGTGGACAGTGTGCACTTGACGTACAGTATTGTTAAATTTAATCTTGAATTTTTGTTTCAAATTCTTAGCGTTTATCCGGAATATCTCATCGGCCTGTATTGATACTACCCACTAGACAGACTTCAACATCGTATTCTGTTGAGAATGAAAAGCTCAAAAGACAATAATGATGCTGAACTGGAACTAACCACAGAAGCTTTGGTGTGTTTTGTTTTGAAATTACTCAACTCTACTGATGATTAATCACTATGTTCAGGAAGGAGTTTTTTTCCTTATACTTCATGTAAAAATATACGAAAGTTCCACATTGCAAAGGTGTTGAAAACGGTAACAACAAACGCAATTAATGAATATTATTATTTATTCGCAATTTTTGCTAAACAGGCTAAACGAACGAAATCCAGAATATCGATTACGTTCATGATTCCAACCGGCGTTCCAACTTCGTGCTGAATATGCAGACCCTTTTCTCTTCCAGAATCTAAAAGTAAAATGACAATTTCTTTTATCATTATTATTATTATTATTATTACTATTAATTCTAACTCTCTGTTTTAAAAGTACCTATTCGTGACTTTGTTTTATCATAACACAAAATGTTTATACTTTTTCTATTTAAAATTTCATTCTATTCAAAATTAAGCGAGAAAAAATGAATGAACAATTAGAGTTTTCAATTAAAAATAAATAAACAATATGTATGTGCTCACCTTTGAGTGGATTTTTCCGATGGATAATGATGTTTAAAAAATTCAGGAACAGTTTGATTCGCGTTTTCGAGAAGCATTCCCAATTCTTTGAAAAGGTTAGCATCTTTCTCATTGCAGAGTGATATGGCGATTCCATTATTTCCACTACGACCAGTACGACCGACACGGTGTACGTATTCTTCAACATTGTTCGGCAAATTGTAATTGATCACATGACCAACGTTTGGGATGTCCAATCCTCGTGCAGCTACCTACAACATGTGGATGACGTGCAAATTACGAAGTCAATGGAGAAGATGCATGGCAGTTCTGTCAATTCTCACTAACATACAGACGTGGCAATCAACAGTCTGGGTTGGCCAGAGCTGAATGCATCCAAATTTCTCTCTCTGGCTCGCTGAGATAGATTGCCATGTACTGTAACCGCTTGGTGTCCACTTTTGTTATTCAAAAAGTAAGTCAATCTGTTCGCTTCATTTTTCGTTTCAACAAAAATTAAAACCAAACCTTCTCGTGCTAAAATCGGTTCTATTTCATTTTATTTTCAAATCGCTACTTCCACAGCTTACCTTGACAGTTTAATAAATCTACCAGCGTTGCCGCTTTGTCATTTTCATTTGACCATATGAACTCTTGCTTTATGGACGCTGGTATAGTTCCAGACTCTCCGACGGACAAGAATGCATGATTTTTCTTCAAATAAGAACTAGCCAAGTGCTTGAAATTATAAAAAGAAAAACCTTGATAAATCATCAATATACATATGTAGAGAACGGTGTTTATTTTTTAATTTGTGTGACATACTCTGATATTTGTTGGGAAAGTAGCGCTGAACATGATAGTTTGTCTATCGTCTGTTTTTGGCATCTGATGCTGTTCCACAATTTCCCGTATCTGAGGTTCAAACCCCATGTCTAGCATACGATCCGCTTCGTCAAGTACAAGATATCTAGGCAAATGTAGGCAAATGCATGTGATTTTTATCAGCATTAAAAGTTGACTACTTGCAGTTTTTGAGGTCTACTATTCCTTGATTGAGAAGATCATTCAATCGGCCTGGTGTAGCAATAATAAAATGACCACCAAACTGAAATTCAAATTTGTAACCTGTTCATCAATAAGACTTAGATTTAAGTCTTGAAAATTGATAAAGCTTTTACTGAGAGATTTTTTAACTGATATTCATAATTTTCACTTCCACCGTGCAGTATTGCAGTGTGAATTGCAGTCCCTCTGCCTAAGCATATAGCTGCTTTGAATATTTGTCGACTCAGCTCTCGGGTTGGAGCCAAAACTAGTGCCAATGGAAAAGACTGAATATGAGCTCTTGGACCAATAGCACTCGGCTCCATCCGCTAAAACAGACACTGTACACAAGGGAACTGCTAGTGAGGTTCTATTTATTTGTCCTTACTGTTTGATAATTTTCGTTCGGAGAAGAAAGAATATGATGAAACACAGGAGCCAAGAAGGCCACAGTTTTACCAGAACCTTATGTATAAAATTCAATTTATCTTATGAAACTGATTCATTATCAAAGGTAGAATTTTAGTTGGAATAAGAAGCTGTTCTATTCTAGAGTGTGTACATGTTCCAAAGTTTTATTAACCACATCTCACCTGTTTCGGCGCAAGTCATAACATCACGGCCAGCTAAAACTAATGGAATAGAATATTTTTGAACAGCAGTCGGCACTTGGATTCCAAGCTTTTCCAAATTGTTCATAATTTTTCCATGGAAACCCATGCACTGAAACTAAAATTACAACATCGACAACTGCGCTAGCTCAATGGAGGTGAACAGGGGACAGAAAATACTTCCTCAACTGGTTCCGGGAGATTTTCGCCTGTCAGTTCTACTTTCACATTTCTACTTGCAATCGAAGAAGAGCAAAGCGATCTCAGCATAATCGAGTGTTTCAGTGTGCATTGAAAATTTTTCAAAAGTATCATGTTGAACAAATGATCTTCTGTACGTTTCTGTATGAAAATCTGTGAAAACAAGTCAAAACAATGCTGTCACAATTTTGTTAATATAAGTTAGGAAGGGAAAGAAAAGTTAAAAATAATTTTCCATTTTATGTTGTGCTTAATTTTAATTTCCCTAAATCGGATGGGTTTGGCTTATTTTGCTACTTTGAAACAACAATCGCCAAGTTTTACTTAATATCGTCGCTTTATTAACTTGTAAATGAAGTATCTTACTGGAGTGAATGAAAAGCTGGAAAATGAATTTAAAATACGATGTATAAATTGAAATTTATTCGAACTGTGGCACTGAGCTCTCCATTGACAAGTACTTAGCGAGAAGAGTTCAAATTGCATGCGCGTCGAAAAATGTGATTACTGTAGACGACAAAAAGAAAATCGAGTACAATTATAATTTTGTGATATTTTTACAAGGTAATTACGTTAAAAAACATTCATTGATTGGTTATTTATTACAAAAAATGGATAAATTAATAAATAGCGTATTTATGAGCGTTTGAAAAAATGTATTTGGGAAATTGTTATTTGCATGTTTGTGTGTCCCAATGTATTTTTGCAACTTTACTGCAGTTGTAAGTTTTATTGCTCATACAAATTTTTAATAACTTTTACTTATGTAATTTAATCGTTTCAATTACGTTAATTGTGATGAAAACGATCATTAAAACTTCCATAATCAAATTCATTGTTCCATTTATTGATAAATTTTAAATACAATATGCCTGTGTTAAAATTTACTTTCCAGTGCACGCACAGATGGATCTTTTAATGTAAATTTATCACTTTTTTTCATCAGGAAACTGTGCTTCTTCGTGTTTTATTTCAGCAATCTTTCTTCGGTGTCGTTCTATAGCTTCCTTATGAATTGCAATGTGCTTTTCATGATGAGCAACTTCTTCGTCCAATGTTTTTCGCAGTTCTTCAAGTTGCTTCTTTTGCTAAACACATTTTCAACATTCATTTTTCAAAACAAACGCGCTTGCATGTGCAAATAAGTGCCGACCATTTTATAAAAGTACTCTTCTTCTCGAGCAGCTTCCAGGCGACCAAAGGCTCCACCAGCTTTACGAACCGTACCTCCACCGCCACCACCCTGGTAATAAAATTGTTTTACATAAATGCAGATCCAAATGACAATTCATTTACCTTTCCTTCTCCACTACCAGCTTGACCAAAATGTGAATCTCCACCGAAACTATAACAATATGTCTCTTATATCTGTTAAGACACTCTGAATGCATATTATCAGCAGACTGTTCGTGACACTGTCACTGCAGCATTTACAGTGTAAAAAAAGGAATAGGCAAATAATTGCAATATTTCAAGCGCATGCTCGGCTACGAAAACTTTAACTTCATGAAACGATAATGAAATGATTACTTTTTGATGGACATCAACGATCGATTAACGGGTTGATGGCGCAAACCAAGAACACCCACAGATGTGGCTATGCGCTGAGCCATATTTCAGTGTCAGAACTGAAATCAGAAACTACAAAAATAAAAAATCGGTCACGAAACAGAATTACCAGAAACAACCTACCACTTTCCAAAGAATAGAACATTAAAATTATTACTGTATAACAGATTACAGTATGCAATTGCTTTTGTTCCGTTTTTTTAAAATTTTGGTCGTATTTTACTTTTTAAAAATTACGTATATTTAAAGAATTCATAGTTAACAGATGGAATTTGATGGTAAATTAGTAGAAAGCGGTAGGAGAATTCGTACTTGAATTAGGGTTACTGTTTTGATGACGTTTGATAATCATGGTAGAAAATAAAAGAGTGGGAGAAAGTTTTGCAAATGTTTCACCAGTGGATTATTACATGATAATTTTAATCCTTTGATGTTATATTTCAGAAAAAGCATGTCAGTGCTTGAAGCAAGATAAGTGCTGATTAGTTCCGGCAGCAAAACAGAGAGAACAACCGAATGCCGCACAGAAGTACCGGCAGAAAAATGACGAAATTAGGGCAATGCAAATTTCAACGAGTAGGAAAAGGCATAATTGATGAGTCAGTTTATTATTATTTATTAGATGCTTGTGTTCTCAGGGTTGTTAGCTTTTATCCATGTTCCTGTAGCAGTATTAAACGTAGGGAGAGGTATTAAACGCTCTCTTTGTCCCAGACGAGCCGAAGAAAAGGCACAATTCACCGGCATGAGCTTCTGCTCGCTGTACTCACTTTGTACAAATTGTACAGTAGAAAACAACTCGCACTTCAATATCAAAGAGGGTTACGGTAGGGAGGCACGACGTAATGAAGTGGCTTGGGTGCTGCATTTTGTGTTGGTTGTGGTTTTAGGTCGGTGATTGTTGTTAGCTGGTTGTAATAAAAGATTTTGCTGCATTGAGTGGTTGTTGCTTCTGTTGTTTGGATGCGTCGAATAAGCTCGAGCGTGGTCGAAAAGTCAATGCAAACTGTGAAGATCGCCGTTTTAGTCCTGAAACGCAATCAAACCGGACTGATGGGGCGTTACGGCTGCCATTATCATAGTTTATTTTAAAATTGAAGAAAATGTTTTACTTAACCTTACGCCGCATCAGATTTATGTGCACTTAAATATATTTGAATTTATGATTATTTAAATTATGATGGTGATGATTGTTTATTTACTATTATAAAAGTACACTCACTATGAATATTTAAATATTAACGTCATGACCTAATAATGCCGTGAAATTTTATTGTTGTTATACTGTACGTGACGTTGTAGTGCACGTGTGTTGTTGCGCTGCGTCGTCGTTGAAGAGAAACTCTTTTCAAAAATTGAAATTTGCAGAGCAATGGAACGCGGCCGGAAAGGACGTGGTAACCGAAGAAGTGGTCAGCCAAAGACTGGTGAGCCAAGAAGTGATGACCAGAGAAGTGGTCAGCCAAGAAGTCATGAGCGAAGTAGTGGTGAGCATAGAAGTGGTCAGCAAAGGAGTGATGAGCAAAGAAGTGGACAGCCAAGAAGTGATGAGCGAAGAAGTGATCAGAAAAGGAGTGGTGAACCAAGAAGTCATGAGCGAAGTAGTGGTGAGCATAGAAGTAGTCAGCAAAGGAGTGATGAGCAAAGAAGTGGACAGCCAAGAAGTGATGAGCGAAGAAGTGGTCAGCCAAGGAGTGGTGAGCAAAGAAGTGGTCAGCCAAGGAGTGGTGAGCCAAGAAGTCATGAGCGAAGTAGTGGTGAGCATAGAAGTGGTCAGCAAAGAAGTGGACAGCCAAGAAGTGATGAGCGAAGAAGTGGTCAGTCATGGAGTGGTGAGCCGAGAAGTCATGAGCGAAGTAGTTGTCAGTCATGGAGTGGTGAGCCGAGAAGTCATGATCGAAGTAGTGGTCAGTCATGGAGTGGTGAGCCGAGAAGTCATGATCGAAGTAGTGGTCAGTCATGGAGTGGTGAGCCAAGAAGTCATGATCGAAGTAGTGGTCAGTCATGGAGTGGTGAGCCGAGAAGTCATGATCGAAGTAGTGGTCAGTCATGGAGTGGTGAGCCAAGAAGTCATGATCGAAGCAGTGGTCAGTCATGGAGTGGTGAGCCAGGAAGTCGTGATCGAAGCAGTGGTCAGCCGAAGAGAGTGCAATATCAGACTCCTAAACAACATGCTCCGGTACAAGGAATGCAGCAGGTAATATTGATAATTGTGAAGTATTTTTCCTAATAGTATGAAATGACTAATGAAAGAAACCTGAATCAGTTTGTTAATATTGCTGAAAATTAAAGCATTTCAAGGTGGTGGGGATGGGGGAGAATAGTTTTTATTTACTTATAGTTTTGAAATTAATTAAATTGATGTTTTCTGATTTTATTGAAATTAACCGATTGAAAAGTGAGGAATAAAAATGTAGTTTTTAGCGAACTAATGTTTTTAACATTTTTAATAAATAAGTTCATTTTATTGTTGTTTCGATTGTTATTTGAAAAGAAAAAAGTTATTTTTAGACGGAGGAGAAGAGTTGTGGAGAAACGTTGTCAGAAGAGGAAAAGGTAAGAAAAAATCAGTGCAACGTTTTGATTATTTGTTTAAAACTGCTCCATTGTTAGATTAAAGCGATGGGTACATTGTTTCATTTGGGCAATTTGCCAGAGCGTTGCGGCATCGACTATGCAAAAAGAAATTCGTCTGGGCAATCGGGAAATAAGATAGAATTGTACACAAATTTTTTTTCTATTAAAATTCCCCCCGACTTGACTTTTTTTCATTACAACGTTGAAATTTTGTTGACTGTAAACCGTGGAAATGGTACTGAAGATGTGAATATTACAGCTGCTACACGAATGTATTATTATTTTTTTTTTGAAATTATATCAAATACTTGTTTGAAAGTTTGTAAATATTTCAGGTTTTCACCTGTCGATTGTCGTCGGTTCTGTATCAAAATTTACAAGATGCTGTTTGGAAAAGATGAAATTAAGAAAATGTGGAATTATAGTCACATGTTTTACGATCAGAGGGCGAATTTGTTTTCTTTAAAGAATTTACAAATTACCGATAGTGTAATTTGGAAAAAGTGTATTTTTCTTTCGAAAGTTGCAAATGTTGAAATTTATAGGTAGAATATACTGTTGTGACGCCAAAGGGCAGAGCGAAAATTACAATCAAACCTTGTAATCCGTTGCTTATTCACATACAAGACGTGGTTTATGCTTTGATCCATATTGGCAGTGATTCCGAACGCAGCGCTTTGCAAGCATTGGACATCGCGACAAGCATGAAATTATACGACATGTAAGTGTGCATTGACAAGTGCATGAGTTTTCAATTCTTAAAAATAACGTGCTATAAAATGTACTGAATTAAAATGCATACTGTAGTTGAAAAGTTTAAATGTTTTAAATTATTATCATTGCTAACTGAAAGTGTCCATTGGCAAAATAATTATGCAAAAATATAATTTTTGACAATACTTGTGTTGAGTTTATTGTATTTTTATCTAATTTTAGGGAAGTTACGGCAATTGGAAATAAATTTTTCAAACCCGTTGCTGACAAACTGAACATTGGAGGCGGCGTTGAACTTTTCGACGGGCTTTTTAAATCAATACGGCCAATGTTGGCAGCTGCGTGCGGGGAGTGCTATTTAGCGTTTAATATTGAATGTGAATTTAAAATGAATTTTGTATTTTGTTTTTTTTTTGAAAATTTGTTTTTTAGCTGTGAAAGCGGCTTTTTTTGCCAGCCAGCCTCTTTTGCAATCTATGATGGAAGAATTACGATTGAACAACATCCCAATCAAGCCTCTGGATGAACGTCAAATTGCGCAATTGAATAAAAAGTTTTCTGGTAAAGAAAAACACGCCCACAATGTTTAACATGCGTGGAAATTTTATTTTCACTTTGAATTTAGGTATCAGAGTGCGCACAACGCATTTGAATCGTTCAGTTAAGATGCAGTGCTTTTCTGACAAAGTTCCTATGTCGCATGTGTAAAATTCTTAACATTACTTTTCAGTTTTTGTGTATTTTTACATTTAAAAAAAAATCTTTTTAAGTTTTACCGATGACAATGGTGTTGAAACAACGGTGTTGGAATATTTTAAAGAAAGATACGGTATTAGCTTGAGGTATGTTTTGCAATTATTGATTTGATAGAAATTTTTGTTTGTTTCAATATTGTCAGTGACCTCGAAACTGTATGCAGGGCAGAATTGAATTTTTAAATATTTCTTGACATTTAGATATCCAAATTTGCAGATGGTAAAACGAGGTCATACATTTATTCCACCAGAATTGTGTAATGTTGAACCGAATCAGCGGGTTCCGATGATGAGGCTTGATGATGAAAATCACAGAATGATTGTCCAAACCTGTGCAGTACCACCTATTCAACGTTATCACGAAATTCTGGCCAAGGTATGCACAGTTATTAATTTCAGCTTTCTGTTGCAAAAATATCATTGGGTGATTTTTTGTCTGGTTCTTTTGGAATTTTGTCTGGTAACTTTGAAACAAATAAAGGTAGCATTTGTACAAATAACTTATGTAATGCTTGTATGCATACAGTACAGTAGAAAAAAATGTGATTCGTTTTTATTGTTGGAGATTGTGTAAAAAAAACTTATTTTTAATTGTCATATTTCTGTTTGTAGAGTGCTGCAATTGGTGGTGATGATCATGATTTATTTGCTGATGCTATGGGTTTAAAGAAATCACTGAATATGCTTCGTGTAAAAGGCAGAGTTTTGCCGGCACCATTAGTGCAATATCATTCTGACTCAAGGGTGAATGAGCCGCTAAAAGGACATTTTTGGTTCATTAATTTATATTTACCATTGTAGAATTCTGGTAAAGTTGAGCCTAGAAATGGTCAATGGGATATGAAACATAATAAAGTTTTTGTCGCCGCAGAGATTTCGCATTGGGCTTTGTGCAATATGTGCCCTAATCTACAACATGCTGAAATAGTGTAAATCATAAATTATTTCTTATTATTTTTTCTATACGCATAAATTTCTTTTCGAATTGTATTTTAATGATCATTTACTTGTAGACAATTCGTTGAACTCCTAGTGCGAAAAGCTGCTCATATGGGTATTAAAATGAATCCAAAACCTTCGAGCTATGATTGTATTCATCCGCGGGAATCTTTGGAAAGGATGAAAACCTATTTCGACTATTTAATTCGTCAGAAGGATGCAACTTATGCCATATGTGTGATTCCTGAAAAAAATGAAATGTTGCGAAGTGAGAAACGAATATTTTTAACGTTTATGTATATTTTTGTTTAAATTAATATCTAAAAAAATATATTTAATTAATTAATTAATTAAAGTTAATAAATGAAATTGTAAATGTATGAAAAAACGATAAGTGAAAAATATTGTCATTGCTATTTTTTTATTGTTACTAAATTACACTCAGTCACTTTTACTTGATCTGTAATTTTTTTAGTGTAGAATTACGTGGAACATTTTTGTAAAGCTTTTTTTGAAATACATTTAATGTAATGCAATATGTGAAATTTTTTTCTTTTTTAACATCTGTATCCTGATCGAAATTTATAATTATATATATGTATGTATGTATATGCCTTTTTTACTTTTTAATCTTAGTTGTGATTTTATTGCATTATTTAATTTTTAGGGAGTATAAAATATTATGGTGAAGTTGTCAATGGAGTAGTGACGCAGATATTGTTGCGGAATACCGTTCTCAAAGGTTTTCAAGGCAAAAAATCTGAAACGTTGTACATGCAAATAATGCTTAAAGTCAACGCCAAAAATGGTGGCGTGAACAATGAAATTTCCCAGTCATCTTTAATGTAAGTGCACGTTTTTCATTATTGAATATGAATATCTTAAACTGAGAATATGATAAATTTTTGGTAATTAAAAAAAGTATCTAGTAAAAAATGAATAAAATAAAAATGCACAATATTTTTAGTGTTGTTAGTGCTTATGTTATGAAATGTAATGTTCAAATTGATTTATTGTAATGAATTAAAATTTTTTCTGTTCAGTTAGGCACAGATTGCAGATGTTGTTAATGATGTAAAATATTTTTTAAAAAATTGTTGAAGTAAATTTAATATGTTAGGTTTTTTTTTGACAACTTGAATGGGTATTTTGGTGGTTTGTTCTTTGTTTTGTGAGTAGTGAGCTTATTTTGTTTCAGAAAAATGACATTATATTATTGTTCGTTAAATATGTGGGAAAATAAAGTGTAAAATTTAAGAAAAAGTAACGTTGTTGTTTTTCAGTTCGAACATGTGGCTTAATAGAAGTATGCTATTTATGGGATTTGATGTGAATCATCCACCAGCACTGAGTCGCAGAGAAAGAGAAAGCGCTGAAGTACCATTGGAACCCAGTGTTGTTGGTGTAAGTGCATTATTAATTTGTACAGCTTGCAATAGCACAGCGATATGACAGCGTGATTGATAATCAAAAATCAGTGATAATTGATAATGTTGGTGTAGAGTGTAATGTCTGTAATGTATTTGAAATCTGAAGAAAATTTTTATAAAATCTGAGGTTTTTTTCTTTCTTTTTTTAAATTTTGTCCCAATTTTAGGCGGTGTGCAATTGCGGTCGAACGCAATTCGACTACAGAATACGATATCGTCTGCAAGATGCGAGGAAGGAGGAAATTGAACGTGAGAAAGTAATTGGTGTGGTGTTGGAATTTTTGAAGGAATATCAGAGAAACAATGACAATACCTTGCCGAAGAGTGTTATTGTTTATCGAGATGGTGTATCTGAATCGCAATTTGAAATGGTTTGAAAGCAGCAAATGCTTTTGGTTTTTAATTTAAGTTTTGTTGTTGCAGGTTTTGCAATCGGAAAAAGTATCTTTACAGGAAGCGTTTAGCAAATTTAGAAGGGGCTATTCACCCAAGCTGACCATTGTGATTGTACAAAAGCGTCATCATACGAGATTTTTTAAAACACACATAAATCCGAGAGACAACAACCTTAATCAGAACATTCCTGCCGGTACTGTGGTCGACACTGGTCCTGTTAGCTGTCGCTTGTTTGATTTCTACTTGTGCAGCCATTTGGGCATTCAGGTAGGTTGGTCGAAAAATTGCCATTCATTGCACATTTGCATATAACAATTTTCAATTTTTCAATTTCAGGGCACCAGTAGACCAACTTTGTATACTGTTCTTTACGATGAAAATGATTTCAATGCCGACGAAATGCAAGGTGTGACATATTTGCTGTGTCAAACATACCAAAGATGCAACAAGTCGGTCAGCATGCCGGCACCAGTTTATCACGCTCACCATGCTGCAACTCGTGGAAAGGAATTGTACTGCGCTTACAGGTAGGTATTATTTGTGTACATGCACAGAATTCATTTGTTAATATTCATTAATTATAAGATGGTTTTATTTATTGAAATTTTTGTTTATTTATTTATTTAGGAATAAAATTATGGAAGAAACAGGTGCTGAGTTGACAACTGACTTTGTGCAATTGGAAAAAGCGATAAATTCGAAACCTGTGATTCAACAGAAAATGACCTGGGCGTGAAATTTCTTACGTACTGTTGTTCTTACTGTTGTTCTTCTGGTTTAGCTTGCTTCATTAGCTTATTCATTTCTTTTTAGCTTATAGTGTTTCTTTTTTAATATGACGATATTTTTTTACAGATATTATTTTTCCTTTTTTTAATAATAGATGATCACAGTGTCATTTTAACTGTCGTCTATTGCTAGAGCCTGGTGTGGTGGAATTATTTTAACGAAGATTTTTAAACATTCGAATAAGAATTTTTAAACATGAACATTTCGACATGAAAAAACTAGAGTGAAATAAAAGTTTTAGATGATTGTATTTATTTGTTGTTGTTGTTTTTCAATTTGAAAATTGAAAATATGTTGCTGTATATTCAGCATGTGATTATCTGTATTATTGTGATTTGCTGTGTGCATTGTGTTTGAAAAAGAAAAGAAATTCGATTGTTTTACGTGCTGTCGTTGTGCGATGCAGAGATTAGATTGTACAGAGCCAACAGCAAAGGCACGACGCCGATGGAGGACCATGGTGATGGTGTGCGATGGGTTGGAACCCGGACGCCGGAGGCGACCACTGTCTGGTCAGGGTAGACGTTGCAACGGTCGTAGGCGCAGAAGCAGACGGTCACCAGTTCGTCTCGCCTCTGTCCACTGTCCAGAAGGAGAAGCATCTGTCGCGGAAGCAGGTTGCAGAAATTTTCCGCCGTTGTCATTGCATGCGGCACAAAGTCCTTCCTGCCGGCGAGGAACATCGACTCTGCGCATCCCCGTATATAGCTCTGATCTACGCGTACACCTGAACGAGAGATGTTCATCTACATTAAACAGGTACGGAGAATTTTGTTTTTTCTTTTAAATTTATTCATATTCTTATTTGGTTCTTCTTGTTCTTCTGATACGTGGTTTATTTATTTATTTATTATTCAATTCTTATATTATTTACCTTTTTTCTCACTCGTCACATTTGACAATACTGATAATCTGGTATATAATGATAAATGATCGGTTAATTTGTGATTTATGAGAATCATCAGCTAATTGAGATCCGACGCAAAGCGGTCCGTGAAGACCGGAAATTGATTGGCCTATATTGTATAATAATAATAATACACTTTCCCAAATGGGATGATGTTAACTTTTGGTGCTTTGTTTCTCTGTACATCTTTCTGTACATCATCATCATCATCATCATCATCATCACTAGACTCGGCCGTAGAATCAGTTACCTGAGTGTGCGATTCATCGATTGATGCGAAGTGCAATTATGCAAATAGACCGCTTTCTCATACTGAACTCAGCCGGTTTGATTTATTTATTTATAAGTTTGATGTAGTCGATGAGTGATATATAAAGAGTAGTGCAAATCTAGTCAGTGTGCTGTGGCCTTTTCGATTCAATTAATATTGAATGAATTCAGTGACGATTGTGTGTGTGTGTGTGTGTGTGTGTGTGTCTTTCTGAGGAAAATGTAATCATCGAGAATGGATGTAAAATTTTTACTCTCCTCATGTCGAAAACCAACGTTCCACTATCTGAAAACGGAAATTTGTTTGTGTGTTTATTATTTTTTCTATGCTAACGGCTGTTCTCTTCTGCTAATTTCATTTTTCAATACAGGCTCTAGTACAGCTTTTTTTTGGATTTTAGTCGCGTGTTTGCTTGCTTAGTATTTTTTTTATTTTGTCATTATGCAATTTTTGTAGAGGAAATGAGAAATTTGTTCTTTTCAAATATTAATTGCTGCTGCATTTCATCTTTGCTTTTATCAAATAGGTGATTATTATTAGGGTGAGATGAAATTTCACTTGTCTCAGCCGATAACTATGCCTCAGGGGAGAGGAACGTGATTTTGAATATTTTTCAATATTATTAAACACGAACTACTACTGGCTATTCGTATATGAAAGTGTGACGGGTGGGACGGGACAGTGAAAGTTACAGAGTGGGAGGAGGCGGTTAGAGTTGTGTCAAAGGCATTGTGTACGATCGATGTTGACCAGCTGAAGACCAGGCGGACAATGAAAACGCATGCACAGTGTAATAAACGGTGATGGTGAACGTTGAAGGCTTTAAGTGAATTAGCTTGTCACCGTTTGATGAATAGGAGGATCAGCAGCAGCAGCAGCAGCAGCAGCAGCAACAGCAGAGATGCGCTCCTTTGAGAGAACAATGATCACTTACGTAACTGAAACCGGCATCCGCTGTGCTTATATATATTATATGTAGCTTTTCTTTTCCACTTAACACTATTAACCGATCGGCGGGTCAGTTCACAAGTCAGATCAAATGTAACCGTGATGTATGCAAATTTGAAACAAAATATACCCTCGGCACTTTTTGATAATGCTGCTAATTGGAAACATCGACCAGTGTTGGTGTTGGTCGATGCTTCGGTGGTCCATTTGTCTCCTGGCGACAGAATGAGCTTATGAATGCGTGACTTGGATCTGTCAGTTTAATACGTTGTAATCCTAGACGCGTTTGCTTGGACGATTGGATCGATCGAAAATTTTCCGTATTGTAACGGAACATCATGTGTCGCGTGTTTCTGTCAACTTCACTCTCTAATACGCATATGTGTACACATGTTGGCTGCTTTTCTGGTGAACACTAATTAACCATGCGATAACGCCTACGACCAGTTGCAGCTTACCTGACAATTATTCTGCTCGGTCAGTTTTGTAATTAATCAATTTTTGACTTCAACTTGCAGCATTGAAAAATTATTCACATTTTACACATACACACAGCTCTGAACAATATATTTTCATATGTCATGTTAAATTTTTTCACAGGTTGATTTATTGAAAAAATAATGCACGTATATTTATTTATTCATTATTCATTTAATTGAAAATTTATCATACGATAAGTGTTCGTCGAAGATGCTGTGCTGTGAACATGTGTCACTTGTGTTCTGGACAGTTATGGTGTGAAAGTGAAGGTTAACTTTTTTTTTCTGTGCTGAAAACAACAGTTGAAGATGATGCGTGAAATAAAGTGTGACAGAAACGTTTTGGCAGCTTCGACAGTTGGAACATTTATTTATACTTGCCAATTTCTACACTTTCCACCACATTGATTTTTTCCCTCAAGCATTAAAATAATAATATAATTATTATTATTATTATGAAGAGAATTGCATTTTTAATTTTTTTTCTTTGCTTTTTTCATGCTAAGACTGTAGAATATGTGGAACAACTGGCGTTCACGTGTTGTAAGCGGGGTGAAAATGAAATTACTTTCATTTTTTTTCAAGTAATTACACAAAAAGAAAAAAGGAAAGAAAAATAGTATTGTCTGTGAATTATGGGAAAATAGTTATTTTTCAATATATGAACTTAAGGATACTATTGCGGATACTATGTTGTATATACATGCATGTATATATTATGCTTGTATGTTTTTTGTTTTTGAACAGCAGCGGAATTGGATGCAAAAATTTTGAATGATGTGTTCTGGTTGAAAATTAATGTTGCTTTTCGAGTTAATTCTTTGATTGAATAGGAGGGAGGGAGGCAATGAATCAGCTCGTCGTTCTCCCTGATGGGGCTGGTTTGAACGTGTTCTCTGTTTGAACTCTCAGGCGGGAGAGAAAACTATTTTATCAATTACGCAAATCGAGGCGAAAAGCTTTTTGAACAAAAGATGAAAAAGAAACGCACGCATCGCTTGAAGCAAGCGCTTTGCTTTTTTGGTGCTTAATAAAACTGCTGCTACACTGAGCTGAGGAGTGTTTAAGGATATTTGCCGTCGATTGAGAATTTGTTCTTTTCGTCCAACTTTTGAATTTGCACACTTGAAAAAGCATTTTATATTTATTAATTAATATATTTAAATTGAATTTTTTTCACAATTGTAAATTATTAATTTTTTTTTTGGCTACTAAAAGAATCACCTTCTTTTTTTGTTTGCTTGTCATGTAATTGATGTGGAATTTATGTTTTGCTTCTTGTCTTGTAGTTGTGAAATGCGATTTTGCAGATTGAAGAGAAAATCCTTTTTTTTTTGTTTTAATGCTTTCTGAGTAGCAGCAGCAGCAGCAGCAGTAGTAGTAGTAGTAGTAGTAGTAGTAGTAGTTAGTTATAGTAGTAGTTAATCAATTTGAATGCGCTGAATTGTGCAGAAGCAACTGTTATTAATTTGTTGTAATGAAATGTTGTCGAGTTTGGTTTTTTTTTCTTCTTCTTCTTCTTCTTCTTGACAATTGCTTGGTTAAAATGGATGAGATGAAATGGTTGAAAAGAATCCAAAGAAGAATATGGTAAGGGAAAGAAAAAACTGAACAATTTACTATTCGAATCATAATTACAATTATTATAATTATAATTATGAATGATGGAGTTGTTGGAGAAAGATTGGTTCAGTTTGGATGTTTTAATTAGATGGAAGGCGTTGATGTGGAATAGAGGAGAGGAAGCTGACGACGGTGTTTGAGTTGAAAATCCGATTTCTGGACATTGCACACACACTTCCTGCGGTGATGCCGAACTTTGTGTCTAGCAAAGAGAACTCTCGTTTGCCCCGAGGCTTGGCTAGGTTTGGAGGATCGGTTGGTCAAGATTAATTGGTTCGTGCGGCAGCAACTTGTGCATGCTTAATCGTCAAATCGGCCACCGCCTGTGCTAAATGGCTTGTAACGCTGGAAAAGTGCTACACCGATGCTTGATCGGCACCTGCTCGCAATTTGAACTGTTCACTCAGCTTCTTTTGTGCATTATATATTATTCAAATGTGCACCGCTGGAGCTGGCCGCATCGATTTGTGTGAAATTGTTTCGCAACTGACCATAACATTTAATAATTACGACGCGTTATAAGAAAGGAAGATGGAGAATGATTTGAGTGAAAAAGCAAAGTGTAAAATTAAATTTTCAGACCTCAATCTGTCACTCACACACTGTTGCTTTTTCTTCATCTCTCCTCTCACACTATTTGTATGTATGGATGGATGGGTGTGGATGTGGTTTTGTTCGTTTCTCTCAGCCTTTGCAATTTTGCATGCAAAATCAAACTTGACAATTATAACACTTACCAAAAATATATTCATCTTCGACGATTGTGACACACGGTCCTGGACATGAAGTGACAGCAAGGAATGGTGCATGCAACGGTTGCCGGCAGAGTACGGTAAAATTGGTCGGCGGTCTGAGACTTTTGCTCAACACTTGCCAATGGCCAAGGTAATTTTCCGACGCACAACTGAAGCACAGTCGAGAATGCTGGTGGCTTGGCCACAGCAGTTCGTCGTCGTCGTTGTTGTTGTTGTTGTTGTTGTTGTTTACAACAGCAGCATATGCAAAATTGCTGATGTCACGATTTTCAAACGTATTGTTTAACGGAACAATGATCAAAACGAAACACTTGAGCATAATGGTGATACGGACCTGAACTGCCAACATGATGCTGATACTCTTGTACACATTGTGCATTGGAGCAACAGTAATTTTCTGCTTCTTCTTCCTACTGATTAATTAGTGAATTAATTTTTTTTTTCTCTTCTTTCCCAGTCGAACATGGTTGAACATCATCTGTGTGAACAACAATAGTCCATGTGTATTCTTCGTATGTTGTGTGCACTGCTTGGCTTGTCTGTCCTCGGCTGACCAACCGCATCGGCTACTAGTCAGTCAGCTAGCTAGCTATCTGTCTATCTGTGCAACTGACTGGCTAGCCAGTCAGTCAGTCAGTCAGTCAGTCAGCCAGCCAGCCAGCCAGCCAGCCGGCAGGCCAGCCAGCTAACCAGCTAAGCAGCTGCTAGTCCAGCCAGCCAACCAACCAGCCATATTGGCATTACATTTACCGAACACCAGGTGGCGTTGTGTGATAAGCTATCTGCTTTCGTTTCACTTAATTAGTTTTTCCTTTGCAACTTGACACAACACTTGAACACGACGTCTGTTCTCTTCTGGATTGTCAAAGTTGTAGTTGGTTTATAATTTTTAATATTATTATTTTTTTTTCATAAATATAATCTCGGCACTTCTGGGTGATGAATTTTTGAACATCGATCGTCTCTTTCTACACTGATTCACTATACGCTGATGCTGTTTTTCTAACCGAGCTCAGCTTATTCACTTGAACACAAGAACAAAAATATGCAGTTATTTTATTGCAAACATTTTTTTTCTTCTTCTTCTTCCTCTGTCTTTTCCACTGTTCAATGTATTTTTCCGATTTGCTATTATTATTATTATTATTATTATTATTATTATTATTTTAATACTGCATATGCAAATGCAAATGATCAATGAAGTTTTTTTTTTTATTTTCTCATGCTTTATCAAACATTACAGTTGTTGATTTGTGTACAGATGTTGATTTGAATTAAGGAGGTAGGATATGAAGCATGAAGATGCACAACAATTTTAAACAACAGCAACAGTTTTGAATAATTATTTTTGAAATAAATGATGGATTTGAAAAATGATCACAACAGGAAAGAAAAATTTTGCCATTTTTGTTTGCATCTAGTGACACGCAATTTGATACTTGAGGGGTAGTGGTGATTTGTGTGAAAGGATCTTCTTCTTTTTCTTCTTCTTCTTCTTCTTCTTCTTCTTCTTCTTCTTCTTCTTCCTGTATTCTTTTATTAATATTATTTTCACTAAGCAACGATGAAATGTGTCAGCTTAATGAATTTACATTAATTAAGAAAAAGGATAGTTGAAAGGCAATGAAATATTTTTTGTTTTTTCCATTTCTACTTTTCTCATTTTCTCATGCTCTTCTGTCGTTGGCATTATATAATTATTTATTTAATAATAATGATTCAAATTATTTTCCATATTATCATGACAGATTTCTGTTTGCATTCATTCTTAATGATCTTTAAGCGTGTCTTTTGCTCTTCTCCAGCAGGAAATGACAATTAATAAATTATTATTTTCTCCTTCCTTCATGAATATAATAATGAGAAAGTAATTATGAGAACGTTTTTCGTGAGAACATATGTTATCTGACATTTAAAAAATGGAAAAAAATCTATTAACAATTATATTTCTTGTGTTGACATACATATTAATAACAAGGAGCAATCCTTCAAATTTATCAATATTTGCGTGAATTTCGAAAAGCAGATTTTTAAAGCGAAATTAAGAAACGATATTGTTTGTTTTGTCGAATGCTGTTGTTGTAGGAATATGAAATTTTTCATATTTTATTCATTTTATACCAAAAAAAAGAAGTCTCATTCACACTTGTGAAAGTGATGAACCGAGCTATTTCATGTTAAAATATTTAATGTTTTGTAAAATTTTATTTTTTTTTAAATAAAAATATGTAAGGTAACAGTGATTGTGAAGTAGTGGTCGCGTAGTACATTTATTTCTCTGTCATAATTGAAGACGTTGGTTGAAAAGTAGGAAATATTACATATTTTTATGTAAGTAAATTCACGTAATATACTGACAAATGTATTTTCATTGACAAGCTTTACTGTTCACCATAAGTAAAACAGGTAAAAAAGGAAATGGAATGCTATGTGTATGTGCTGGGAAAAAATGTTTGCCTCTTTTTTGTTAAAAATAAAAAAATGCTTAGATTTGAAAAATCCACTGTATTCATATCTGGAAAAGTTGTTCCGTTTTGTAACGAAATTTTAGGCATACAGTAATTTTAAGATTTGGTTTTTGGTAATGTGTTCAATGTTGAAATATATTTGTTTTTAGTGATTGATAATTTCAAGAAATTATCAAATTTTTGTTCTTGTGATCGTTGGCAAATTTAATTTGGTTTAACTTATTCATTTTATCGAAAAAAGATTTGTGAAAATCAGGTTAGATGAGCTTGAAGCAGCAGAAAATATTTATTATTATTTATTGTTTCTTTTTTAAATTTAAAATTGTTATGGACAATTTGTTTTATTTTCATGTTTAATAATTGTAAGAATTTTTTTTTGATTATTAAAAATTAACGTGAAAAACAGATTTCTTTTTTTGCATTGTTTTTCGTTTATTATTAAGATTATTTATTATTAAATTAAAATTTCAAATTATACTCAACATGTCAGTTGTGCATTTTATAAGTTTTTAATCACCGTATATTGAGGTTGTTATGGCAGTTGTAATGCAGTTTAGCTGTAATTACGTTTCCATACTTGTATTTTTATGATGTCGAATCTTT
The DNA here is from genome assembly GCA_001447645.1 of Trichinella pseudospiralis. Lineage (NCBI taxonomy): Eukaryota > Metazoa > Nematoda > Enoplea > Trichinellida > Trichinellidae > Trichinella > Trichinella pseudospiralis. The sequence continues at coordinate 548,730 of JYDV01000015.1, forward strand.
TGTTAATATTTGATAAGTCTGGATTTATTTTCATTGTGAATTTATATTAAATGAGCTTTGTTGAATTTTCTATTAATATATTTTGCATTAAAATTTTCTTATCATCTATAAAAAGAAAACTGCCTATTATAGGTGATAATTATATGTGGTAGAGTAATTTGCTAACTTTAAATTGTTTGTAATTGATTTCGCAGCATCGAGTGTTGAAGATATTTTTACACTTGAATATCAACACATTTTGCATCTTGTACGTCGCATTTTAATTTCTGTATGACATGGTTTTTTTTCTAGTTCAGCAACAGTAGTAGTATTGAGAATGCAATTTTATTATTTTTACAATTCCAGTGAAAAAGATTGTCTTAAAATTATATAAATGATATTAAAATTTATCTTTAAAAAAGTTGCATGCTTGAAATTTGTATATTATTGTTTTGTTGCATACAATACAATACAATACAATACAGTACAGTACAGTACAGTAATACTGTAGTTGAAAATACTAACACGGCCAATTTCTTTGTTGTCGATTTTGAATCAACAGAGTAGAAAATGGTATTAGTGATGCTTTGTTGAAGTATATAAGAAATTCAGTTTCACATCACCAGTTTCATACTCATCCATCCAGTGATCTTGGTTGGCGGGTGAATTGTTGTAAAAAAAAAGTGAATATTTTTCCGTTGCTGTTGCCTTATTTTATTTTACTTTATTCATTTTATTACAGCATGTAAATTATTGCTTAGCAAATTTTATTTTCGCTTTTACTGGATATAGTTGTCATTATGGAAAATGACAAACACGACAAAGACATCAGTTGCGCCGTGAAATCAAGTTTCACGCTTGCTTTAACAAAAGGCAAAGCCAATAATAATAAATAAATTGAAATTTTCGAAAATTTCTCTCTTATTTATGGAAGAGATTTTTTCTTTTCTTCAACATTTTCATACATTTATTTATATATTCATATTTGTTTTGTGCTTTTAAATTGGTGTCTGTCTATTTTTGAAATTTATCTTAACCATAACTCTAGTGATCATCTAGTGGAGAATTCTGAAAATGGAATCAAGGATAAAAATTTTATGAATTTCAAGACAAACAGTGGATGTTGGAGGAGCTTTACAATTGTTTTATTTTGAAATGAATTTCAAAAACAATATTATTTTTAGATTAAAGGAAAATAATTTTATTTAATGAACAGACATTTGCAAAATGCACGGCATATTTCAGCTGATAAATCCAACGATGAATTTTCTTCATCTAAGAATATGTAGACGAAGAAGCAGAGATGGGATTTGCTTGTTGTTGGGGCAGAAAAATTTTAACATTGTCCAAATTTTTCTTCATCCTCACGAGAATAAAGAAATAGAATGTTTAGCTTTACACACACACACACACACACACATATATATATATATATATATATATGTAGCTTTACGTAAGATAACAAGGTAGAAAAATGTGAAATTTCAACAATTTCTTTTGATTTTTAACGAGTTATAATTTCCGTTGTGATCAATCAAATTGTGTAATGAAATATGGAAAAATGAAAATTTCAGAAAGTCAAATTCTACATTTGTGTATGGTTTGAGTTTTTTCATCATTAGAATAGTTTTTTCTTTTCAAATATGAAGTGAATATTTTATATATTTGTTTTTCATCGATTTACTCTTACTGAATTTTGCTACTTGTAATATATTTAGTAGTCTGTATCGGCAGTAGGAACGATCGTTTGGGGTAATTTTTTCTTCAACTTAACCAACATATCCATGCAAGTTATATATAATAAAATAAATTCACATAAAAATTATACTGGTAAAATTGAAGTCATTTATTTCAATGGTTCGTCTCGGAGATGAAAATGATTAGGGTTTTTTTCAAGTTTTTTTCATGTTCAATACTTGATTAATAATTCTTTGAATTCATACGATTATTTATTTTTAATATCGATTCGGTATTTATGAAAACGCAGTCATTTGAAAATGCGGTTGGATTGAAATCGACCTGCAACACGAGACAAATAATTCAGGGCTTTATTTTGTGCTAATCGACCGCATGTTGCTTGAATTGAATTTGATGAATTGATAAAAGAAATTTGAAGAAAAGCATTTTTTTCACCAAATTTTGCTCTTAATTATTATTGAAAAGTTGATTTTAATTTTACTGAATAAAACTTTAATTTTGTTGAAGCGGAAAAGCTTTATTTACTTACTACATTACACCTGCTTTAGTAAAAGTAGTCAAGGTTGAATTATATATATATATATATATTTATATTTATTTATTTATTTACTGCTTATACTGTGTTTCTTGTAGTGTGATTTGTGTGTGTGTGTGTGTGTGTGTGTGTGTGTGTTTGTAGATAGATAGATTAACCGAATGAATAGTGATGCTTTTAGCCGAATCAAGAGCAAAAAAATCAAGCGGTGATTTACTTAATTTTTTTCTTCAGTTGGTTAGGATAATGTTGATTAAATTTAGATTTAAGCATTCAATGTGACAGCACCTACATTAATTTCATTACAACCAATTATATAATTAGTGTTTTTTATACGGTTGTTGCATTATATACATTTTTGTTGTTGTTGTTGTTGTTGCTGCTGCTGCTGTGGTCATACTGCTTTTTTGTTTACTGTTGCCTTTTTGAATAATGTAAAATGCTTTTTTCCTTTTGATTGTAATGATTTTTTTTTATTTGAATGCTCCACTCGTGAATGCCAACAGGCATCCAAAGCGATAGGGCAGGAAAAATGGAATAAAGCCATTCATGCGAAAAGCATGCACTGAAATTTATTTTTAAAATATGAAATAACAATTTTTTGAATAATTGTCTTTTTATGCTTTTTGATCAATCGGCGTTTGCCTGATGGGAAAAGGCTATATAATATGATGAGAATTGTGTAATAAATGTGAAAGGGAAATTTTTTGCAAAAGATCTTTATCTTTACGCATCTGACAACTTTGATGCGCCTTGAAATGCAAATCCAATAATTGTGCATTCGACTTTTTAAAGTTGTTTTTCTTTTTTTTGTTATTTTTCATTTCAAAATATGATTTTTATCATTTTTGCAATTTGCAAAAAAAATCAGATTTTTCCATCTTTTGATGTTTTGATTGTTGTTATTATTGTGTGTTTTCTTCTTTTTCTAGCATAGGTGAAATATCTGCAATTGCACATGTGTGGTATAATTATTCCTATTATTATTATTATTTTATTGATAAAGTAAACAAAATTGAAATACTACTCGATAAGAAAAACCATTTTTATAACACACAACGAAAGCATTGTTATTTTGATCATTTGAAATTAGTGCCTCTAGGTTTTTCTTGGAGCCGCATATTGTAAACCAATTTTTTAAAGTATTGTGTGAAAAATGGAAATTAAATATTTTTTAAATTGTAATTACTGACGTCACTGAAAATTATTCATTAGAAATGATAAATAGAATGTATTGTGATAGATTAAGTATTTGATGAATTTTAGTGCTTCAAGCAGTGGTGGTAGTAGTAGTAGTAGTAGTAGTAGTAGTAGTAGTAGTAGTACTAGTAGCAGCAGCAGCAGCAGTAATAGCATCATCATCATCATCATCAGTAGCAGCAGCAGCATTAGCATCTTTTCTGAATTTTTCAATCATTTGCATTAACGTTTTTTGATTATTTATAAAATTATTCACTTCACAAAGCATAGCTGCATATAAATTTGCATGAAAAGCGCGAAATTTACTACTGTAAAACAGTGTTGAAATGTTTGAATTTGTTTTTCTTTTTTCTTGGTATTGACATGGAGAGGTAGGTAGTTGACAACGGCGTAGAAAATTGTAATTTTCAATTTTAGCTGATTGAGCATCTGATTGCGGGTTTTTCTTTTTTGCATTCATATTTTATTATTAAATGATCAATTGGACAAAACTGAATATCACCTATTGTTATCACTGTTATCGGTTTGAATAGTTCATCGTTTATTTATGAAAATTTTCTTTCCTATTCATTTATTTGTTCTTCTTGTTGTCTGTTCAAATTATTTTTTAAAATTCATTTTCATATGTTCAAAATTCAAAAATTAAACCAGACGGGGGAAATGTTAAACAAAAACATGGCAATTATTCAGCAACACATCTTTGTGTATATGTTTTTTTTTAATTGTGAAAGCATACGTTTCGTGATTGCATAATAATTTATATTTTAATGTATTTTTGTCTTTTTTTACTTGTTTTCATTGTTCAGCTTGTGAATTAGAATATGAGAGGTGGTGGTATCAAGTCAAGCTAACAAAACAGCAAATTGCGTGCGTTGTTGTTTTTAATGACCACTGAAAATAGTCGATAATAAAGATTACGAATAAAAAAATTTTTTTTTCTTTATCAATAAATGATTTTATTATTATATATTTTTTTATTATTATTTTTTCTTCCTCTTCTTAATTATTTATTATTATGAATATGTTTTTCTTTTCCATTTATTTTTTTCTTATCGAATTATTAATTGGTATTGTTAACTGCAGTTGAGAAAATATCCTTTGCAGTTGGACAATTATTATTATTATTATTATTATTATTATGAAGTGAAATTTTGCTTGACGCAGAATAAGAAATGGACATGTCAGCAGCTTAATTTTATATTATTAATTGCAATGAAAATGTTCGGGTTTTTCCAGACAAGTAGAGTTTTAACCAAGCAGACAATTGATTTGTTCTTTCAATTGCTCACTGCTTTGCTGTGCTTTGCTTTTTGTTGAGCTTTTGCAAAATCAGCCCAACGCGTAATTTCAAGTGTTGATTCCAATTGCACACTGCCTGTACTTGCATTTTTGTTGTTTATTATAACAAATGTATTTGATTTTGCTTTCCAAATGTTATATTTATTTTATCTTTATTTATTCAAGTGCAGTGTGAAATTGGAAAAGCATTACATGTATGGTTTTGCAATGTAAAAATGGCAACTAATAGCAACTATCCATCTATATCTGTATATATATATATATATGTGTGTGTGTGTGTGTGTGTGTGTGTGCATTATCACACATATTTATGAAGCGAACATATGAAGAGATCAATTTTAATAGAGAAAATTGTTTTTCTATCATAAACAACAATCGTGTTATTATCAAAATTATAAATTGACGTTTAACAATTTTTGAATGTAAATGTTGAACAAGATGAAAATGATTTTATAAATATCGATAATTTTGCCATTAACGTTATCAGTTTAGCGGCTATCGGCGTTAAAGGTTGGCTAGCTTCTTGGCTAGCCGTAATAGCAGCAGCAGCAGCAGCAGCAGCAGCAGTAGTAGTAGTAGTAGTAATAGTAATAGTAGCCAGTCTATCTAGATGGATAGATAGCTTGCTAGCTAGCTAGCTTCTCTGCTATAAAACGCATTGAACGCTTTCTTTGCCTAGTCAGTGTGTTTATATGTAGTGGGTGTGTGTAGAGGGGGAGTGTATGTGCACGACTAGTTGCTGTCGAATGAATGAATGAATAAATTATCTTTGTCAGTCGATTTTACTTCATTGTTGCCTGATTTACCTTGATTTTGTTCACTTTCTTTTGAGTATTTTATCATTTATAATTATATTTCATTTATATATTTTTTTTATTTTTTACGCAATGGATATTGTATTTATTTGGATATTTTGCATGCAACAGTTTTGTTATATATATATATGTAAATAAGTAATAAATGTATGCATTTATTTATGTAGGTATACATATATATATGGTATAAAAAGAAGAAGTAAAAGCAGAGGAAATAGAAGAATACAGAAAAGAATAAAGTATAAAGAAAAAAAAACAGAAAAAAAGAAGAAGAAGAAGAAGAAGAATGAGAAGAAAGAATTTGAAAGAAAGTATATGAAGAGAGAGGTAGACGGAGAGGAGAAATGAATGAGCGAGAAAGAGAATGAGATTGAGAAGAGAAAGGGAAAATAGTAAGTAATAATATAGAAGTGGTATGCCGTTGCGACTAAAAGTTTGAACATTGATAAAGCTAGCCAGCAGCAGCCAATCAGAATTATTAGCAAGCTTGAAAGTATCAATCTTGAAAACCGTTCCGTGGCAACTACGTCATTGCGGATCATCGTTCATTTGGTGCAAGTCATTCGATCATGTCACAGATATGAAATGACCGCAGTGAAGAGAAGGCAATATTGACAGAATTCTTTTTCGCCAGTATTATTGAAGTCTGTTCACAAAGAGGAGACACAAGCAAGCAAGCAAGCAAGCAAGCAAGCAATCGACCAACTTTCTGTGCCGTGTCTGCCTGCTTGCCTGTTTGCTTGTTCTGTCTGTCTCTGTCTCTGTTTCTGTCTGCTTATCTGCCTGTCATCCTTCCTGCCTGCTTGCCTTTAAAAATCCGCCGTTTATCCAACCGTTTTCTTCTTCTCCTCATCCTTCTTCAACTCTTTCTCTTCTTTAGCTTTCTAGCTTTGACTGCTTGTTTATTCTTTATTCTGAGAGGCAATTGCAAAATAGCAAAAATGGCCGTCGAGGGTCACAATTTGGAACCACAGTTGCTTCAAATGATCGAAGAATATGTCGACTGCAATAGTGGTGAAGTGATTGGTGCCAGAGGAAGAGGTCATTTTTTTGTGAAGAAAAATTTTGGCAAACCAATTCACTGTCATCATTGCTGCGATTTGTTTTGGGGCATCTTGAGTCAAGGTTATATTTGTGAAAGTAAGTAAGCATTTAGTTGTTGTGTTTATATTAGATATTATTGGCTTGTTGACTTTATTTGCAATGCATGTATTCTTTCTGACTTGTTTATCTGACTTTTATCATCATCATCATCATCATCATTATCTTCTTCTTCTTATTTATTATTCTTTGTTTTGGGCACTTTTCCAAAAATAAGATAATTTACACACGTTGAATTAATCAATTCATTTCCATTTCAAAGCTTCTGATTTAACATCAATCACTGTGCATTTCTTCGAACAAGCAAGCTAGTCATCCGAGCAACTAATTGCGTCCGTATCAGTCTGTTTACTATTGTCTGTCGGTATATAGGGATGATTTATATCAAGATCCAAATGTTGTATCAATGCCATCTTCTGCTTTTATCACGCTTTGTGAAATGACACTTTTTCTCCCTCTGTCTCCTATTTCTGGGATATTTCAATTTCATTTTTTTTCTTTTTTCAACATCTTTACTCGACAACAAATTCCATTAATTTTATATGTTCAGTTATTTGGAAAAAATTTTATAATATTATATTTGTTTTTCGCTTTGTGAATTTACGTATGAATTTTATTTCAATTTTGTTTCTGACCAACTAATTCAAATGAACTTAATCGACGGAGGTGGGTAAAATTTGCTAACGCGTGCCCCAGACTTTATAAGGAGCCGGTATTTGGAGCCAATTTAGATGTGGAAAAAAAATAGTTAATGGGAAAAATCGAATGCGGCATCTGAAGATTCGATTTGAATCGATTTCGAATATAGAAAATTTGATTTCACGCGATGCAAATTAGCACTGCTAGCAGCTGGATGAGAGGCCTTTTCCTTTGGTTTTTCTTTTCTTTTCTTTTTATTTTTTCAAATCACCAAACTTATACCGAATGGCAAGACAACCGGCTAAAATGTTTGTGACATTCTGCGGTGGATGAGGCTTTTACTTGGTTAATTTGACGACAAAACTGCTTACTTTAATAATAATAATAATAATAATGAAAAAAAGTTTCTCATATTTGACATTGACGACAAAAGTTCTTCTTCTTCTTCACTTTGACATTATTTTTTCCCCTTTTTGCATTTATTTCAATGCTAAATTCTTCTCCAATTGTAAATTATTATACAATCGTTTCATCAATCAAGTTGTCATCAATTTTATTGTATTCCATTGTATTGTATTGTATTGTATTGTTTTGTTTTGTTTTGTTTTTTCTGATTTTAAGATTCAAGTGCTAGGTAGTTTAATTGATGAACAGATGTGTAATGTAATGTAATTGGATTGGGATAAATTTCATTGCATTTGCAATGGCTTTTCTGTGGAATATGTTTCTCAATCATCCAACACTGTGAAATATTATCATTATTTAGTAGCATTTGATGTGGAAAAAATGCAAATTTACACAAGCAGAGTAAAATGTTTGTGATGGGAGAAAAAATTGAAGTCAAACAATTCTTGCATAATGTATTCTTGAAGAAGAAGAAGATGATAATGACGACGACCAGTAACGAGACTTTATTGCAATTGTAAAATTGTGACGCGAAAGTGAATTTGAGCATGAAATGGACGTTTCTGGCGATTAAAATTGTTATCGATTGAATTGAATTTTAATTTCAAGTTGCCATTGTACAGAGAAAAGGCTTTGCCAGAGCAACAACAAAGCAGCTTTTTCAGATGGACATTTTTCAGAGAAGGAGGAAACAAAAAAAAATATATGCACCAATTTCAACCGGATAATGGTGGCTGCAGCAATGCATGCATGAATGGTGTGGAAAAGTGCAATTTCATATTCAGCTTTGAAAGGAAATGATTACAATCAATTTGAAAACAAATTTCTACCCCATTTTCGAATATATATGCACATTAATATTTATTCAGATGAAAAATAGATGTGCAGAAAAATTACTATTTTCTATATACATATACGTTTATACAAGAGATGTGTTGTTGTACAGCAGAGAAGAAGGGAAAGGAGAGAGAGAGAGAGAGAGAGAGAGAGAGAGAGAGAGAGAGAGAGAGAGATGTTGTTTCATTATTGCATAATGGGCGATTTTTTTTTGAATTATTGAATAAATGATATTGATAAGCATAATTTTAGTATAAAAAGTAGCATAAAATTGAAATTAAAAGAGAAAACATTGGTAATATAGCTCATTTCATTAAGCGATGCACTTGTGTTCACTGAACGCGTAATTGGATTTGAACATGTTTACTAAGCTTCGTGTGCAAGATGGATCTTCGAATTACTCTTTGCAGTAACAAGAGAAAATGATTTTGCAATCTTTCTTTCCCCCCCCCCCTTTTTTTTCCCTACTTCTGCTTCTTCTCTGTTGTATTTGTTTGTTTATTTATTTGTAAATATGCATTTGCATTGGTACACAAAATCCACATCCACTATTGTTGTTTGGTAAAGTGAAATGTAAATTTGAAATAACGAATGAAATAATTTTTATTGTTGGAACATGAGAACAAAAGATTTTTTTTTCTACTTTGCAATTTTTCATCTGGCGCGTATGAAATGCTTCAGTCTACGAAAGCAAGCTTAGCTTGTTTTGTTTGTTTTTGTTTGTTGATAATTTTTCAAATATTTCATTCGTATTCTATTTGTAATTGACAGGAGAAAGGTATTCAATATGATAATTTATTAATTTCTAAACTATAATAAAATAATAATAGTTGTTATTTTTATTTGAAATATATTTTAATTAACGAATGGAATGCATGACAAGAACACGCGAAAGTGTAAATTCATCATCATCAACACCACACTTGAACATGCAATTATTTTCAATGAACTTTTATTGTGCAATTTGATTTTTTCAAAGAATTGGATTGAAAAAAATTTTTTCATTGCAGAAATCAAATTATTCTTCTTTCATATAATGTGAAATGAATTGTTGAAAACGTTTGATAAGGGTTGTTTTTGTTTTAATAATTCACATTTATTTTCTTTTTTGTAGCAATTTGTGGTTAATGCGTAATGAATTATTGTAATGCATTTTAAAACACTTCATTTTTAGAATGTAGAAAATTGATAACTTTCATCTTGCAATTTAATATGTATGTATTAAAGTGAATTTTTTTTGTAATTTAGTGAAGTGTATATGCTTTTTGATGAGAAAATTCTTTGTTATGATGTTGTAATAGCATCAGCATCAGCAGTAGTAGTAGTAGTAGTAGTAGTAGTAGTAGTAGTAGCAGCAGCAGCAGCAGTAGCAGCAGTGGTACAATTGATAGCTGACTAGATGACTTCAACAGCTTTGTTTAATATGACAAATAATCAATTCTCTTGCGTACGTTTTAGAACTGTTGTGATCAATTTTCATTTCGAGATGTTTAATTCTTTTTCTCTTTTCTTTTACTTATTACTTATTATTTTCTCTTTTCTATTCAAACTGTTAATTATATTAATAATAATGATTTGCTGGAAATTTTAAACATTCCAATACCAAAGTGTTCTGAATTTTGGTTTCTTCATTCATTCATTCATTCATTCATTCAAATAAATTTATGAATTGAACTTGTTGGAAAATGATGCATTTACGACCAATTCTCAATTCATTCTGCAATGTAGTATAATAATAGCCGAGGTTGAATGTATTTTGTTTCAATATACGGGCATACGTGCAACATCTGCATGCAATGGTGAATTTGTGATAAATCTACTTTGCCATTGATGACTGAGCTTGTTGGCATGCTGTGCCGTTGCAACAGCGCGGTTGGAACTGTTGCGACAAATCCCATGAGTTTGAAGACAAGACGCTTGTCACGATGAGAATCGATTGTCGTTTAGTTGATTCTACAATTTCACATTTCTATTCCTTTTAAAATTTTAACTCTAACAATCGATCGATTCGACTTGGTTTACAACAAAGTTATCATTATTGTTATTATTATTACTATTATCATCATTATTATTATCATTATTATTATTATTATTATTATTATTATTACAATCACAAAATAGAATTTTGTATTTGCTTCATGCAACCTCCATATTACGTCACTTAACTGAAAAGTTGATACTATTATCAGAATGGAATTTTCTGATAATATGATTTTTAAAATTATCATAATACATTTTCATTGTTGTGCAGAAATTCTAATAGAAAGGAAGAAGGAGAGTTTATTGAAAAAACAGTTTTTTTTTTGATAAATGCACTTTGATGTGCTTTTTGCATTTCGAGTGATTGAGTAATTGGACGCACTGATAGATAGATAGATGTATTCTGTCAGTTGTATTGATTTTCTCTTTCATGAGCACGAAGTGCAGAATCTATTTTTATCATTGTTTTTTTTTAATTTTAATATAATTGCACAGATTATATGCTTTGTTATTGTTGTTTTTTCTTTTTTTAGTTTCTTTCAGTTTAATGAAATTTTATGTAAAATAGTTGTTGAATTGTTTGTGAAAATAATTTTTTTTACTTTTCTTACTCTCGTCATTTAGCACTGATCATGCAATAATAATTTCTTTTATTATTTTTAGCTTGCAATTTCATTTGTCACGAAAAATGCCTTAAAACGGTGGCCTCTTTTTGCTCTGGTATCGCTATGCAGCTCATCAAGGTATAAGAAATTTTTTTTCTTGCTTTTGCTTTTCAATTTTTCACCATATTATGGGAGAGTGCTTAAATTTTTTCAACGAGAATAGCTTCTGATTTTTACCGATACTTTATTATTAATGATAAGCTATTGCACAGGAGCGCAGAACAAATTAAACACAAATAATTGTAATCAACAGATCAGGTTGTAAAAATTTGAATAATAATAATAATAATTATTATTATTATTATTATTATTTCAAAAAAAAATGATTATGAAAATCGTCGATTGTTCAACTTCTTCATTATTCTCTTAATCTTATAAATGAAGAATACGTTTTCGCTGTTTATTATTTCTGTTTTATTTTTCTTAAAGTTGTTAAACTAAGAAGATGCACATTGGAATAAGGATTTGTGCATTAATTAATTTATCTATTCATTCGTCGTTTGATGGATGAATATTGTTCAATTTTCTTTGCAGAATCATAACCAAGAATCAGAATTTGCTCAAGCAGCAGTGCTTATTGACTTGCAGAGCACCTCTCAATTAATACATATTCAAGACGGATCAACTGAACTGCTTTCAGCTGTAACAGTTGGTCGAAAAGTTTTCCTTATTATTTACTTTTGTCGTCAAAATCGATGAATCCCATTCACAACTGTTTGTGCTTGTGCATATGTAGATGTAGCTGTAGATTTGCATACAGAGATCTTTGTTCTTCAGTTTGTGTTTTCAAAATTTAATGGTTAAATTTCAAAATGATCAGGATTTTATTTGAAATTTTTTAATTCAAAATCTTGTACAAACAAACGGAATTTGCTGCAATTTGAACAAGCACAAAATTGCTAATTGTTACTTTAAATAATGAACGAATGAAATGAGATGAAACTTTTTTTTTCAATCTGTGCACATTCAACTTGTAATTTTGCAATGAAATTTATTCTATTACAACGTGAGATATGTTGATTTTTGATGATATGAAATGGGTAGAAAATTTTTTTGATAATTACAAAAGCACAGATAAAAGTGAAAATAAAATGAACAATTATTATTTTTGAATAATTTACTTTTTTTTTTTTTTGGTAAAGAATCCCGTTGCTCACTGCTGGTCAGAACCTGGGTTTGTGAAAAGAAAATTTTGTCTAGTTTGCCGGAAGAAAACTGACGATGTTGAATCGGTCGAATGTGAAGGTGAGTTATTAATTTTTTTTTAAATTATTTTTTGAACTTCCATTTTTAAAATTATTTCAGTACTTTGCAAGTGTTTTTTTTTATTTTACCTGCTGCATTCAGTTGTAAACGTTTTTCACAAGAACACACACACACACACACACACACAGAGCATGCTTCAATATTTTTGTAGTTTAATTTGAGAGCAATGTTCGTTTGCATGCGATGATGATGATGGTGATGCAAAAAGATAGTTGATCTTACTGATCTGTGGGCACAAGATTGAAAATTTTGACCGTAAATTTCCACCGGGATTTTAGCATTCTCTTTGCACTCAATTGAAATATTGATCATTTATTTTGAAATTAATTTTCATTTGTCACAAATATTCTACTCATTTTTGTTATGATTTTAATTATTCTTTTTTGTTTTGTTTTAGTTTATTTTATTTATGCATTGCACAAAAGTGGGAAAAGTTGAAAAATGATAATTTGAAATTAAGTAGTAGATGTATCGTCTTCTTTTAGTATGTGACTACTACGTGCATGTGGACTGTCTGGATTTGGCAGTGAGTGATTGTCGCGAGGCGAGCACTTTCATCTCTAGCTTAGAGCCGGTAAGTTGTTAATGATGTTTTTTTTTAATGAAAATACCAGTAGCATTGTTTCTTTGTACTGGAGAAATGAATATTTATTTTCATTAATTATTCTCAAGACTACTCAGCGGCAGCATCATCATTGGAGAGAAGGAAATTTGAATCCTGGTTCCAAATGTACAGTATGTCGCAAGAGTTGTTGGTCTTCGGAATGTCTGGCTGGTATGCGATGTCAGTGGTGCAATCGGACGGTAATAGAGAGACGAAATTCTTCTTCTCATTATTTTTGCCATTTTTTATGAAATAGATAAATTGATTGATTGGTTATTGTTTTTTCAGGCGCATGCCATTTGTTATCGACAAATTGTAACCGACTGTGATTTCGGTCCCCTGCGACCGATCATGTTACCCCCGAATTGTTTGACCATACCACGGGCTGAGTTACCCATGGAACTTTTGTTGAGCATTAAGCGGCGAGAAAAAGAGGTTCCAATTTCACCGTCGAAAAATTCTGACGATTTCTCCAGCTCACTTCCTGAGGATCCGAATCGAGAAAAGGATGACAGTAAGCTGAATTTTTAAAAATGTTGACAAAATTATTGTACTCTTTTTCTGCTCTGTTTGTAGATGAAATATTACGAGTGTACGATGGAAATGTATCTTATGAGAATAACGTTTTTCGCACGTGCAGCGTTCCGAGGTCGGCATCATTGGATCAAATTCTCGTAAGTGTGCATTATCATGCTATTATTTGAGTGAGAGAAATCCATTGTTATCCAAAGTATTGCTTCAATTGCCAGTTCAATTTCATTTCATTCACATTTGCAGGAAGCTATACTGCGATCATTTCATATTTATGACAATCCAGCTTACTATATGCTGACTTCTATCAAAGAAGTAGATGGTAATATTTGTTTTCTTGGAAAAAATACATTGCTGCATACATTGTTTTTTTCTCATTGATTTTATTTAGATCGTATCGTAGAATATCCTCTAGACAGAGTGGAACCGTTGAAAGGAATTCGAAATTTACAAAATGGCAGGTTGTCACTTTTTTTGCGTTACAACAACCCGAACTGCGATGAAGCGATCACTTTGAAAGTATACGGCGGTTGGCTGCGTATACCTATCACATTTTGCACTGTAACCATCAATCCAACAACTACAACTGACGAAGTGATCTCCGAAGCGTTGTCTCAAGTTGGCATGCCAAGTCTCAGCAGTAGCATGTACAATTTGGTCGAAGTGGAACTCAGTCGTGGAGGTAATTTGTTAGTTTTGGGTTTTTTTTTATTAATTTGATTTAAAGTTTTCTTTTTTTTTATTTCAGTGGTTGAAAAAACACTGGATCCTCAAGAGCCTGTGATGCCTTTGCTGCTGGCACAGCAACGAGTGAGTGCTGTCGTTGTTGTCGATTATTTTTTAAATTATTTTTTAATTGAAATTGATTTCAGAATTCATTGAAACGATATCTATCCACTCGGTACTATTTGCAAGAGAAAGAAGATCCTCACGGTTCGACCGTATCACTGTTCGTTGCCAACTTGCCGCCAACATTAACCCAGAAGCAGTACGAAAAAATACTCTTACGATTGCTTGAAACGGAAAGTAAAAAAATAAAAACTCAAGCAAGCAAGCATTATTTTTAATGAGATTTTTATTTTAAAAAATTTTGTTTGCATTTCAAGCGAGACCGTTCAGTGCAATTGGTCCAATTTACTTTGAATATGGTTCTTTGGTGATGACGTTCAATTCACCCAAAGTGGCAACAAAAGTTTGTCTAAAATTGCAAGACGTCAGCTATGAGGAACGAAAATTGCTCGTACTTTGCCTTCCAAATATACAGGTATTTGTGATTTAATTTCAAATTTAAACTATGTTCTATTTGTGGTCGTTGTTATTCGAACAATAGCAGAAAAGCAACATTTCACAATAGAGAATTTCGTTTTAAAAACAATTTTGTTAATTTGTTTAAGGCGCACATGATTCCTGCCGACGTGGAACCTTTGGTGGTGCTGGTGAACATGCGCAGTGGTGGCTGTCAGGGGGCAGATTTGATTCGGTCGTTTCGCAAGCTGCTCAATCCGTTCCAGGTTTTTGACGTGATGAACGGTGGACCGTTGGTTGCGTACGTTCTTTTCCTCCTGATCATCATCAGGATTGATTGAATAATTGTTCAATTATTTAGACTTTATGTGTTTCGAAATGTTCCGAAATATAAAATTCTCGTCTGCGGTGGTGACGGAACGGCCGGATGGGTGCTTCAGTGTTTGGATATTGTCGGTCAAGATTCAGTCTGCTCATCACCACCTTGTGCATTGTTACCGTTGGGCACAGGTTTCAATTTTATCAATAATTAAATTTTTTGTGAAAATTTCAAATTTGTTTCAGGCAATGATTTGGCCAGAGTACTTCGTTGGGGTTCAGGATATACAGGTCAAGAAGATCCGCTTCAAATTTTGAAAGATATCATAGAGGCGGACGAAGTTCGTTTAGATAGGTAAATTTTAGTTTAGATAGCTGTTGCAATTTATCTGAAATGATTTCTGAAATGATCCTTTTCACAGATGGACGGTTGTTTTTCATCCACAAGAGCCGTCGTCTGAATTGTCATGCGCCTTGGAACAGAACCCGGATCGAGCTTTGCCGATGAACAATCCCGAAGAGCAGACGTCAATGATTATCATGAACAACTATTTCGGCATTGGCTTGGATGCTGAAGTGTGTTTAGGCTTTGACAAAGCGCGCAAATTGAATCCTGACAAATTCAATAGCAGGTGATAATGATAACTTTAATGATGAGCAGGTTGTATTTTTAAAAAGAAAACAAATTTCAATATATTTGCGCGTGTAAATAATCTTATTTGGTGAATTTTTTGCTTTGTTGTAGAATTCACAATAAAGGAGTCTACGCACGGATTGGTCTGAAGAAAATGGTCAACCGAAAATTGTGTCGAGATATACAACGGAAAATTAAGTTGGAAGTCGATGGTAGAGTGTTCGAATTGCCCAGTCTTGAAGGCATAATTATTTTGAACATTATGAGGTTTGTGCATTGGTTCCAAAAACAATCCATCAGCATATTATTATGAATGACAAAAAAATTGATTTAGCTGGGGTTCTGGTTCTAATCCTTGGGGTCCGGAAAAGGAAGAAGTTGGCTTCACGAAGCCGAATCACGATGACGGTCTGCTCGAAGTGATTGGCATTACAGGCATTGTTCATTTGGGACAAATGCAAGCAGGCTTCAGTTCTGGCATTCGTCTTGCTCAAGGCGGTCATGTAAAAGAGCAGTTTTTTTTTTTTATTTACAATTTCACCATATCTTCAATAAATGCATATGTGTTGTGTTTTCATTTTCATTTTTAAAGGTAAAAATTACCACGTTCACAGACATGCCGGTTCATGTGGACGGTGAACCGCAGATGTTGCCACCGGGCACATTTACAATTCTGAAATCAGCGCTGAAGGTGAGTGATGTGATGATTGCAATAGAGCTGAATGTGGAATTTGAAATGCTAATTTAAGGCAACAATGTTGAAAAAGTCGAAGAATAAACGGCGTCAAACAACGGATGCAAACGCAACGACCTCGACCATGACGACAACCTTGCAACGCGAATCGTCTAGTCAAGCGGCTTCGCTTCCTTCAAGTTTATCATCCGGCCCGGTTCTACAAGCTGAACCAGACGATGATTACTTGTAGGCGCGTCTCTATTCTTGCACAAAAACTTATTAATTTAAAAACAAAATCTCATTTTTCATCTATTACTTTTTTTTGTGCACCGCGGGCGTTGCTCAAGTAAAATTAGCTCAAAATTTTATTTCTGTATTATTTATTATCTTTCGCTTTTGGTTTCTCTTCTCTATCTTTTTTCATGATCACAACTGTACTTACTGTATGCATATGTTTCTGTGCTGCTCGTGTTGCTTTTGAGCAGACAATTATCATTTGTAAGCGTTGAATTTTTTCCGGTGATGTGAAAATAAAGAATAACTTTTTCTCACTTCATGCTAACACAATTTAGCAATTGTTAAAATAATTAATTTCACAAATCAAGTCTACGTTGACTGCATAAACTTTCTGCAATTTGTGGTGTAAATTTGTTTTCACTTTGTCAATATCTGAATGGATGCGAGTGTTCAATATTTTACCTTTGTGCAATGTTAAAAATAATCATTATACTGATTTTGCATCACTGCGCACGCAGTAAATGCACTGTTGTTAGAAAACAAATCTATTGCAATTGTTATTAATTCTTTATTATCTTTACAGAAAGGAATACTGTATCTTGACGTGAAGACCTGCAAAAGTATTGCTTCTTGGTGGACAGAGAAATCCAGTTGAAAATTTTTCAGCTTTTAATTTTGTTTTATTAAAAAGTATTCTATTATTTTATGTAATATTGTGTTTGTTTTGCATAAAAATTTCACTATAAATATTCGTGAAATGATGATGATTTAGCAGTCTGTAGTGTGTATGCATACAACATATACGTGTAATCAACGAATGCTTTTCATTTCTTTTTCAAACTGTTCAACAAGCAACAATTTATAGATGCTTTTGATGCACACTTTATGCAGTGTCAGGTGGTGCAGTACTAATGGGTTTGTTGACATTATTGTACTTATTCAAAAGTGATCACTTTCTTCAATGCTCACTGGTTATTATAGCCTTCCTCTAGCGTATAAAACGTATTTCGGTCGACACGACAGCTCAAAAGGATCTCTTATTATTTTGCACGGTTTATTTGGGCACAAAGGAAATTGGCGTTCTTTGGGCGCCGCACTGAGTCAAAAGTTGAATCGCAAGGTATGCAAATGCAACCGTTGAACAATTAACCGGCTCGATGTAGCTTTGACGCGGCTCAGGTATTCGCTGTGGACTTGAGGAACCATGGCGACAGTCCTCATCATTCGAGCATGACTGTCCCGGAGATGGCCGACGACGTGATCGCGTTGATTAAAGATTTGAACATTGCCGGTGACCAGCTTGGAATCATTGGACACAGTATGGGAGGCAAAGTGGCCGCACATTTGGCACTGCATCAAGTAATAGCGAAATTGATATTTCAAATTTCGAGCTCCTGTGTTTGTTTATTTTTCTTCTCCTCTGATCAGCCATCACTGTTGGGCAAGTTGCTGTTGGAAGACATGATTCCAAAGAGAATTGATCAACCGCAAGATAAGGTACTACTTTGCATAAAAGCGCTGAATCAGTGCGAATTGCCGCAGATGGATTTAACCAAAGCCAGGCAGACTGTTTATCAGCAACTGTTTTCGGTGATCAAGGTATGCTATTTGATTTTGATTTGCTTTTATTAATTAAGCTAATTGATAAAAACAAAGTGCTGTTAATCTTAGGATGCTGAAACGACTCATTTCTTGTTAACAAGTCTGATGTTGGACAAGCATGGAAAGCCAGTGTGGAAGTTCAACATCAGTGCTATTGAAAACAATTTGCAGGAAATGTTTTTCTATGAGATAGAATCGAAGAACACGTTTGAAGGTCCCACGTTCGTTGTTCACGGCAAACGTTCAGACTACGTCAAGTAAGGTTTTTTCGACATTGTTCATTGAACAAATTTATACCTTTTTGTTCATGCTGTGGTTCATGCGTTCAATTTTGTTTTTGTTTAATGTTCACAGGCCTGCTGATGTACCGTTCATGTTGAACTTTTTTCCTAAATTACGCTTTCAATGCATTGCCGAAGCTGGTCATTGGGTGCATGCAGATCGACCAAGTGAATTCTTATCCGCGGCGGTAGATTTTTTCAGGCGATGATTTTTTTTTTTGACTAGAAGCATCTGTACTGATTCATACTGATGAACAGTTCTGTGGAAAGATCCTTTCATATTAGAGGTATGTTTGCTGTTGATCATGATGATATCATGACTGTGCGCATCTGAACTAAATTATTCGATTGTACAATGCGTGCAATTGTCATACATACTTATGCATTGTTTATGCTTGCTTTTCAATTGAAACAAAAAGGTATATTTTTTGTCATTTCTTTTTTATTTCGAAATATTTATAAAATTTAAGCAAATAGATACGATGACAGCTATTTGTGTAAATTCTAGTCGTTGGTGCATTTGAAGTAGGAGTGTACAATCTTTTGGCGCGTAAGTTTCATCAGTTTACAAACTGATCGATAAAGGAAAGTTAAAATTATGTTCGAGACAATGATAAACAATAGTAGAAGTACCCAAAACTGCCAGGTAAATGTGTAGACTATTGGATCTTCAGGTGGTGACACTTTGGAAACGATCATATCTCTAAACAGTGGAACATTTTCCAATGAAAATACAAAATTGAAGACTCGAATCATAAAAAATACTAGCCTGAGAAAATCCATTCCAGTTTTCTTCTGGATACTCTTTTGCACACTTATCTATGACAGCGGAAAGATCACGTCACTGTGCGTTGAAATGAACCGAAAAGGAAAGATATTTCATCGAATTGAACTTTTGTTTTGCCCACGCTTACACCTCCAATACAGTAGCATACTGTAATTTGGTCAGGTACGATTTTTTTATTATTTATTCATTAACACTTGTTGTGTTTTACGGTTTTACGTTTTTAATTTCGTCCATAAACATTTTAAGAAAAAAAACAAGATATTTCTTGTCAACCAGGATTTTATTTTATTTAAATTTGGTTATTATTATTATTTCAATTTGTTTTTGTAAATGAGACAGTCTGTAAATGAGTAGATGTACTTGTGAAGTTGTGCGCGAAAAATACTGTTTAATTGTGCAACACTGCAGTCAATATCTAAATATTATTTTGAGCAAATAATTCCATTCACTTGTCTTGACTGGACAAAGTATCTTTGTAATGTCTGTATTGCTTCAAAGCGAACTGTGTAAACGACATGTTATCCGTTGAATCGCCTTCGAAAGTTTCCATTAACATAATTTTGTTATTTTCCATCCATTTCGGAAATGGTTCCAATGTTTCCACGTTGGCTTGTTGCTTTTCTGAATATCTGAATTGTTCAAGTGATGTTATTGGAGTTTTCTTTTCAGTTGGGGCAAACAAATCTTGCGAAAACTGATTTTCACTTTCTGTCGGCAATGATGACCATGTTGAAATCAGTGAAGTTTGTTTGCTGCTACTTTGAAAATTTTCCTGCAATGTAAAATAGGTGAATTCACCAAATGTAAAGTTTTCAAATTGGAAAAAAATTGTTTTTTCTTTTAATTGTTTAAAATTACTTCTCTAGTTGCTTTTTGATCATATTTGGTGAGTAGTTTTTTCTTTGGAGTTGACTTGTCGAAAATGCTTTCTCCATCGTCAGTAAAAGTGTTGTTACTTTGAAAGGTACGCTGAAATAGAGCAATTTATTGGTCATTATTGTTGTATGCAAAATAGACACTTTGATCACTTTAAAAGGATTTCGACTGGTTGGTGTTTTAAAATTCTGCCCTAGCAAAGATGACGTCATCATGTCTGACAAATCAGCGGATGTATCTGTCATGCTCATATCCTGCATGAAGGACGGCGAACTCAAAGTTGAAGACAGTGTTGAAGTGAACGCCGCCGATAGCTGTTGGCGTTGTTTCTCTGCTGTTCGAATAACAGTTGATCGTTGGGTTGAAGTTTTCGGCTGTTGTTGATTTGCATTTTGTGCTGTCGTCATCATCATCATCATCATTTGTTCTTGCTCTTGTCTTTTGCTGTTCCTTCTTTCCAACAGCTCTTGCCTCTGTTCGAACAGGCGAGCAAGCTTTTCCGCCAACAGCTTGCATCTGTTCTCGTTGGCATATCTGAAATGCAAATTTCATCTTCTGCCAGGGATAACAAGCTCTCATAACAAATACATAATACTTGATGAACGTTTTCAACGATTTGCACGACGCTAAAGATGCGATGTCGTACGCTCGGGCGTATCGTTCCGTCTTGCAAGCGATCTAAGAATATTGATGATAACAAGCATTCAATTATACACACACACACACACACACACACACAGACACACACACACACACACACACACACATATATATATATATATATATATATAATTCATAACAGTGGAACAATTAAAGTGAATTGTTTTTTTCATACTGCAAACGTTTTCAACAGCTCTTTTCTGTCAGCATATTCCAGATCGACTTCGCTGTTGTTGGTCAATAGTCGACTTTGGATTGAAGAAATCATTATTGGCTGCTCAATTTCAGTTCTGCCCAGATTGCAATCGCACAAATCGACATTCCATTTCACTTGAACCATCACTGGCTTCGGAGCAAAAGCTGGATACAACGACTTGTTGCAAGGGACGCAGAGCACTTCACACGACGATTCCAATACATCTACTGGCCACAAATGGTCGTAAACGTGGTAAGCCTGAAATATATTTATTAATTCTTCTTTCTTCTTCCATAATCATAAACTGTTAAATCACCGCTTTTGTTAAATCACAAGCTAACAGCCAGATACCACCGGATAAAATGCGCACTGCACCTTTTGAATCAGCTGTGCAACAGTTTCCCTTCTCTGTCACGCTATGAATGGGGTGGTAATTATTATTATTATCATTGAATAATGTGGTTGCTTTTTTAGAAATACTGCAAGAAATTTGCAAGAAACTTACCACAGCCAAGTAAGAATTGCCCCAGCGCTCAACGCCACTGCATAAGTTCCGAGCAGTTGGATCTTGTTTCCTACACTTTCCGTAGACCAGTTCAGAGCGTACACGGAACAACGTAACGGTGCTTGTTGACCCATGAAAGCTGAATATTTTTTAATCAATGCAAACAAATATCATTCAACTAATAATAAGTAAGTACGTGTTCCTTCTTTGTAAACGACGGCCAATCGTTCACCTCTTGCAGTCATGGTAACTACGGAACCATTTAAACAGCTAGTCCACAACGGAAAACCAGACAACGTGTAGATACGCAACAACAGTTTGCTGGACGCAAACGCAATCCAACCTTTGCCGATGCACAAACACTGCAGCACATGTTTAATGTTACCATTGAAAAGGAAAAGGTAAAGCATGCATGCATGCATGCATGTCCGTCCAAAAGGGTAAACTTACTTCAACACTTTCTGATTCAGGCAAATCTGCCGACCATTCTTTCGAATTATCCCAAGAAGCGAAATGAGCGACGAAAATTTGACTGAACAATTTTATTATTTATAAAATTAAAAAATAATTTTTTTCTTCATTTCCTTCAGGTATACCTGTTATTTGTAGCTGTTTTCGCAGAGGCGAATGCTATCGCTTCATCGGATACATCTCCGGCAAAAAATTCCGTAATTGCATTATCAAAATGCAGAGAATGATGAACAGACGGATCATGAAACTCGACATCTATACTGTCCAGTTCACCGGAAATTTGTTTTACCACCCCGAAGGCATTCCATTTCTGAAGAAAAGAGAAATAATTAGTGATTGGATAAAGCAATTGCGTAAATTAGAAATTACCATATAGCGTTTCTGATGATTGAGAGGTGTCGAAGCCGAGGCAAATGGTTTCAGTTCTGTTGATTTTGCCCACTTTTTAAAAATAAGCAACATTTCCTCTTCAGAAAACACTGCTTTCGCACCAACAGAGGTACTGTCATCTTCGCTCAACTGCGTCATATATTCAGATTTTATTGCTCCAATATCGAAATCTTAATCGAAAACAAATTTCAATCATTTCTTTTTTTTAGATTGTGAAAGTTGTCATTTTCATTTGCTCTACCTTTGGAATCTTCATCGTCACTTATGGCAATTTTACGACCAACTGACAAAGCTGTTTCTGTAACTTCTTTACTGGCTGCAGTACTGTTCAAATTTTTCCACGTACCAACGCAGCCTTCTGTATCTGCCATCAACAACGAGTCTTGTTCAAACGTATTCCAAATCATATCGGCTATAGTTTTCAATGTATTTTTTCTGGAAAATGGAAACTTTAACTGAATCTTTAACAAACAAGACGACGACCAGTTAGAATTTCTACTTGAAAAGGCAAGTCGACATAACCACGTCATATACACGCAATGAACCATCAATGTAAGCCGCTGCTATCATTTTCCCGCTTGGATCAAACACGCAAATACTGCATGGCTAAAATATATCTTCATTTAGAATGGAAATTAAATATTCGGTAATGTGTAGTTTGATTGATAAAGAATTGTAATTCAGATGTCCAAACTCTTACACTTGTTTCATTTTCACATTGCAACTCCGATTTCAGATTCCAAGATTCTCTGGTATACAGTTTGATGACATTTTCAGATGGAATGGCCAAGAGCTTGAAATATAGAAAATCAATTTGTACAATAAAAAGTAACCCATAATGCAGTCAATGTTACTTCGCTGGAATTCGGTGACCAGTCTATTTTAAGCATTGGATCTGACAAGCTGAAATGAAATTTTTTATTTATTCCATATTTGCAATGATCGGAGAACGAAACAACCAACAGTCTGTGGATACCTGAATTCAGAAGAACGTTTCAATATTGGCAAGGATTCCACGCACTGGCTATCCGAAAGTCGCCATATTTTCACGCAGCTATCACACGAAGATGTAGCGGCGTATGTTTCCGACGAATCCACTGCGACGTTGAGAACAGGTCCACTGTGCCCTTCCAGAGAAGTGAATGACTTGTTCTCCAGATTAACATACTTCACCGTGAAATCACTGTAAAACATGAACAGAATTTCCGAATTATAAATACATTACATTGTTTTCTTTTTCAACAGTTCAAGAAATGTAATCTCACCAGCTGGAGACCAGAATATGGGTGCCTGTGGGCGAAACAACGATTCTGGTAATTGGAAGAGAACAACGAGTTACCGTGCATACAAACTCTCCATTAAGTAAATTGTATTCGTTTACGGTATTGGTTTCAGTTGCGACAAAAGCACGATTTCCCTTGAAAAGTAAAATTCACATCAAGCCAGTCTTACACACACAGACTGAACAATTCATACTGAACAAGCAACCGCAGTGATACATTCAGTAATATCGTAAGTTTTTATTTCTGCCTCTTCGAAGTTTTTCCACGCTCGAATTTGACCATCTTCACCACCGCTGATTATCAACCTGAAAAATGAACATAAAAAGTTGTTCGTTAACATCTGCATAATTAATTATTTAATTTTACCGTTCTTCAGAATTTAGCGATAAGCTGACCATGCCAGAAATATGGCCAAAACGAAATGGAAGAAACTTCGCCATCACTTCGAGCAGTCTGCGCGCCAATTCTTTCGGTACAGTAATACTCGTGTATGATAATTAAGTTACAGTTTTGTAACTTTGGAATTGTTGTGTAACTTTTCCGAATAATGCCAAATAATAATTCCAAGTAATCTAAAATTACATTCAACTTTCATTCAAATAATGTATATCAAACGCTTTGCTACATTTGCATGGTAAGGATTTTTGCATACTGTAGCTACCCTTGACCTGTAATATGTTTGAAAATTTTTGAAATCTAATTGTAAATTTATAAATTCAATATAATTTAAAGTAATAGAAAGTTTACCAAATTTGAATTGTAAATTTATATAAATAGCAGCTAAAATTTTAAACGTTCAAGGTAGATTTTCTAAATTTGTACCTACTTTTTAAAAAATAACTGTATTTCTTATGTATTCTAGAAGGCGAAAATTTGGCGGTAAAAATGATGGCAGCAAGTTCAAATAATTTAGCAAAATTGGTTATCCAAGCTTTATTATCAATTGTATCATATTACTCATCGCAAAATCAGAATTGCTCATCTCCAGATTTGTTTGCTTTACGTTTTATCGAAGGTTAGCTGGCGTAATTGTCAATTTCCGGCGCAAAATATAATCTTTGCTATTGTATTTTTTTTGTTGGTTTTATTAGGACAAAGTCCGTTAATTTTGAAAGAGAGCAACTTTATCCGCGGTGCATTTGAAAATGACCTGATCAAATTGCAAGAAAATGTTTCATTGTTAGCAGAAAGAACCGTACGTTGTGTACGTAAAGCAGATGCTGAAACCTTTGCAGAGGTGGGTTTTTGTTAGCTTGAAAGAAGGAAAGAAAGAAAGAAAGAAAGATTACTTGTCATTTCTATATTGTTGAACATTTTAGATTGAATATTTTTTTCGCCAGTTTACATTTTTCCCAAAGCGTTTGAATTTGCAGCCTGTTCGTCGTTGGCGTCAGTTATCTCCAGAATTAGCTGGTGATGCTTCAAGCGATAGCTATGAAATATTGAAGTCCACATTTTTGAACTGTGCATCGAAACTGAATCAGGTGATGAGATGTTCAGAATTGAATGGCAAAGATGCGAAAGCAGAGAAAAGCTGCAGTTGGACATGCGACGACATACCTGAAGAGTGTTATCGATATTTGCTGCACGAAAAGCGTTTGCAATATTCTCATTTAACTGGTCGAGTTTTGCTGACAGTTGCATTTGAAATGGTATTTGTTTGTAATTTTCTTTATAACTTTAACTTTATCTTGTACGACAAACACATTCAGGCAAACTGTTTGGCAACGTTGCAAAATCATCTTCGTCAGTTGAAATTTCGTGATGGTCTTATCGATTTACGAACCGAATTGTGCTCGAATCTATTTTATTTACTCGAAAATAGATATACCGCCAGATGTGAACCTGAAAAGCAAGAACCTTTGGGCTTGGCCATGCGTGCGTTTACATTTTTCTTTCTTAATCTTTTTTTTTCAATTTAATGATTTCATGTATCTTTTCTTTACATGTAGAATTTGCATGTGGGCATTTGGGTTATTATGAATTTCTTCGATTAAGTTGGCTTCCTTTACTTCTCAACGGTCAGCACAAAAGCGGGTGCTACACTTCAGCTGGAAGTTCAGGTAGAATTTTGATTGTTGGTTTTTTATTAGAATGTTCAATTTTGAACTGATCAAATTTTTTTTTATTCTTATTCATGTAGACAGATGTGATGCTTGGACTACTTCACTCGCAAGTTTAGTGCTCGTTTCTTATTTGCGATGTCTTGGTATGAATGCATGTGATGTTACAAGCGGCGCTGGTCGTCCATTTGAATATTACGGAGATCAGCAACCTGAGCAAGTGTACAATAGAACTGTCCTTCAAGAATTGGATATGATCAGTACGATGAATATCAAATTCAACAAGATCTCTGATTTTACTCTTTACTGGTTTATTTTGGCGGTGGCGCTTTTTCTTTTCATCAGCATTCGATTGCAAAGTAAGAAACGTCCTTCGTCAGCAATCAAGCAGAAAGTTTAGAAGATTTTATTTCTTCTAAAAAGTAAGTGAATTTAATTTTTTTTTTCTTCTTCTTCTTCTTCTTCTTCTTCGTATTCTTATTATTATTATTATTATTATTATTATTATTATTATTATTACTTTGATATAAATACCACGTTTTGCACAGCAGCAGATGATTTAAATTTTGTGCATGTGTTTTCTTTTGTTTTTCTTTTTCGTGTACTGTGTTTGTCAGAAGTGCATTCCTCTTACATTAATCATTCGCCACAAGAGTTGCATTGAGCACATTACAATTTTAATTTTTACAGCAAAGCTTAAGTAGTGTTAATGTAAAAGGGAAAATGTTGATAATTTTAAATATTTCCAATAAGATTGGGGTATGCGTACAGTTCTTTCTGTGAAGTTTCAACAAGTTATTTTTCTACACTGAAATATTTATTATTTGTCATATGCAGAGGGAAGATTTTCAGCTTATTTAATGTAAAATATATTTTTGAACGTGTTTTTTTAATGCTGAAAATGAGCAGAAAGCTTTCGTAAACATTTATTCTGAATATATGACGAATATTTTTGAAAATAATTTATTGGTTTTTTTCTGCTTGTAAATTCATGTGAGAAAAAAGCATAAATTTTCAAAACGAGTTGTTGTTATTCAGCAGTTTGTATAGTGAATTTGTGATTTTGAATGGCACTGGAATGGCAAGCAAAGTTTTGAATGTTATGCTGCTGTAAATATTGGATGAATAGAATTGTGGTTTTGTTTTTGTTTAAAATTTACTTCTTTACTGTGAGAATGCTGAAGAGAAGAGCGTTGTTCAGTGGAAGAGCAATAGTTGAGATATATTATGCGCACAGTTTATTATATTATATAAAAATCGCGTGGTTGGTTTGAATATGTTGATGAAATAACGAATGCATTTGAAATATTTCATTGGCTATATTGTGTGTATTTTTAATTTGTCCAAGTTAGCTTGAAAAATGCATGATGCAGAAAGATGAAGTTTTGATGCTGTGATTATTATTGACCAGTGAATTTGAAATGAGACTTATTTCGAAACATTTGATGTCTTCTTGTGATCGATGCATCCATCAGTTGAATGCAGTTCATTTTCGTCTCGGCTTGACGTAATAGGATGCGCTGCCGACCGTTGTCGCTTATATAACTGTGTGCCAAGAAATTTTGACAGCTATACTTTAGCGGAAGTGGCAATTTGGCATCCAAGTGACTGAGATGCAGTGGAACTCATTAATCGTTTGAGCCTATCGAAATCTTTACCCCTGATTGGGACATAATCATTGGTTGTGGTCGATGAATCTCAGTGGAGATTGGATGTCGATCACTGAATTGATGATAGTGTAAAGATTGAGTTTATTCGAATAATTGTAAAGAATTGTTCAAAATTATGTTCCATAAGACTATGACCACACAGCGACGTCCAATAAGCCTACGAGGAGGAGGAAGAGGAGGAGGAAGGGGGGAGCAAGAGGAAGAATTAGAAGAAGAAGAAAGAGAGAGTAGATGATGATGATGATGATGATGATGATGGTGATGATGAAGCAGTGAAACTTTTTGTGATTTCATCTTTCTTTGAAATTGAAAAACCAAACCAAGAACAAACAACAATAAGTAAAAATTTCAAGATGGAAAAGAATGGACGATTTCATTGGGGTAATGGCAGTTTTGCCAGAGTGGTACGTCTGCCGTCGGTGAACAATTCACCAAGCGGCTCTTGTGAATCTCTGACCGATGATTTTGACCAGTTGCTTTCGTTGGATCGCACACGTTCCAGCTACTTTGCTGACTATTCCAATTCTCCGGAAAGTTTTCGACGAAGCTTGCAACAGCTGGAAGAATACCGCAAAATTAGCCATTTCGGCTACAACACTGGCCAATGCTTCAACATGAGCAGCTCGATCAGCAGCGACTGTGACGACTGGTGTACTGTTGATTTGGTGTCGCCGGTTGAGCAGCAAAAATTTCTCGTCTGGCCACCGCCCAACAGAGCACGTCCATCCCAGCAGGAGTTCGTTGAACTGTCCAAGCCAGACTTGCTGGCGATCAGTGAACAGACCAGGCAAATGGAACGACGCAACGAAGAGCTGCGTCAAGAACAGCTGATGCACCAAGATGGGCGAGGCTGTTTCCAGCCGGTTAACAGCTGTTTGTTGGGTTCCGCTTCGTTGAATTCCAACGTCAATACTTCCAGTCGAAGACTTGCTAACTGTGAGGAGAAGCAGCATTTCGACAAGAATAGTCCTTTTTCAAAGCGCACTTCATTTACACACGCACACTGCTGACCAGTGACGAGTAAATTGAAATGATCTCATTATGTGTGTATATATCTTTGTAAAAAATGTGCAACTTTGAATTTCTACCTGTTGAAGAAATTGATGAAAATATAGTTTTCCATATTTATTGTTGTCACGATCATTTATTTATTTATTTGATTACATCTAGAAAAAACATAATTGCAAAGTATTTTTCTGAAAAATGTTCAAGGTTAATTGTGTTGATTTTATCATCTGAGAAAACACTGAAATATGATTCACAAGTTCACTCTTATTGCATTCATAGTAGCTTGATCGATTGTGAAAAGTGTTTATTCATATACGCCTACTAATATTGACATTTCAGATGAGAAAACATGGGAATTCATATAAACTGGGGAAAAAAAATGCAAAATAAATTTTATTCATTTATTCGTTTTGCATTTATTCAAGAAGTACAACAACCACAACTATGGGAAGTTTGGATTTTTTCGTCACCTTGGCTAAAAATGTGCACACAAAAAGTTGCGTCGAATATTTAAACGCGAACAACCAACCATTCATCGATCTAGAAAGCAAACATTTGAAAAAATGTCAAACTTATGCATGTAAATTTCAAAAAAAAGTAAGCTATTTTTTGAAAAAAAAGTGTTATTTTTATGAAAACAGAAAAAACAGCTGTTTTATTGTTGTTCCGAATGAATGAAAAAACTTTTGGCGTGATTCGTTTGCGGCACAGCGGTCGGTATACACATTTTTATTCTGTTTCAAACTGGGAAAATATGCAATGTGTTTTGTTTTGTTTTGTTTTCTTTTTTTTTTTTTTATTGCTAATATATTGCCAAATGATTTTCAAAATTGAATTTTGAGCATTGTTCACATTTCCAATCAACCGTCGACAAGTTTTCAATTATGACCATTACAGTATGCCAGTGTAATTGAGCATCGCGAAGAAAATACTGTAATTCATTGAAGCGGTTATTTCTGACTGTTTTCACGGTTTTTCTTGAAAACAGACTCGCATCAGGTAATAGAGGTTGATTTGAAATTTTTTTGACATCTTTAAATTGAGTTATTTTTGTCGCTGGTGAGGAGTGTTGTGAATAGCGTTAGCAGCGTTTTTTTTATAATTTTGTTCAAATGCCTTTATTTGGTAAGTCGCAAAAACATCCGTCAGACATTGTGAAATCGTTGAAAGATGCGGTGGTCGCTTTGGAACGCGGCGAGAAGAAGTCGGACAAGGTATGGGAATTGTGGTTTTTGTTTTTGAATTTTTTTTTTTTTTGAATTTCAATTTCAATTTCAGTTGGTGATTTTTTTTTGTTCAAGGTACAAGAAGAGGCGGCCAGAAATTTACAAGCAGTCAAAGCCGTTTTGTACGGTAGCGGAGACGCTGAACCTCAGACCGAGCTGATTGCCCAGCTTGCGCAAGAAACTTACAGTTGCGGATTACTTCCGTTGCTAGTGAACAATTTGGTCAGATTCGATTTTGAGGTAATTAATTCATTCATTCAATTTTGCATGGTTGTTGGTCTTTTGATTTAGAATACCACCATGATTACTATGACACCAGTGGTTGTTGTTGTTGTGGTGGTGGTGGTAGTTTGTTGTTCATTTATGATTGAAATAATTCTGTAAACACATTTGTTTTTTTTCTCCTTTGTTCAATTGATCGTCAAGCATTATTATTATTATTATTATTATTATTTATTATTATTATTATTGATGTGATGAGTATTTTTCAACGCACGCAACGCATTTGTTGTTCACTTTGCATTTTTACTTGAAGATATGTGGTGAATTGTTGTTTTTAGTCGAAAAAAGATGTTGCATTGATTTTCAACAATCTGCTCAGAAGGCAGATTGGTACCCGCTCTCCGACGGTTGAATACCTGAGCGCCAAGCCGGAAGTTCTCATAGCACTTATTAAAGGGTAAGTTTTGAAAAGCTTGTGTGTTTGATCAATTGCCAAAGAGCATTTCTGCAGTGTAGTGTAGTGTAGTGTAGTGTAGTGTGTGTGTGTGTGTGTGTGTGTGTGTGAGTCGGCGTTTTGCTATCCAACAACCAACAACGCTAAAAGCAATTGCGCCTGTGACGCATTCGCGTGACGAAATGTCTCGTTTCGTTTGATTTTTAAATACTCACTTACATAATTAATGTCATTATTGTACTCTGTAATGCAAAGCACTATTATTGCTAATTGTAGAAATGCTGCTTTCAATGTCAATTCGGTCATCCAAGGTGCAGTTGTTGTTGCAACAACTTGATTGTCTCTTGTACTGTACTCTTTTAGCGTGCATTCCATTTCAGTTCAATGTTGTTCTTTTTTTTATTATTTTATTAAAGATAATTTTGATTTTTTTAAGTTGGTTTTTTTCAGAAAACATTTTATTTTATAATTATCAGTGCAAATTTATTTATTAATAATATTTTTTTTGGTTTTGAAATAAATTATTATCGTCTCATTTTTGAATTTAACTTTTTATAATTTTGTTTCTTCATTTCATCGCGTACAACGTTTTTTTAGATTGATCACACTTTATGTTTATTTTATCATCTTGGAACTTGGAAAAATAGTTTTCTTTTATGAAAACGGAATGATTTTATTATTTATTTATCATTTAATTTTACATGTTTATTTGAGTATGGGTAGTGCGATTTTGAAATTTTGCTTTTGTTAATTAAAATTGACTTTTCATTACACCAACTTTTGCTGCTAATTTTAAACTAGAATTGACAAATTTGACCTTTGAATTTCATTGAATATTTCATGAATTGTTTTCCATGCATGCATGATTACTGCTATATATTGTTATTATTTTTTTTTAATTTATTACAGTTATGAAGTGTCCGAAATTGCTCTCTGTTGTGGCAGTATGCTTCGTGAATGTATTCGGCACGAACCATTGGCGCGCATGTTGCTCTCCTTTGAAGAAACATACAGATTTTTTACCTATGTCGAAGGGTCAACATTTGAAGTTGCTTCCGATGCTTTTAGCACGTTCAAGGTAAATTTTTAATGAATTTATTTATAATTATTTTATTAAATGCAATATTGGAAAAAATGTGTTACCTTTTTTTTTGCATTTGCAAATAACTGATCATTAATGTTGTGAAATTTTAGAATTAGAAATTTCATTTTGTAATATGTAACAAATTTGTGCACAGATAGATGTTATTATAAAAACAATATAATCGTTGATTGATTTTTTTTTTGCGGTATGTAGAATTTTTTGATGCACCATGATTATTGAATAAACTTTGAGAATGGTACTGGACAGAATAATGATTAAAACAATCATCAACGTTTTTTTTTTATTTTAGGATTTGATTACGAAACATAAAGCTCTGTGTGCTGAGTTTCTTGAACAGAATTATGATCGATTTTTTGAGGCCTATCAACATTTGCTCAATTCTGAAAATTATGTAACGAGGAGACAATCGTTGAAGGTATTGAAAAAGAGCATTTATTTTAATATTTATGAGATTACGTTGTTGTTGTTGTTGTTGTTGTTGTTGTTGTTGTTGTTTTATTGAATTGCATGTGTGTTTTATTTTTAGCTGCTTGGCGAATTGCTTTTAGATAGGCACAATTTCAACGTTATGACTCGATACATTAGCAATCCTGAAAATCTGAAATTGATGATGAATCTTCTGATCGAACGCAGCAGAAGTATCCAATTTGAAGCATTCCACGTTTTTAAAGTAGTTCACAATAAGGCTGTTCAATATGTGCTGTTTGTTTTTTGATGTGGTTTTTTTCTCTCCTCAGGTATTTGTTGCAAATCCAGCTAAGCCAAAACCTATTGCTGATATTTTGATAAGAAATCGTGATCGTCTGGTGGAATTTCTGAGCAAATTCCATTCCGATCGAACGGAAGACGAACAATTCAATGACGAGAAAGCTTATTTGATAAAACAAATTCAAGAGATGAAGCCTTTATAGCTTTTTTGTCGTTTCATCGTGTCTTTTTAGCTTGACGTTCACCGCTAACTGCCGTTGAAAAAGGAAGCGAACCTTTTTTCTATCCCTTTTTCCCTCCCCCTAACTATAGATTCAGCTTGTAATTTCACATCCATATAGGTCAGTTGTGTACTAACTGGTTGTATGATATGTATAGTGTTTTTACTTTACAAGTAGCGATTTTCTTTTCTTTTCTTCAATCGATAGATCTATATTATTTCGCACTTTTCAATCTTAGGGCGTTCGTGTGCATCTTTAATTTTTCTTTTCTTTTTACATTTTTTTTTAGTATATTCTTATTTTTGATTACCTCAACAGCATCTATTTATTTATTTATTTATTTATGGCTTATTTATTTCAAATCTTGTTGTATTTGTTAGTTTTCTTTCGTTCAGTATTTTTATTTTTAAAAATACACTTTCTTCTTTCTTTCACACTGAATTATATATATATAATTCAATTGGTGTAGTAAATAATTAACTCTTGGTTTCGCTTCGGGACACGGCAACAGTAGGTTTCTCTTAGCAAATTTATAGCAGTGAATGATATTGTTGAACATTTTTGCATATTGCCCACCAACAATTTCGTGTTACTATGTACAAAAAAGTTCATATCGCAGTAATGTAATGTATTTGGTTAAAATAAATAATTATTTGATAAGCAGTGATCACGCGGTGCCAATTGACGAAAAATTCTCTGAATACGCATCAGAATGTTTGGTTTACATTTCGTTGAATAGGTCTGCAGTGAATTTTGTACAGTAATGTGTGGATTTTCAAGTGTGTATCATATTACTGTACTATTTATTTGCATTTGTCGGCTGGCAATTGAAGATGACTGGCGACAATGCCCGAACTGTGCTGCATCTTGAAGGCTGGTTCAGCTCTACCGCGGACATTACTTATTATACAGATGCGAATTTTTTAAGTCAATGCGACCGACGAGTGCCTGTTTTGGTGGAGTTGCTACATGAGCCGAGTAAGTTGTACTTGATTCAGTTATTGAAATTACATTGCAAATGCTGAAAATTTAGGCGAGCATTCTTCAGTACCAGCAAGACCCGTTTGGTTGAAAATTAAATTTTCTCTCGAAAATCAACCATGGATTTTGACTATGACAAACTGGCCAGTGCTTGTATCAAGCAGTGATCATTCGATGAAGCATTTTGTTCAGGTGAATCATTTTGTCTTGTTTTTTTTCCAATTTTTAAACAATTTAAATATGAATAATGTTTTTTTTTCAAAGTTGTTTATTACGTTTTCAACAATCTTTTGTAATATGTAGCATTTATTTTACTTCCGATTCTTGAATTAAATAGAGTGTTGTTTACAGCTGTGAACTTTTCAGCTTAAATAATTCTGTTTATTGATGTTATTAATTTATTGCTGTCACAATTTTTGAATATTGCATTTGCAAATCTGTTCTTATATTACACTGAACAAGCCTACACTGTTGCACGGTGCTGTTGTTACATTTATAGAATGAAGTTTGACGTTTTTTGTTTACACTTTAATATTTACAGAAGAAATTAGTCGTATAGGTTATTATTGTAAGTGAATTTTTTTTTTAATGAAAACTTCATTTTCTGCATATATATTCAATATTATTAATTAATCATTAATTTATTTCTTACCTAAATTCACAATATAATAATGTATTCTTTGTTTTCATTAGACTTCAATGATTTCCTAGTTTGTTTACGCTTAGCTAATCAATGGATTGTTCAAATAAATATAATTGTAAACTTTTTTCTGATTTCTGATTCAATTGTAAACAGCATTGTTCTGATTGATAAAATTAAAGTCTCAATCCTAAATGATTTTTTCATGATATTAACAATATTTGCAGCAGATGGAAAGGTTGAATTGATTGTTCAGCTGAATATGCTTTACTTTTATAAAATGAATAGCAGATTTTGTATTTGTACAAGGCAAAGGTGCATTTTGTGCATTTTCTGTTTGCTCAACTGATGTGAAACTTTTAATGATAAAATCTGCACAGAGGATGAATAAAATGAATACTTTCGTTTGTTCGTTCATTCACTTTTTCATTGATGGCTTCAGTGTAAAATTAATTGAAATTTATTTACATATTCAGGATGCAGAATTGTGTTGCCAATATTTGCTGTCTCACAGTGAAGCAATGCACGCGTTCATGTTTTCCGTCAGTTCTCGGGCTATACCACGCAGCCTGTACAGCATGAATGCTTACAGTACACAATCTTTTCGAATGACGAATGAAAAAGAAAATCGAACAACATTTTGTCGTTTTCATTTTACAGTATACAATGAGGCGGTTAAAATTTTTGTTAAAAATTAATTATGTATATATATATATATTTTTTTTTTTTTTGATTTTGAGGCAGTTCAAAACGAAAATCCCCTAAAATCAGAATTGATCAACAATGATGTTGGTTGTCAGTCGGTAAATGATCTCTCGGAACATGCTGTAGACGAGATTGCTAAAGGCAATTTTTTAACGTGGCGAGTGGATATTCAAATATTCACTGCAGCCGAAGTAGCTTATCTACAATTTGATGCTTTCGATTCGACCAAAGTGAAATGAATTTTTTTGTTTTTTTTTTTTTTTTTGAATTTGATTCATCCAATGAAAATTGTTCTTCTGTCTGTCGTAGGTGTGGCCACGTAAGCTCAGTCCCCTTATTCCTGTTGGGAAAGTTGTTTTGAACAAAGTTGTCCATCATTGCGCTGAGTTCACCGGTAGTAACAGTACTATTGGATGCGTGCCAGTTTCCCAAGCTACTACCAGCCGATCGACAGTACGGCATTTTGCATACTTTTTCCACTTGATCAGTGTTCTTCTGTAGGACCAGTTGAACAACATGGACAATGGTGGACATGCAATTTGGCAAACTCTAGCCAGCACTTGTTGCTCAGAAATGTTGCTCATAACTGATGAATGTCGGACAATGGATCCATTCTTGCAGCCGGGCATACTGTGGAGAACGGTTTGTTGAAAAAGAAATTTGGCAATTTTTAAAATTCAATTGCAACAATACAATTCTGTTTAGATTTTTGATGAAAATGAACGCGAACAAGTGGCAACGCGTATTGCGCAATATATAAGACCAATCTCGTCGTCACCGATTATGACGTCCATGCTTGATCTGTTTGCTCAGGTAGATGTGGATTTACGTATGAAAATTGAAAAACAAACATTATCAAATTAGCATACTATATTGAATTGAATGCTAATTTTCATATGTTAATTAGTGTTGATATTCAACATTTTCTGGTAAAGATGTTTGAATTTCTTTTTCCAATTTTGTCAAATGCACTGAAATTGTTGTTTGGAAATCGAAAGCTTAATTTTCCTAATATTTTTGTCGCTTGAAATTTGCCATTAATTGTTTTTTATGTTACAATTTTATTACTATTATTGCAAATGTTGTTTGTATCGATCAATTTTTGCTTGATAAATTATTTAAAAAAAATTTATTGTCGTTTTTCGTTTGCAATGTTCGAAATAACGCAGATGTTTTATGCGTTGAAATTTTTTTTTCTGCAATTTGCTTGTCTGTTCTGCTATTTTTATTTTATTGCACTCGTCTGCATCATTGCATATCGTTGAAATTGAAATTAATTGAAAAGAGAAAAGAACAAGATAATACTGTAATATTATCCTTTTACAAATTGAACTTGTTAATCTGAAATTGAATCAATACGAACGGTATGTTTTAGAAAGGATTGTTGTTGTTGTTGTCGGTGTTGACGAGTGGTTGTTTGTTTTGGTGTTGTTGTTTCAACGGTGTAAGTGAAAGCGGAAATAGAAGCTTGAAACACGAGACAACAGCAGCGTCGGCATAAAGAATACCTGATTATATTCATATAAGTGTGACGTAGTTTTGTCGATGAAGCCCGTCTACATTCCAATGTAATAAAGTGTAAATGTAAGGTTGATAGCATGCTGTATCAGTGTGTTGTTGTTAATTGACGTTCTATCTGTATGATTAGTGTTTTCATAACAAGCTAATCGTGCTCCTTGGAGGAGAATTTTGCACAACCATCGTCAGTTGTCTGCTAATATAGTAAAATTGTTAATCTTGTAATTAATGCTTATCTCTTAAGATGCATGCACTTGAATCGACATTTACAGAGTAGACGGTTTGATTTAACTTTTCTTTTTTCTTTTTTTAGATCAAAATTTTCCCAGCAGGCAGATTGAATATTGAATTTTAGTTTTTAATTTATATATATATATATATATGCACAAGAGTTAAAAGCGGTGTGCAGCGTCTCTCTTGTTCACGTGTCTGAGAGCAGTGGTGCGACGTGCTTGTGTCACTTTCTGTCTGAGCAACAATCTGTTAAAATAGGGCGCACAAAATCAGCCACAAAGCGAAAACAATCACTGCATTTCATTTTCTTCAACCTGCATCTTTTATTGCTGCCCAAATTTATTTATACTACTACTACTACTACTACTACAGTGGCTTTGCAAGTTCTCACCACTACGGCCTTCAGTGAAGCTGTTTTTTTATCACGTTGTTGTTCTTTTTATCATTATATATACTATAATGCTGTTTATCAATTTCATCATCGTTGTTATTGTTGCATATGTTGCATCCAATCCAGTGCATCCGACGAAAGATATTTGGTAATGTGCGTTGATTATATTGATAAATTTAATTTTTATTTTTGTCATATATTTAGTGATATTTTTTGTCACGGACCGTTGCTCGACGTGATTCAAAAATCTCGCATATTTCAAGATAGCAAATATTTTGTCGACATGGCATTGTTGCACGATCCAGAGGTAGTTTTACAAGCATTTCATGAGGTGGAAAATAAAACCGATCCGAAAGAATTGGATATTTTTATTAAAAAATATTTCTCTCCTCCTGGTTCAGAATTGAAGGAGTGTCTGCCCGTCGATTGGGTACCAAGGCCAAAAGCGTTTTTAAAAATTGCCGACGAACATTTTCGCCTCTGGGCTTATTTCATACATGGAAAATGGAAGAAACTTTGCCGAGAGGTAAGTTAACAGATATTTCAATATAAAATCAGTTGATGAAATTTGTTTTAAATTTTTTTTTTCAAAAACTTTCATTCATCCTTTGACAAGGGTAAAATTTGACGATTCGACCGACATGTGTCGTCGCGTCTGCTGTTTTTTCTATGTTCATTCATTTATTCATTTATTTATTCATTTATTCATTCATTTATTTATTTATTTATTTCGCATTCTGCATTTATTGTTCGTTTTTTTTCAAAAAAAAATTTTTTTCCTAAGATTTATATTGATTTCTGATAATCAGAAGAAGTTGTTCAATTGCAATAACGACGATAAGTTGCAAAAATCAACATCTCTCTCAATCACTCACTCACTCTCTCTTTCTTAGTGTAGTGCTTTGGTTGATAAATCAATAAGAAGTTAATTTTTTTTTTCTATTCAACTTTTTGCTTTTATAAATTTATCATCTTTTGCAATTGATTAATTCATAATTTATGCACAGCTGATGATGGAAAGTTGTCATTGTGCGTTTGTAATTATTATTTCATTTTTCTTCATCTAATAATTATTGTTATCATTTTGCACTATCAACTTTGTAGTTTTTGACAGTTGACATTTGTATTGAAAATGAAATTTGACTACTTGCTATCTAAATTGTATAATGATAAGAATTATCACATTTGCACTGTTGATCACAAAAAAATATATCAATTGTTGTTGTTATTAATTTTCATTTTCAATGGTCAAAATTTTACACGTACAGGTCAGTAGGACTTTGAAGAAATTGATGACGTTTCAATGTTTTGTCCCTTCTTCACTTGAGTGTACTTGTTTCAAAAACTGGCAATGCAGCTTTTATTAATTTTAACCAAACAATTTTATCGCTTTCAACAAACACAAATAATGTTTTTATTACAACAATTCAACCTTACTGTATTTTTCTGAGAAAACATATTTTTTGTTTTTGAAAAAATTATTACTATTCTTCTTCAACGTTTGTTTTCCTGGTTTGTTTTCAAAAATAGAAACGCGTCTTCAAAAGTAGTGTATCAAGGAAAAAAGGGGGTGCCATTTTGAATAATTGATCAAAACACATTTCCTGTTCTTTTCAAATTTTATATTCAATTTGACTTGTTCTATTAACAGAAACCTGACACTTGGTCAGTTTAGTGTAAATAAATCAAAAATTTCACGCTGTTACATGTTATAATAATAATATTGATAATAATGCTGCAGCTTTTTTTCTTTTCAAGCAGTGAACAAGAATTGAAAAATTGTTTGCAAAGAGTTATTATATAATTATATAATTGCGAAAGTATTCAATAATTCTATTTTTTGCATCCATTCAAGTATGTGTTTTTTTTACAAAGCATCATGTTAAAACTTTTAAAAAAAGAATAAATAATAAGAAGAAGAGGAATTCTTTATTTTATTTTTTGTTAGAACATCAAAGGATTTTTTTTGAAATTTATTTTCCACTTTAGCAGTTCTCTCTACTTCCTCAATGGGAGGATGATGCTTTTTTCTTTT
The DNA here is from genome assembly GCA_001447645.1 of Trichinella pseudospiralis. NCBI lineage: Eukaryota > Metazoa > Nematoda > Enoplea > Trichinellida > Trichinellidae > Trichinella > Trichinella pseudospiralis. Next base: position 587,626 of record JYDV01000015.1, read on the forward strand.
TAGAAATCCAATCTTTGCAGATTTCAACTGATCAAATTTCAATATTTCAGGTAACTGACCAAGTGAAAACCGAGCCGAATCGTTTCACCTTCATTTCCGTGCCACACCCGTTCATCATACCCGGTGGACGGTTTCGAGAATTCTACTACTGGGACACTTACTGGATATTGAAAGGCTTGCTAGCTTCTGAAATGTATGAAACGGCCAGAAATATGATACACAATTTTGCCACAATCATCGACCAGTGAGTGAGCAATTGAAGTTTTCTTCTTCTTCTTCTTCTTCTTGTGTTATGTCTGTTGTGATTTGTTCAGATTTGGATTTGTTCCAAACGGTGGTCGCATTTATTATAAAAATCGATCTCAGCCACCTTTGTTAACCATGAGCGTTTGGGATTATTATCAAGCTACAAAAGACAAAGCTGTTCTTGTTAGCATGCTTCCGAGACTTGAAAAAGAGTTGCAATTTTGGTATAAAAATCGAGGCTTAGTCTATACGGATGAAAATGGCAAAACGTTGCAATTGCATCAATATCGAGTTGACACTGACTTCCCAAGGGCCGAATCCTATACCGAAGATCTTGCTTCTGCATCTCTTGAATTTACTGGTTTGTGATTTATTTGTTTATTTAAAAAATGTTGTTTTTTTTGTTTAAATATTTTAGAAGCGGGCAAAAAGCGGATCTGGTCAGAAATAGTATCCGCTTGTGAATCTGGCATCGACTTTGGCACCCGTTGGTTTCGACGAGATGGCGATTTGAACAAAACTGTCCGTTCAATACGAACAAGACGCATCGTGCCTGTAGATTTGCAAGCAATCCTGTGCGGCAGTGAGGCGGTGCTGAGTCGATTTTACAACGTGCTTGGCGATCAGAGGATGGCCGAAGTGCATCAGAAGAAATATCAAAGATTGAAAGAGGATCTTCATGACGCGTTCTGGGATCCAATTGACAAAATGTGGTACGACATTGATTTGGATGAACGTGATGGTCGAGGTGCTAAATCGCCTACTTTTTATCCATCCAACTTGGCACCGTTGTACTTTGATTGTGTATTGAATGATAAGAAAAAAGTTGGCCAACAAGTTGCCAAATATCTCGAGGTAACGTAACAACTAGTAATGTTTGTATTTTTATTTATTTATTTATTTATGTTTTGTTTTGTTTTGATTCATTTTCAGGAAAATGGCATCTCATCCATGCCGTACGGTATACCGTCCAGTATGCATGCGTCTGATGAGCAATGGGATCGTCCGAACGGTTGGGCACCGCATAATCACATGGTCATTGAAGGTTTGCGAAAAAGTGGTGACATCTTTGCTCAGCAGATTGCTTTCAAAATTGCACAAAATTGGATCGACGGTGTTTGGTTTGTATTTTTCCAATACGCTGGAAAAATGTTTGAAAAAGTATTATTATTATTATTATTATTATTATTATTATTGGTTTACTGTATGAATGATGTTTATCATTCAATTGTTTCATTACAGTACCGTGTAGAGGGCCATTATGGAATTGGCGGCGGAGGCGAATATACTGTTCAAGAAGGTTTCGGATGGACCAACGGTGTAATATTGGATCTGCTGTTGACTTATGGTGAAGAACTGAAAAAAGAGGGACCATATCCCAATTATGCCATGTGAGCACTTGTAAAAATTTTTGCCCTCTTTTTTAACCAACCACTTGTTTTTTTTCTTCTTCAATTTTTTTTGTTATCAAAATTTTGCTTTTTCTTCCCCTGTTTTCTTTTTTAATTTATTTTTAGCACACTTTTCTATTTTGATTGCTGTTCTCTGTTCAATCAAATGTAATATAATCAATTTTGTAGCAGTGAAGAGAAGTGAATTGCCGCCTTACTCTGTCTGTCTGTGTCTCTGTGTGTGTGTCTGTATTTCTTCCATACAGCCTTTCAACCAGTGCCATTTGCTGCTCTGCTTTACAAAAAAAAATTTTTTGCTTTACCTATTGAAAAATTTGCATTTTATCTTATGAAAAATGTTCAGCTTGACTAATTTTGTGCTGGCCACAAGCAACTCTGTCTGTTGAAGTATTTGATGATAATAATAATAATAATAATAATAAAGAAATTAGCAGTACAATTTTCAAAATACTGCTGTGGCCTATTTTATCTAGCTCTGGATTACGTTTTGTTTATTGATGAAATGGTTTGAAAAAATATTGTTTAAAGCATTGAAAATCAATAAAGGTTAGTATTGATTGAATTATTTCGAATAATTAATTTTACCAGCATACGTGATTGTTCACTTATTTATTTTTACAGTATACTTTTGTAAGTAAACTTGATTTTTAGAGTACTGTATCAGGTGAATTTGCGTGACGCAAGTGTAATATCATCATCATCAGCGAGTGGATAAGATAAAAAAAAAGCAAACTTATGAGCAGTTCTTTAAAATAATATATTTTGTTTTCTTTGATGTATTGTGTTCAATTAATTTGTATTCTGTTCTTTTGTTTACTTAATAGAGATTTTAATTTTTATTAATTTGAATACAAAGTGGCTTGAAAACTATTAGCTCGATGATGCACGTAAGATTTGGTGAATTTATTTTAATTTTTTGTCACCGTTTGTTTGAAAAAGTTGTTATTTTTTTTTAATTAAAGAAAAAACAAATCTACTTCTAGCATGCTTCGAAGAAAGATAGACAGTCGTATTCGCGTGCTTATTGAAAATGGCATTCATTTGGGCCATCGGAGTTTGTTGATCGTCATTGGTGAGAAAGCACGCGAACAAGTGGCCATTTTGCATCATCTTTTGTCCAAAGCTACTGTCCGCGCCCGCCCCAGCGTACTTTGGTGTTACAAGAAAGAGCTCGGCTTTTCCAGGTTTGAATTAAAATTCATTTTGCCAATTCTCTTCTTCGAATGTTGTTCATTGTTTGGTGGTAAATTTATTTGCAGCCATCGGAAGAAGCGAATGAAATTTATTATGAAAAAATTACGCGCAGGCAAAGCTAGCATAAATGAAGAAAATCAATTTGAATTGTTCATATCTTCCACCGAAATTCGCTACTGCTATTATTCGGAAACGCACAAAATTCTCGGAAACACATACGGCATGTGTGTGCTGCAGGTTGGACAGTTGCAGTTGTACAGTTATAATTTGGTGAATGTTTTTTCATTTTGTATTTTGTTCAGGATTTTGAAGCAATGACGCCAAATTTGTTGGCTCGAACAATCGAAACGGTCGAGGGTGGCGGCCTTGTTGTCATTCTGTTGCATTCGTTGCATTCAATTCGACAACTGCACGCTATGACGATGGTATATGCATGTTTTGTTTGTTTGTCGGTTGCTTGTTATGTTTAAACGTTTCTTTTTTTAATGCTTGGTGAATATTTTTTTGATTTAGGATGTTCATTCTCGTTATCGTACCGAAGCGCATCAGGATGTGGTTGCGAGATTCAACGAACGGTTAGTTGTTACACAGTTTGCATTGAGAAACAACATGTACAATAAGTTTTATTTTACGATGAATATTTTCTAGATTTTTACTATCATTAGCGTCGTGCAAAACTTGCCTCTTGCTTGATGATGAATTGAATATCCTACCATTGTCGTCGTCTATTTCTGCAATAGATCCCGCTTCTGCTGAAGCAAAAGTAAGTCGAAAACTCTATGAAAACTTTCATCCAGCAAATGCACACTGTTTATATTTATTTGTATTTGAATTTGATGCATATATCCTTTTTTTGTGCGAATATTCATTTTGCTTTTCAATTGTTGTTTTTATTATTTTTCAGCAGAAAGTTGCCTCTAATGAAACGGAACTGAAACAGCTTATAGAATCGATGAGCGATGCTCCGACCGTGGGAAAATTATTAAAACAGTGCAAAACCCTTGACCAAGTATGCAAAAATGAAATTAATTTTTCTATTCAAAAGTTGTTTCTTTTTTATTTTAAATATTAAATAATTTTGTTTTGCTATCTTTTATTCAGGCTAAGGTGATTTTGAAACTTTTTGACGTAATTTCGGAAAACAACCTCAAACATACTGTTTCCCTCACGGCTGCCCGAGGTCGTGGAAAATCTGCGGCACTTGGTTTGGCTGCTGCTGGTGCAATCGGATTTGGGTACACTGCTTGTATTTTTGATCTTTAATTTTAATATGTTTTTGTTCTTTGTTTTGGTTTTTTTTTTAGATATTCTAATATATTTGTAACTTCTCCTGGTCCTGAAAATTTGAAAACATTTTTTCAGTTTGTTTGCAAAGGTTTTGACGCATTACAATTTGAGGTAAAATTTGAAAGTTCAAGTTTTATTACTTGTATTGTGATTGTTGTTGTTCATACTCTTTTTGAGGAGCACATCGACTATGAAGTGGTACAGTCGATTAATCCAGAATTTAATAAAGCTGTTGTTCGAATCAATGTCACTCGTGGACAGCGGCAAACAATACAAGTAAGCATGCAGTGGTGTAGAGTTGTTCTTTTCCGTTTGCTTGATTCCGTTGTACATATGTGTCTAGTACATACATCCTACTGACGCTATAAAACTTGGACAAGCGGAATTGGTTATCATTGACGAAGCAGCTGCCATTCCTTTGTTGCATGTTAAACAATTGCTCGGACCATATTTGGTGTTCATATCGTCTACAGTTAACGGGTACAACTGATGGAAATGGATGGGCAAGCAAATGTATGATGTATTTTTTTATATTGATTGGTGTTTTCTTTTCAAGATATGAAGGAACTGGTAGATCGTTGTCTTTAAAACTGTTGCAAGAATTGCGTGAACAAAGTTCCAAATTGACTGCAGTTTCCAAATCATCAAGCAACATTTCGGCAGAAAATTTTAAATTTCAAACTGTCGGAGGTTTAATAATAATAATAATAATAATAATAATCTTGATTTATGTTTTTGCATATGTTCATTTCTCTTTTTTTTTTTGAATTCAGGTAGAACGTTGAGTGAACTCACACTCAGTGAATCAATTCGATACAAGCCTGGTGACGACGTGGAACTATGGTTGAATCAACTGTTGTGCTTGGACGTTACTACAATACCGAAAGTATCAGGTGGTGGTTGTCCACCACCTGAGCACTGTGATCTATATCCTTTCTTTTAATCAAATCCACAGCGCAAACTTAAATTCACTTTTCTCAATTTATATATGTAACTTTAGAGCAAACGAGCTATTTAAATGCTGCTTAATATTCTTAATTTTATCTGGAATCTTCTTTTTTCTATAATAATTTTTGCCAATCAATTTCATTTCCTTAACTTTGTTCTTTTCCCGATTTTACGTATTATGTCAATCGTGATACATTGTTCTGCTTTCACAAAGCATCCGAATTATTTTTGCAACGCATGATGTCCATATACGTTGCAGCTCATTACAAAGTGACATACTGTATTGCTGGACATGCGTGTATTGTATATTGCATGAATGCTATTGTTGTAGAATTCACCGAATGATTTGCAAATGATGTCCGATGCTCCAGCTCATCATTTGTTTGTTCTTCTTGGTCCATTTGTCCAAAATAGCAGCAACAGTATACCAGAAATTTTGTGCGTCGTGCAAGTATGTCTAGAAGGTGATCTAAGCAAAGCAAGTGTGCATACTAGTTTAACAAGCGGTAAGCGACCATCGGGCGATCTCATTCCTTGGACTTTAGTTCAACAGGTTTGGGTTTTTGGTTCGCTACTATTCACTTTCAACTTTGTCTAATTACAATTACAACTGTTTGCAAAATTGCAGTTTCAAGATGAAGATTTTCCCTCTTTATGTGGCGCTAGGATAGTTCGCATTGCAACACATCCAGATTATCAACGGGTTTGTCTTATGATATATATATATATATATATATATATGTAATGAATGGATTTTAATGATTGGTTTTCTTTTTTTTCAAATTACACAGATGGGCTATGGATTACGTGCCGTACAACTGTTGCAGCAGTACTACGAGGGCAGATTCCCTGCGCTTGATGATACAACAACTAGTGCCAACAACGATATTGTGCCGATCGAATTTAGCATGTCATCAGCTGTATGTTTTTGTGTGTGCTTTTGTGTTATTTTATAACTTTGAAGTTTTCTGTTCTAGAATAATGAACTACGTGGTCTGTTGGATGAGCACGTTTTACAACGGAAAAAATTGCCTCCTTTATTGTCCAGGTTGTACGAACGAAGTGCGGAACGTTTGGATTGGATTGGAGTTTCTTATGGCTTGACGGAAAATTTGCAACGGTTGCAAATCATTTTCACTTTGTCAATATCAATCATGCAAAGGATATTATTTTCTTTTCTTTATTTTCAAGATTTTGGGCCAGAAGTCAATTTTTTCCCGTCTACATTCGACAGATTGCCAATGAACTTACCGGCGAATATTCTTGCATCATGTTGAAAACGATGAACACAGATCAGCCATGGCTGATCGCTTATTGGACAGGTAAAAGGCAAAATTATTCACTGCTTGCTTTGTTCTGTGTGAACAGATGACAAATATCCGAATTTGATCTATTTTGTGCTTGTATTGCAGATTTCCGCAGACGATTCATTTCTCTGTTGAGCAATCCGTTTTCCCATTTTCCTGCTGCACTGGCTTTGGGAATATTGGCCAAACCGAACTTGCAGATACTGAATGCAGAAGCTGCAGAAACGATGCCGCTAGATCGAAAGGAATTGGCTGTATATTTTACCAATCACGACCTGAAACGTATTGAAATGTACAGTCGAAATTTGATCGACCATCATCTGATCGTCGATCTTGTACCATCAATAGCGAAATTATATTTCCTGGGCAAGCTGAACATCAGTCTCAATGCTGTCGAAGTGGTGAGTGACTCAGTGACACATTGATCATTGATCAAAAATTCAGTAGCTGATGTGTTTGTTTTAGTGGTGGTTAATGTTTAATTTCAGTGAACATTTTAAAAATTATTTTACTGATTGAAAAATGTGCTGTTTTGTGTGTGTTTCAGTTAAATAATTCAAATACAACAGTAATTCATTGGTTCAGCAATTGAAGTATTTTATTTATATTTTATATTTTTGAATCAATGTGTGAGATAAGAAAGTTTTTTTCCGTTTGATTTTAATTTTATTGTGATGATTGGGCGATTTTAAGGCGATTTTGTTGGGATTCGGATTACAGCTGAAAAACGTGGCTGATTTGGCGAAAGAATTGAAATTGCAGTCAGCACAAGTTTTAGCTTTGTTCAATCGCATTATCATCAAGTGTATTCAAGTAAGTGATATAATTGGAATAATAAATGTATTTTGGTGTTTTTTCGTATCTTTACATTTTCAGTGTATGAATGGAATCTGTGAATCAGCCGTTGAATGCGAGTTGGGAATTGAGAAACAAACAAACGTACAAGCAGCCGGTCTTCAGCGTAGATTGGATGAAGAATTGAACGAATATGCCGAAGAAGAAAAGCAAAAAGCAGACCAAAAGCTGAGCATTCAACTGTCAGAAACTGAACTGAAGATGTACCGGATTGAAGCAATTGAAGGCAGTATGTTGAAAGATGTCGAACAAAGAACGCTCAGTGCTGGCAAACGAAAATTGTTCAAAAAAGACAAATCATCGAAAAAAAGACACCGCAAACAAAATGTTTAAGTTTGAGAAATATGCAATTATTTAATTTATATATATATATATACATTTTTTTTCTTTCTATGTATTTTTCATCACCTTCACAGTACTGAAGTTGTTCTTCTTCTGATGACTCTTTCAAAGTTTCCAAATCATCACTTGCAACAGCTCCAGAATCATGTAACGAGCAACATGACAGTGATTTGCTTTTACACAGTTTGTTTCAGGTTTTTCTACGTTAGAAAAATTGCAATCGCTTTTACACATTTTCTGCTTCCAAGTTCAGTTTTCAATAAATCAGTAAACACTACAGCAGTAAAATGACCTAATTTAAAACTGTTCATCTATTCTATAATAATAATAATAATAATAATAGTAATAATGCATCGAAAATTTTCATAAATCACCTACGTACATGCATTGCTTTCTCCATTTGAATAATCAGTAGCAGACATTTTTCGATTTTCACACAAGCAGCTTAAATTTCTAGCAAGTAACGAACATGCAAATTTTTTAATTATTATGTTCTCCCCAAGGGATTATTACTCTTAATATATTTTAGGCTATTATTCTATTCAGCGCAGTCAGCCGCACATCATACCTAATTGGTAAGTTGATATATTTTTCTTATTGTGAAGTATCATTGAAGTTGCTGCACATTGAGACAACAGATAAAAATTTACATCTACTAGAAATCAGCTCAAAAAAAATTTCTTTCAACGAAAGATTTTCATTTTAAACTGAGAAAGCAGCTTTTTTATGCAAGCCTAGCTCAGCTAAATTGTTATTTAAAAAAGCCTGCATTACCCAAATTTTTACTGTGATCAGCATCAATGATTACCATACTGAGCATTGCCCATAACATGCAGTTGACCCTTCTCCATTTGAACTACGAGCTGTCGTGCTTAATTTTTAATACTTAAACATTTGCATTGTCCCCTTCAGTCCAACTTCACCAACTCACCCCAAAACTGCATCCCGTCGTCTGAATTTTGTTTGACCAGATACTCAAATAAAGCATGCTTATTGCTTTACCGTCGGTTTAGCCACCATTCCAGCTTGCTGGTAAAATGACTTCTTCCTATTTTGTCTGAAATATTTAGGTACCATCGTAAAGTGTAGTTATTCCTATCTTTGAGACATGACTTTGCATGTCTTGTTGCAACGCACTTTGCATCACCACCGTTGTCATTATTCGAAGATGCTTTCTGTCACTCACATGCGACGCATCTTTCTCACCCCATTTTCCCCATGCGCTACCCAAAGATGTTGTTTCCTTACCTGCCCTAGATTTCACCTTCACCTCAGTCCAACTTCACCAACTCACCCAGAAACTGCATCCCGTTGTCTGAATGCTTTTGAACACAGTCTCAAATCAGCATGCTAATTGCTTTACAAACTGTTTAACAAGCATATGTTGTTAATAAGCCTGCTGGTTAGATGACTTTCTCCTATTGTGTCCGACGAGCTGTCAACTATTGCTCTCCGAACGGCAGGATATCTTTTTTATGGATGACTACCTCCCTGTGTATGAAGTATTTAGTTACCATACCTGCATAAAGTAGTAGTTATTCCTGTTTACTGGGCAATAGGGGTACTGACAATCCACTTTATATTATTACTACCCTTGTCATTATTTGAAGATGCTTTTTGTCACTCACATGCGACGCATCTTTTCCACCCCATTTCTCTTATACACCGGCCAAAAATATTGTTCCTCTACCTGCCCGAATGACTTATCCTAATGCAGCAATGAAAGGGGTGCCTCAAAATGATCTGCTGATCAGTTGCTGGTGCAGCACAGTTTGCCATGTTGCATCATCAACAACAGTCAGTCCATTTCCTACGCCAGAAATCCAACACTATATGCTCCAATTACGTCAACAGACTGCTGTAACGTCCGCTTTGCTGAATAACCGCCTAGCTTTCCTGAAAGCTGCAGCAGATAAATCAGTTGTCTGATTGTTTTATTAGACTTTGGGATTGCTGATTTTTCTTCTGATTACTTACTGTTCTGTTACATTACAGAATGCATTGTTCTTCATGCTCAGCTACTTGCTGTGTCAACATTGCAGCGTTTGGTCGACTTTAATATAATGCATGAATAAAATGTAAGTTTTATTATTTTTTTCTAAAAAAGCTGCTGCTTGATGTATGCTATATGCATGGTGATTTCACGGCTATGCTTGTTGAACACTGATGGGTTTCTCTGTTATTAATATTGTTAACTTTCAGCTTAACCACAATGTATTTACCAAATATTGCTGATATATTTTGCTTTTAGAATTTACTTGACTTGGTAATGGATGCAAATGATGGAAATCAAGTAGAAGCTTTAATAATTGTTTCATATTACTATACACTTTTTCAGAAATGCACCGCAATATGGAAACGTAACAATATGAATTGTATTATTAAACTGCACATTATTGGAAAAGTTCTTTGATAACCTTCAATGGATAACTATTTACCGTTGTCTTTATTCTTATTTTCATTTCAATATACTAAACAAGTAAGTAATACATTGTTGCTGATGTGTTCAACCACTTGTATTAATGTGATTACGTAAATCAATATGAAACAGCCATATTATAAAAAGTAATTGAAGACGAATAACAGTGCATCAGGACAATAATTTTTGAACTTTATGCCATTTTGAATCAATATGTTACTTTGTTTCTAATCAAAAATTTTGTTTAGGTAATGGCGATATTGGAAATATCTACATGTATCTACACGTATGATACACTTTCAAATTTTATTTTATCAATTATATTATATTATATTATATTATATTATTAATACTGACATTTTAGAATGTGAAAGTATTAAGGAGTTGAATGCAAAAATTGAATGTCGGTATGTATTTTTTTGTATTAATTTAGTGATTCCAGCAGTTTTGCGGAGTTGTATTTAAATATTTTTTTGTCTTATATTAATGCACAATTCTTGGAATGTGAAAGAAAATTCGAAATTTATGCTGAAAACGAATGGTGGTATGTATGGTTTATATTTATTCAGTGCACATGCAGCAGTTTTTGTGAATGTTTATTTTGAAATTTTATTTCATGTTAATACATCATTGCCTAATTACATACAATCAGCAAAAGTGAACTGCTACAGTAAAGGAAAAATATATTGCAGTATATCAAAACTTGAAGATCATACAGTATTTCAGATGATATGGAGTAAACAAAAAATGTTTCAATGTTATTCATTTGCACGCATAAACTTTTTCTTACTCGAAATACGTGCTCTAGTCAACTGCCAATATAGGCGACTTTGCTATTCAGTTTGCGGTTCAAAAATTGAGAATAATTAATAGTCACCCCTGCCTGTGTACATCTGTTTCTATTCTGCTTATTACATCACAGCATCGGTTACAATTAATCTTCAGCAAAGAAGTTCCTTCTAATGCACTAAAACCGGTTTTGAACGCTGCACTATGCAAATAACGATCGCCATAAAAGGTGCCTTATCGTCAGTAACGGTGCACTTGTTTGCTTCACTTTGGTGGCAAGTGGTAGCGACGTAAAATGTTCTCTGAGTTTATGACGTTAAATAGTTGCTAAAGTCCATTTTTAAATGCTGAAAAGTAATTCTTTTTTTTAACTTGTATTACTTTTCTTCAAAGCATTTGCCTACTCATTTTATAAATAGTTACTTTTTAATTATAAAGCAGTTGATTAATATTTTTGAAAATTTACTTTTCAATTTGTTGTAATTTTTACCATGTTATAAAGTGAGAGCAGTTTTGATTTAACATCACTTTTACAGGTATAAAGAATGCAGCAAAGAAAAAGTAAAAACACGGACGACATGGACGACGAATGGCGGGCGTCACAAAGCAGAACAAGAGAAGAAAGAGGTAAATGTGATTTGTTTTGTGTGCGCTAATTCTGTAAGGCGAGGCTCTAAGATTACATCGAAAGGTTGTAGTTATTCCTAAGTTTAATTAAGTTACCAAATCTTGTAATATATAAGACGTAAGTTAGATATTTTGGCCTGTAAAACTGTACTTGTTGTACATTATGTCGAGACTTTTAATGCTGCGCGCGTAGTGTTTGTTTATTAAGCACATCAGCCTCTATTGCAAATCATCTTCACCTAATGAAACGCTACATCAAGGCTAATCAAGCCTTCACTTGCAAGTTATTTACTTTAAAGCGTCTTTTTGTATCAGAAATCAATCAAATTCCATTTATTTAGGCCATTTTTGAATTTTGAAATTTCAAATTCAGACAACGCTAAGGCGTGTTTTGACTAAGTCAATTTTTTGTTATGACGTTTTACGTCCGATAGTTTATATTTTGACTGAATCTTTTATTGATCATTTTTGTCGTCAAGGTCATTTCTTTTTTCAAATAGTACTCGTAAGGTGAATTTAACAGTGCATTTCTTCTGTTCATATTATATTGCGGCATAGGTTAGAATTTATCTTCAGCGAGAGAAGGGTCTAATGCACTAAAAACCGGTTTCTGGCGCTGCATTATGCAAATAAAGATCGCCATAAAGGTGCGTTATTATCAGTAAGGGTGCACTTGTTTGTTTGACTTAGTGGCGAGTGGTAGTGTTGCGAAACGTTCTGTGAGTTTATTATAGCGTTGAGTTGCTGCTAAACTCCTTTTCTGAATTACTGAGAAGCATTCCACTTTTCTCCTTATGTTACTTTTTCTCAAAACTTTGTACAATCGTTTTTTAATTAATAAACTTTTAATAATAAAGCAGTTGATTAATATTTTTGAAAATTTTTTTTTCAATTTGTTGTAATTTTTACTATGTTATAAAGTGAGAGCAGTTTTGATTTAATATCATTTTTACAGGTATAAAGAATGATGCAAGAAAAATGTGAAAACATGGACGACATGAAGCAAATGACGGACGTAACGAAGCAGAACAAGAGAAGAAATAGGTAAATGCGATTTCTTTTGTGTGGTTGATTCTGTAAGGCTTTTTGCTGTAAAACTGTGCTGTTTGTACATTATGTTGACCT
>JYDV01000016.1:3248-123550 GCA_001447645.1 Trichinella pseudospiralis
GTCTCCCAAAACACCATAATCTATTAATATAAAGGTATATCAATCAAAATAAGGTCCAAATTTTGAAAAAAAATTTTTGGCCATTTTTGGCAAAACAAGCAAGTCTATAGTTCAGAAAAATTCAAAAATTTCGAGAAAATGTTATTTTTTCAAAAGTAGACAAAATGGGTATCAATCGATTCGGAATAGAATTTCAAATCCAATGAGAGCATTCTCGCTCCTCCTAGTTAAAGACTTCTCGGTAAATTTTGAAAAAACTGGGAAGTTTCCTGTGTTTTATCGTAGGCAATGAAAACATTATAGGCAATTTATTTCGGAAGTATTGAATAGTTGATGATAAAACTTTCCAAAATACAATCACACAGCAATGTGAACATATATTAATCAAAAAAAGTCCAAATTTCGAAAACAAAGTTTTTGCAATTTTTCGCAAAGCGGGCTGGTCTATTGTTCAGAAAACTCTGAAGTTTTGGAGAAAAACGTCTTTCTTGAAAAATGGATAAAATGGGTATGAATCAATTCGAAACAATATTCCAAATGCAATCAGTGCAACCGCACCGCTCCTTGTTGAGATTCTTGGAGACATTAACAAAGAAGTGACAACTTCACAATGTATTATCATTCGCAAAGCAAATTTTGCATGGCATTTATTCCACAACTACTGAATTGTTTTCGCTAAAACTCTCCAAAACACAATAATTTAGCAATGTAAAGATAAAGCACTCAAAAAAAGTCCAAATTTTGAAAATAAATTTTTCGCCATCACGAAATTTTCAAATTTTCGAAAAAAAATTTTTTTTCCAAATATTTAGCTTATTGATTTATTTCCATCGGGAATTATCTCGGAACTGCAACAAGCTTATTGCCACCGTTCCTGACAGCCTATTTCTTCAGTTATATGTAAGAAGGTGAAAACTAGCATAGGATTTTAAGAGTACCAATGTAAAAAGTAATAAGAAGTAAATCTTTGAGTAATGTGCATAATTATTTATTTTAATATTTTTTTCAGCAGAATAGTTAATATCCGTCGCCAAAATGAAAGTCTTATTTAAATTACAATTGTTCCTGAATATCATTTACGCTCTACAGAAACTTCAACATTGGAATTTTTGTTCACTCAATGTTTTGCTTAATTAGTATATATACAGATGAGAATTCTCCAAAATATTCAGACTGGAAGGGAACGTACATGCAGTATGCCGGTCTTTTAGATATACAAATGTCAAATGATCAAAGCGGGTATTTTATCAAATTTCTCAAAAATTCCTCTATTGCGGCATATTGGAAATTTACAAACTTTAAAAGCAAACATTACTGCTCGTATGTATGATAAAATTGTTTTACAAAACAGCTAACATTTTAAGAATAGCAAAATAAGGTATACTGTACTTACTGGTGGATAACTTTAAAGAATCAAAAAAATACCCAACACGGACAGATTAATTTGACATGAATGGGTAATTTATGTAATTTCCTTGCAATTGCAATTACCTTTGACCCCCGGCTAATACATTTTCTACTCCTTATGCAAAGCGGCAATTCATCATTCTCAAATAGCGCAATTGAATTAAACAGGATATACTTTTGTATCAATGAGAAGCTTAATGAGGAATAAGACGATAATCCGGACCCCATTCCATGAAATGTCCGCTATGTAACAAAAAAAATACACAAAGTTCCGTAGGGAGAGAATTGCTGATGGGCAACTTCCCAATGTATTAAGCTAGGCAATAAGACAACTTTAGAGGCCATATATTACCCAACTAGTGGACTACAAACGGTGAAACTTTCAAAGGACAATAACATATCAATATAAAAGTATATCAAACAAATAAAGCCCAAACTTTGAAAAAAACCTTTTCGCCGTTTTTCGCAAAACAAGCAGGTCTATAGTTCAGAAAATTTTGAAATCATCAAGAAAACCCTTTTTCAACAAAAATGGATGAAATGGGTATCAATCGATTCGCAACAATATTCCAAATACAATGAACGCAATCAAACCGCTCCTCGTTGCGTAGTTTTCGAGATATTTTCAAAAAACTGAAACCTTCACAATGTATTAACATAGGCAAAGCTAACTTTGCCGGGAATTTATTCCATAACTACTGGATTGTTTTCGCTAAAACTCTCCAAAACACAATAATTTAACAATATAAAGATATAGCAATGAAAAAAATCCTAATTTTGAAAACAAATTTTTCGCCATTTCTCGCCAAACAAGCTAGTCATAGCCCAGGAAATTTCGAAATTTTTGATAAAAATTCTTTTTTCCAAAAGTTAAGGAAATTGATTTTTGTCGATGAGGAATTATCATCACCGGACTGCCACAAACTTATCCGCACCGTTCCTGACAACCTATTTGTGTATATATAAAAAGAAAAATGAAGACGGAAATAGGATTTTTAGTATCTGAAAATAAGAAGAAATATAAAATCATTCTTTCGGAATTTTGCTCATTGGAGTACTTTTATTATTTTTTCTTGAAAATCACCAATGTTCCTCGCCAAAGTAGGAGACTTCTTTAATTACCAATTGTTCTTGAGAGTCATTTAAGACCTACAAAAATTTTTTAGATTAAAATTTTTGTTCACTCAATGTTTTGGTTGTTTACATTGTTCAGATAAGAGTTATCTTCTAGTTATTAGATTGGAACGGAATTTCGATACAACATGTTAATCTTGCTTTACCATAAATGTCAAACGCGCCAACCGAGTATTTTATCAAATTTCTGAAAAAAATCATCGATTTTGACTTATTGAAAATTTACATCCGTTTAAACAGAACATGATCGATTTATTTTATAATACGCCTGACTTTTTGAGAAGAGTAGTATAAGCTATACTGTACTTGCCTGTGGCTAACTCTAAAGAATTTGAAAAATACGCATCATGTGCAGTTTAATATCACGTGAATGCACAATTTATTCAATTTCGTATAATTTGTAATTACCTTTTTCCCCCGGTAATACATTTTCTACTCATTATGCAAAGCGGGACTTCATCATTGTCATTGATTTTTATCAATGAGCGTATTTGCGCCATTGCTCATTGCTTATTTCTGTTGATATTTTGAAAACACTGGTTGGTGGTTTAAGTATCTACAGAGGCGAAACCAACTTTAGAAAACATTTATTCCACAACTACTGCGCAGTTCGTCATGAATCTCTGCAAAACAGTATTGCCTTTCAATGTAATTATCTGACAATGGCAAAAAGTCGAAATTTTGAAAAAAAAACGTTTTCGCTGATTTTACAAAACACCCAACACTATCTATTGACCACGATGTTACGTAAATTCTGATAACATTTTTTCGAACAGACAGAATTTGAATTGATCAGAAAAGATTACATAATTACTTGAAGCTCTTCTCATCGTTTTTGATGGCGTATTTCGTGCGATATACGTGAAAGGGTTGAACTGAAAATGGGATTTTGATGATGATGAAACAAGATAAAACATTTTTTAATAAATAAGCATATGACGTCATATTATTAGTTTTTTCTTGGACTGCTTAATGTTTGCCATTAAAATCATCAAATTGTTTCCAAAACAGTTGTTGCGGATTTTCATGTTTCCTTTACAACATCTTTGAAATTGAAATATTTTCTCATGCTATTTTTTGATTGTTTCATATGAGTATAAAATTTATTGAAACTGATCGGATGGCAATGAAATGTTCATGCAATATGAGAGCTCTTTTTCTTCTAATCATGTGAAAATCGTTAACCAGAATTTTGTCAAATTTTTCAAAACCATCTATTGCGGGTTTTTGAAAATTGACGTACCTTCAATTGGCAGAATATTCTTTGCACTTATCAGCAAATCATATTGGAATTCTTCGCGATTTCTGAGAAGCATATAATTAGTTTTACTGAAATGACAGGTTTGACAAGTACTGAAATATACCTCTAAGTATTCGAATAATGCTATGCCTGAGGCCATTAGTGTGATAAGAATTATGAATTCATTTCTGAGCATCTTCAATTAAATTTTCCGCCAGCTACTACATTTAATACTCATTATACAAAGCACAATTTTATCATTGTTACTTACAGAAACGAAATAGTCAAACATTATGTATGAATGAATAACTTAACGTAGAAAACTACACATTAAAGATCATATTGTGGACAACATTCTATACAATCTTTTCTTTTTTACAAAGAAAAGACATACAGTGTATTCATTTTGATTTGCAGGTATTAAAGATGGGTTTGCAAGAATAATTTTAGAATTTTCAGTCATTTCATAGTTTGAAAAATGTAAATTAGTAGAAATCTAATACGTTGGTTCTCAGAAATATTTTATGTGAAGAAATTGGCAGTCTTTGTATTGGCCCTAAGAGAGTTTCTATGTTTCCTATGTCTTACGATTGCCAAATTAAATGTGCCCAATTTTGAGGCTATTTATTTGATAACTATTTTGCAGTTTGCGCTGGAGCTTTGCAAACCACTATTATTCACCAATGCAATAGCGTAAAAATCAAAATAACTACTAATTTAAAAAAAAGTGTTTCTCTATTTTTTGCAAGACAGCCCACTTTATTCCCACAAAATTTTGAAAATTTTGAGAAAACGGTTTTCTCTAAAAATTAATGGAATTAATTTACATCGATCAGTAATTATTAGCGACCTAATGAAAATTTATTCGCACCGTTAACAATGCACATTTCTTGAGACGTGGTAAATACTCTCTGCTTGCAATATACTAAGTTGATGATTCACCATCTTGACAACTGATGGTTCACATTTATATAAACTATAGACTTAAGATCTCCTCAGAAATGTTTAACTAATTAACATTCCAATCGCATGAAATATATTAACTGATAATGTACTTACCGTCGGATCATCTATTTGAAATTTTCTTTACATGTAGATGAATTCAGTTGAAGAGAATTGAATTCTACAAGAAGGAATCATCAATACCGCTTGTTAAGTAATGCTTTGTTCGACCATCTGAAAAAATGCCCTTGCATACATACCGCACACCATTCAGCAACAATCATTCCAACAAAAGCTGAATAAATGAACGCAGAACAAGCAAATAAAAATTTGCATAAATCTTCTCACAAATGAGTACTAAGGCAATATTCAATACTTTAAGTATACGTCATGGCAGAATAATGAAACAAATTTATCAATTTTAAAGAAACAAACATCAAAATAAAATCAAAGGGCCAACAGTTTTAATTCTCAATTAAAAAGCAAATGTGTTGTACTGACAGCTAATAGACATTACGTATACGTAATAGAATGATCAATAAGAGTCTTCCTTTCATTTTATCTTTCATTCAATATGAGTTCCTCTGTTCTTGGGAATTAGAATAACAATTATTATTTCAAGGTAAGATTAGGATGTTTGGTATTAAATTCCTCAAAATAGAGGAAACCTAAAAAAGTAAAATTCACAAGAAACTATGCTAAATAAAATGATTTATCATCTCATACTACTTTTCAGATACAGCAGTCAGTATGGCAAGAGAACAACCAATGGCCAAAAAGTGGAGATATGAAATATTAAGCAAAATTAAGGTAGGTTTTGCTAAAATGATACTGCCACGTAAAATGGCTATTTTCCTGTGTATTAACATTCACCCTTTGTCAATTTTAGAGACTCCATATTCCAAAAGCGCACTGTAGTTTTTCATAAGACTGCAAAACAATCTAATTTATTATTAATTTAATTTTCTAATTTATTAATGGGATAATAAATATTGAAAAATGTAAAAATATCTGAGAAAAAGTTTTCAATCCCCATAAATAGTAAAAGCTGTAAACCATGAAATTTCTGAATTTTTAGCAGAAACTTTTTCCCTAAAAAATGACTTGAATCGCTCAGAAACGATTAGGAAAAAATTACACAGTAATTTGCATTATATCCTAAGTAATTAAAGCGCCAAGCGCTAAAGCACACATGCACAGACTTGAATGAGCAGGCTGCCACGCATTTAACTGCCAGGCCACGTTAAACATTGTTACCAGATATTAATAAACATCCAAAATACAAGAATTAAAATGATATTAACCACCCATCAAAAAGTAAAATATAAAGGGTATAGTTAATTTAAATACTTTCAACTGCTGACTCTAATGATTAATCATTTACAAAAAATGAAAGTAATCAGAAATACCAAAAACAACTCATAGTTTCATGCATTGCACACCAGTGCAAAAATAACTCTTCTGTCATAGTACATCAAAATCAGACAAGAGCTCATCTTTCTCAATGCAGTTACAAATGAGGCACAATGTGCAACATACAAAGTTCACTATTCTATTTCAATTTCATTACAGTAATCATAAACGCAATACTCTAAGAGCAGAAATACATCTTTTATTATATCTGAGGACAACAGAAATTTCATTTGAATTTCTTACATTAATTAATTTAAATTTATTAAATTTATTAATTTTTTAGAAGCTGTATCACTGATCTGTGCGTTGATGAATTAAGTCATAAATATATATTATGAGTAATGTAGTCAGTTATAATAATTTTCAAGTACTAATTATAACATATTATTGCGAGAAATCAGTTTTGGTTGTAATATCCTGTATATTCATGTTTACAAGGATGAAATTATCATTTTATTTCATTTACTTTGACATATGAGAACATTTTCATTCTTAACAATTAGAAGCAATAGTAACATAACAGAATTATTTTTCAATGTTGTTGGAGCGCATAATTTTAATAATACTTATGAAATTACTCTTATCAAATGGCGCTTCAGAAAAATAAATTTTTCAAAAGTGAAATAGTTTTTATTGTAACAGCCAGTTACTTTTTAAATGTTTAATTTTCAATAACTCCCGTAATTTAAATAATAAAAATGTTTATTAAGATATCTTCTTTTAACATTACCTTACAAAAACATAAACTACATGTAGGCAGATCATCATTTTCAAAATAAAGAAGAGTAGAAAATCTTGGCATTTAACGATGAACAGTTGATCATCAAGTACATTACAATACATTCATATTGTTTTAAATCTTAAAGCATAAAAATTATAAAACATGAAAAGCACAAGTGTATAGTTAAGTTATAAGATTGCCTGCTAAAAAATAGTGCATGAAAACTAGCCAATCAGAAAAATTGGCACAGAGCCAATACATACTGTAAATGCTAACAAACAGCACCGCTTTAAATGCACATAGTAAAACATTAGAGGGCAGTAAGCACTTTTCTTATCCCTTGTATTCTCATATTTAATTTGAATTTACTATAAACAGATTTCAAATTAGAAAAACGTGGATAACATTAATAATGATTTTCATAATAAGATTACCTTAAAGTATTAAATGATTACAGTGAGCCTTACAGTAAGCATTAGCAAGTATTTCTCCGGAATCATCGGTAGTGCATTTACGGTAATTACTTACCAAACTTAACGCTGATTTGATTCTTTTGAGGTGCTAACGTTGAATATATCTTTCACATCCATCATCATGCATCTTTGTTTTATAGATAATGGATTCTAAACAGGTTGCGTTTACCATTAACAGCAATGAGGATTTTCAACTAATATTCAAACAAACAGAAAACTCTGAAGGTATGATTTTTTGAGAATTTCCTACAGACGCACAATATATTTCACATTTATATTTATAAGGTGCTTAAAAATGCTTTCATGTTTAGCCGTTTCAACCGTTTTATTACATAATATGTTTGATGAATGCTTTGTTTTTGAGACTTCCAGAATATCATAACAGAATGTAAAGTTAATAAATATAATTGTATCATATATGATTTTGAAAATTTTATGTTTTAGTTGAGAGAAACAATGAACAACTTTCATTCTTTACTCTTTATTATGTACCTCATTATATGAAATCTCAGTTAATGGGTATACGCGTATACCTATTAATTCAAGCTTTTGCTTGCTGCTTGATAAGGCAACTTAGTTTTTTTCTAATAAAAGGTTTGTGCTAAATTATCACTCCTTGGCTGCTTGTTTTTAGATATCAGCTTGTAAAATAAATCTCATCTCAATACTCATTGTAACGCGGCCGCCGTTACTATTTCCATCGCATTAATTTCTTGCAGTACCTGTATCTATGTCATAATGTGTTTTCTCACTACTGTTTTCTCTTTAAATGTTTTGCATTGTTATACATATATACCAGACTCAATTATATATATATATATATATATATATATATATATATATATATATATATTCAACATACTTTTCCGGTTAAAAATATTCTTATATATTACAGGATATGAACACTGTCATGATTACTTAGCAAGTTTTAATTAGATCTCATTTAACGTTCTTAGATTTGATATTATTTCTTCCATGTTAGATGCTCTGCATTATGCAGTAATATCTGTAGATGATGTCTATGCATCTTAAAATATTATTTAAAATTATTATTTGATTTTATTATTTATTATAATTAAAATTATGATTATTATTTAATATTATTATTTAATTATTTATTATTTAATAAATGTTACTAATAATAATATTATCTATTACTTAAAATATTATTATTTAACAAATACTTCTAATGTGAATTGAATGATAAGAAACTTCTTTAAAACAATACTTTAATTAAATATGCTTTTACTTGTGCAATAATAGAGAAACTGATAATTTATGGCATACAAGTGATTGTGTATTTCAGTCAAAGGGAATCATCCAAAGAATAAAGTGCGCGTAAGAATGGTGCACGATGGAAGCAAACAAGTGAAGAACAAAAAAGTGATTAACATAATTATAAAAAGTAAGTATTGGTTTACAAACTAATATTTTTGTCATTTTTACTTTTACCAGATGCAGTGAGGCTGCATGTCTCAGTTAATCAACGCCTCGCAAACGTGATTTTCACCCATACAGATGGTATTAAAAAGTTAAAAATTCAATTGTTGAAAAGTAATTTTATAATTTGTTGCTTTAGGGCTTAAAGGAAAAGTAGTAGATCTTCTGAATGTTGTAAACCAAAACGTTTCAGAAATTTCTAAAGTTCAAAACACAAATTCCGCCCATGAAAGTGGTCAACATTTGCTATTGCAGGAAGCACGTAAGCTGTATATTAATGAATGCTGGTTGTTTATATAAATATGTATACATTCATGTCCATTTGTTTGATTTTTTAAGTGATAATGCATGCAGAAATCAATCCTGAATTTCTAAAGTATTTTTTAAAAGTATCTCTTCAGCAGTCAATGTTAAAATTACATTTATATTGCAAAGCAATGATATTAATGAACAGATAATTATATTCTAACAAACGCCATATTGAATAATCCTTATATAATTCGTTTAACTTATAGTAAGTAACATGCCGGCTGCTGTTGAAAGTGAAAAGGATTTAAAAGCAAAAAGTTATTTAGAAACATTGTTGCATGTCGCATCAAAAAAAAAGGTATTTTATCATCATTGCTATATAAAGGATTCCGTTTGACGTACAAGAAAGTGTTTTTCAGATTACCCCATTTTTTAACATTGAAGCTAAAAGCGAATCAGATAATGAATCTGAAGCTTATGAAGCTATTATTATTATGAAGCTTGGGGAATTTAAAGCATGTGGACATTCCCCTGAAAATGCTCTTCAGAATGCAGCATATGCTGCTCTACACACAGAGAGCTTTAAAAACGAAATCAAAATTTTATCAATAACTGGTGATGTAAATGTTGGTCCTGAAATTCATTTGGGTGCGTAATTTTTTTTGTTAACTTTAGTGGTAAATTGAATATTTATGGCATATATATAATCATTCTCATTTCAGTCATATTTCCAAATGTATGAAGTGAAGTTCATTATCATAACTGTAATGCATTATGTGATTATATTCACTTTTGCTATTGCATTGATTTAAACAGTTGTAACGTTTATTTTCTTCAATAGAGAGCGAAACGATTGCCTATGAAAATGGCAACACTCACATCTCAAAAAGAAATCTAAATTTGTTACTTTATTTGGCTTTAGAGGAAAATGTAAATTATAATTTTTTGTGTGTGAATTTAATTTAACGTAAAAGTCATACAGATTATACCATCTTATGAAGTAAGCAAAAGAACTGTCATAAGCCAGGTGACAAAGTTAAAAATTATGAAGTAATGATGAACCTTTCAAGATACTTAAGTTTTATTGGCTGTGTAGGTTCTCTACTTGATGCATTAGAAAGTGCGTCGCATCATGCATTAAGGGAAAGTGACATCAATAATAAGATGATGAATTTACCAGTTATAAGTCAGTTTGTCACAAATAGATTAAACAGTTCTATTAGGTATTATTTCTCATTTTCAGCAAAAGTAAAGTCATCTGAAAATGTGAAATATAATATTTTAAATTATTCTTTATTTTTAAATAAACCTATTTTACCATTTCTGTGTAAAATTTATTTTCGTGAAGCCAATGAGATCTGTATATATGATATATATATGATATATGATATATATGTATATATGATATATGTATGTATGATATTTATATGATTTTATAATGCTATATATATGATTTTATGTATATATGATTTTATAATGCTATATTTGTTTTACAATTTTCAATTATTTACCGCTGATTTTCAGAAATGAAGAAAAGGACAACAGATGATAATGTGGATCAGCGAAATTTGCAGTTGCTGACGAATTTTCAAATAGTATTGGATTTGGCTTTAAGTGAAAATGTATACTACTATTGTTGTTTTGGATGTTGTTATTGAGTCTGGTAAATTGATGCAAATTTGACTCTTTTAGATAATACCCATGTATTATGAAACAGCGAGTATTGCTCAAAATTTTGAAACTGAAAATCATCAGTATTTACTAATTCTTGAAAAGTATGGAAATTTCTGTGGAACTGGAAGTTCCAAGGCAGATGCATTAGAAGACGCTGCTGGACAAGCATTGGCAAGTGATGTTCTTAAAAATAAAATGAAAAATTTACATGGAATTTTTGTTGCCTCAGAAGATCCAACATTTAACTTTGGTAAGTGTTTTTTTCTGAATTAACTAATAAATCGGACACCTAAATAAAGCAGTGATCTTTTTACTAATTAAATGAAAGATAATACAGTACTCATTGTCGACTTCATTCTCATTGAATTTTTATAAATTAAAATGCATCATATTTTTATTTTGATTTTGTTTGAAATATGGTTTGTAAATGGTAATTGCAGCTAAGAATTATTTAGAGCTGTAATGGTAAATTTGTGCTTATACGCTGCTTACAAACTGAATGTAAATGAAACTTTTATTTAAGGTTTTGAATCAGATTTCGATGTTGCCGTTTACATAATTCAGCAAAATAATTTTTTTTACAAGTTCTCATCAGAATATGATGAACAGTATGGCATATATTCTGGGTGGCTGTGCATTGGGGATGAGTTTAGAACAGAATGCAGAAGTGTCGCCTACAAGAACTGCAGGAATGGTTGTGGTAGGTTCTCACTGATGAACTTAAAGCAATGGTTGCCAAATTTACGGTGGTATAAATGCCGATTACCCAACAACAAACGACGTAAAACGAGGTTGTTAGATCAATTCAGTGCTAATTATGAGAAGATAGAAAAGGTCGGAAATTTTAAATTGATGTACAGAAAGAATAACAATGTGAACATGTTGACAAACATGTTGAAACTACACAAAATCAACTATACTATGACGGTGATTATATTCTTATTGTTATTGCTTGAATATATTAGCTGTTATAAATGTTGTTTAATTATTAATTATATACATTTTTCACCTTTTGCTGATCATGAGAAAGTAACGCACTAATATCTTGTAAATGTTCTGCATATATTGTAAATTTGAGAACTTGATGATATTTTTAGGTTTCAAAGGGTGATTTTGAAGTGCATATTGCTCGCTGTAAAGTGGAAAAAAATGGTTTTTCACTAATTGCTGAAGTTGTGCAGAAAACTCAGCGTGATGCTGAAGAACTATCAGCTTTTACAGCCTTAGAAATACTGTTATATTCTAATATGTTTCCTGATGTGAGAAACACAATCAGAAGTACCCTGCTTAAAGCAGATCCATCAGTATGATGTATTTGCAAAGTTTATTCTTCAATATTGTTCAATGTCACGCTCAGCATTTTCTAAATTAATGATGCTTAATTCAAATTATATATAGAACAAGTTGAATGGCAACTGAGTTTTGTGCATCAAAGTGAAAGCAACCTTGTATAGCAACGATTGGTTGCTTTAATGTTCACTCTTTGCTCTATGCTCCTGCAATGAAATATTGCATGAAATGACACTGCAGCTATTCTTTTGATAGCAGATTACAGTTGTGAACTTTACGATTTTTAGTAACTTGGTTAAAACCATAACACAGCACAACTCAGTTCGCTGACTGATTTATTGTTAGTAAATTTCTGATTGCGATTAAAAGTTTTTATTTTGAAAATTATTTTTGAAATTGTTGCTGTTTCATCAGTAACAGATAAATTAGCGGAAAAATATTAAATACTCAAAGAAGCATAAATGAAATCCTCTGGAGCAAAGTAATATCCTTTATTTAATATAAAAACAATGAAACAAGTACACAGGCGTTTGCATGGACAAGCAAAATGAGTGGGTTAAACACATCTAAACAGCCTCCCCTTATCTTTTATATCTGTCTTGTATTTTCCAATGCAGTGTTCAGTTTCAATCAATATTTTGCCCAGGAAATCTTCCTCACCCAAAAATGTATTCCTGCAATGCACATTAATATATGTGGATTATTTTATCTGGGCAATAATTACTTAATTTCTATTATAAATAAAATGGTGACTTTGTACGCTTATTTATAATCTTGCTTTGATTATTTATAATCTTGCTACCTAGCATTGCATCTCTTCGCCTTCAAATATTTTAAAACATGTATTTGATGCAGCAATTTAATACAAGTACAGTTTTGTACTGTTGTCAATATTTCAGTTTTATTTCATTTTATTTGTTTTACTTTATAGATGCAATTATTAAACTGAATCATTCTATCAACTGCAATCAAGATTCTACTTTATCAACCTATCATGAAATTTGATTGAAGCAATTTTCATCAATACTGTGGAGTGTACGTTCGAAATTGAGTAATTACATAAGCTACAAAAGTCAATAACAAAAGTACCAATATGATTAAAGTCGAAATGAATATGTTGAATGCCATTGGAAGCATACAAATGTTTTGACTGAATGAAGAATTTATGTTTAAATTTTCTTTCTTTATAAATTCGTGGTCACCCATCGCTGCAGTATCTGAAAGTGCACGCAATGTCAAAATTTCATTTTTCAGTAATGCTTTTTATCAGTACCCAATGTTGACATTTTTGGAAATCTGTCTTCTATATCCAAAACTACTATTGGTGATGCCATCAAATCTATGTCGACATTTTTTTTCATAGTTGCTGATGTTGAATTTAATGCATCACTGAATCTTGTTGGCAATTTTACTCGCCTCGTTACCCGCATGCGTCCAGTGCCACTGCAGGTAGGTTTCTGTTGTAAAAGATAGGTTATAATATGCTTTCAGTCCATTTTTCTTGCATTTAAGATCTTGTATCTTACTTGGCATATTTGATTTTTGTTTTCTCGTTTAATTGACAGCCGAACTTGGCATGTGAAATAAACATGAGGCTTGTCTGCGAATTTGAATATTGTTGTATCAATTCCAGCTTCCATATCATTTAAATAAATCAAATCAGGCAGAATCATGATATCTTTAGAGCAACTAAAATTTGACAGTTCAGAATGTGTAATGATTATATTTTTGAAAAGTAAGTAACTTGCCCATTTTCATCAATGACATTGAACAATTCTCCTTCTCCATCATCCACAGTGCAACTGTGTATAAACATGCAGTACATGTCTGACAATAATGGCGAGCATTGTTTACTACATTTCAGTAGTCATTCGAGGACATTACCTGGCATTGGATAAATGCACGCCCATCGGTGATAGACTGGATCTCCAACCTTTCCATGGCTAACTACAACTCCAGCTCGTCCTCCTCTGAGGACATGATAACTGCAAGTTGGCTCTGGCGGATTCATATCCAAATCTGATGTTGGAATTCCACTATAAGAAAGTGATATCCGTGTTTTATTGATTTCAAGAATATACCGTGTATTTTTACCTCACATCCATGTTTTGTGTTACAATTTTGTCTTCTTCCATGTAAAAGCATTGTACATTAAACGCTCTATCAGTAGCTGTGACAAATGTCCGATGAAAAGTGATTATCAGTGTGGTGATCATACTTAGTCCTTTGGGATTTGTCTAAAATGATGTCATTAAATGGATACTTTTTAGTATGATTTATATATGTTACGCGAAATTTGAACAATGCTAATTTGCAACAGTTTTGCTAATTGTTGACATTTTGCAGGTACCATTGCTAAATGTTGACAATTAACAAAGTTTTTGTCTTTTATCAACAATTTGCAATTCACCACTGCCAAATTTAGAAAGATTTTCTAAGGATCGTGAGGCGAAATTAGAAAAATATTTTGATGCTCACATTCAGCAATCATCACTTCTAGTTTTAGCTGAGAACTGCAGATGCAGATGTGGTCTGAGCTCCTCAGCAAACACTATGTCCCGTTGGGATCAAATTTCATTATGTCAGCGTTGTTGTTGTAAAAATGTTGCTTTTGTTCAAGAAAATTCAGCTTCTGATTAGAAAGCAATGAAGAAAGATTTCTCAACAGACCAAATCTGCACTGCCAAAACTAGAAGTGATGATTGCTGAATGTGAGCATCAAAATATCCTTCTAATTTCACGTCACCATTCTTTGAAAATCTTTCCAAATTTGACAATAGTGAATTGCAAATTGTTAATAAAAGGCAAAAGCTTTGCTAATTGTTAATATTCAGCAATGGTACTTGCAAAATGTCAAACATTAGCATAATTGTGCAAGCTGGCAATTATCTAGATTTTGCGTAACATATATATATATATATATATATAATCAGTCAGAATCATAATATCTTTAGAGCAACTAAAGTTTCGCAGTTCAGAATGTGTAATGATCACATTTTTGTAAAGTAAGCAACTTGCCCATTTTCATCAATGACATTGAACAATTTTCCTTCTCCATCATCCACAGTGTAATTGTGTATAAACATGCAGTACATGTCTGACAATAATAGCAAGCATTGCTTACTACATCTTACCCAGGTTATTAGTTGGCATTGGATAAATGTATATATATATATATATATTAACAAACAAAAAATTGAAAATAATTTTAATTGTAAATCTAAATTTTGTCTTTAGAATGTGTTTTGAAAAGCAAATTTTTTGCTTTGATTTATTTCAAACTATTATTTACATGAAAACCATTTTTAACAAAAACATTATGATATTTTCTTTCATATCCCTAATTTTAACTTTTATAAATCACGGGATTTTTTAAAGCTGCCACAGTTGTAATTGTAAAAGTAATATCTGTCATATTGTCAAACAAAAGAAGAAAGTAAACAGTTGTGAAAAGCCTGCCAAGTGCAGATGGGCAACCTCAGTTGACCCCTGAATATATTCTACCGCTGAATCAGAAAGTTTATACACGTTATTCTTTAGAGACGACAAAGTCCTTGATGTGATTGTCTGTTATTCAGTAGCTGTTTATTTTCACGTTGCTCTTTTACAAAAACTTGCCATTGGACAGCGGTCAAAAATTTTGATGACAATATCACCTAATCACACTTAGCTGTCTGTTGATTTACAAAAAGCATATATACAAAAATAAGTGACCGAATATATTATTCTAGGTTTGAAAAAATAACCAACTCAGAGTGCAATAAACTATCATCAGCTAATTGAATTACAAAAAAAGTATTCAATAATGACCAAAAATGCAATCATATAAATAACAAATAATAGCAGCTGTTAGTTTAACATCTGTTAATGACCCGTAACTCACGTATAAATTAATACGCAATCAGTTTTAATTGTACTGAAATCTAAAGAATGCATTGCCTTTTTTTGTTGCGCTTATAAAATATTTCTGCTATTTAATTTACCTATTATACTGCATTACAGTTACATAAAAACAATTTTTAAGCTAGTTTAATGACATGATCTCATCATATTTAAAATCTAATTTAAGTTTTATTTATAATTAATTTTCACCTTTTCATAAATGGTAAATTTCTGCTAAAATATCAACAGTATTACTAAATATATGTATATTACATCCAAATATGAAAAAAATCATTGTGTTGTATAACAGTTGCATGATATTGCTAAATTTATACCTGTTATGAATATATTTTGACCAAACATTAATACTCAACTTAAAATGCTTTTCACATTCTAATTAAAAATATACGAGACAATCTTTTCTGTTGAATCCAAATTTTTTGACGTGATAATTGATAATGTTAGTTTTGCAAATTTACCCTATATTGCTGCATGTTTAAATCAGTGCGTTTAATACAATATGTACAGTTTAAAAAAAAGAAAAAAAAACAAATTCCATACTGTTCTCTGTCGACGTACACCACATCGGCTAAAATGAACTTGCGTAACAACGATGGTATCCTTTCCGTTAGCGTAGTCCCGTCGGCAGTCCTCATTTTCATAGTGTCCACGTACATAAACGTGTCCTTGGAATGGATTTTCCGTTTGAAAAGTAACCTGAACTGCATTTGGATGGCATTCAATGGCCGGTTCTCCTAAAAATAAAAAATTTTGACAAAATTTAATTGTACAAATTAAAAAGAAAATAAAAAAAGCTTACCAATAAGACCGTTCTCTAACAAAATGGCGGAGGCGAGAGGTTCAATAAGCAACTGTAAACAATAATGCTGTGACAATAAGATTTTATATTGCAAAATTTGAAATTCTGCAAGATAAGTTTAAGATATAATACCCTCAAATTATATGCAAATTTTTTGTGCAAATATTTGCGCATTATTAGCTGTAGAAGAGGAATAGTGAAGATTGTTATGCAAATAATTATATTTAAATCAGTGTTTTAACAGAGGATTATAAATCAATATAGATGAACAATAATGCTTTGTGTGAAAAAATTTGAATGAAAATTTTGTTGAAAATGTTGCTTTATTCAATTAATATTTAACCTTTTAAAATGACAAACTTACAAATTTACATTAAAGTTGTTTATCAAACTTCTGAATAAATTATCATTCTTTTTTTAATCAATAATAGAAATAACATTAGCACTTTCCTATATATGCATGTCAAAAACAAATTAAAATTATGAAAAAAAATCATGCTTACAAGTAAAAGAAAAAGAGAATTTGATAAGATAAAAGTGACAATTATCATGATCGAAATTTACTGACAGAGTGATAATGTTCGGCAGTGAGGGTCGTGAGGCTGTTTGAAAAGCTGTGGACGAAGCTTTGGTCGAGTGGCAGGAGTGAAAGTGCTATTCATTGCTGCGACCTCAACTGTCGTGAACAATATCGACCATGGTGCAGTGGTAAGCGACAACCAACAGTGCAACAAACACAAGTGATGCATGTTCTAAGCGACAATTTTTGACCAACGGTCAGCAGGCTTCACAATTGGCGAAATGTGATCTTCTCGCTGATTGCACTCAAAGAAGCATCCGGTCAATTTGCCTGACATTAACAGCTTCACGTTGACCAAGTTTTGACCTCTGATAAACAAACTGGACGTTTCATTTCAAACAACAATGAATACTTACAAGAATTTATTTATTTATTTATTTATTTATTATTTTATTCAACATTTTAAATTTTAACATGAATAAATAAAAATTAAACAAATAAACAAACATTCCATTAACATTTAATAACATGTAAAGTGTAATTTTAATACATTTCTCCCCCCCCCCACCCCAATGATGCTTGTGTTGATATTGCTGGCTTTTGCAAATAACAATACAATAAAACAAACATTTAAAGTTTGAGCTTTTTTCTGTATTGAAAAGTTTAATTAATAAAACAAAAGAGTTAAACATTATTTTAATCATCTGTATCCAATTTGAAATTGTACTGCATTGAGAACACAGGAATACATTTAACTGCTTCTTTCTTTATCGTTCTGTTTATGAGTTGAAGTGAAATTTAATTTTAAAAGATTTTTAAAATTCTTTAAACACTTACATAACATTGATGTTTAACTCGCCTTCCCAAGGTAAAAAAATACTCTGCTTTTATGAAACACAATTTCAAAAAAACTAAACAAGTTTTTATAATGAAATTTATGATTAATAAGAAGATTGCACATTTGCAAGTTATTTTAAAAACTTTGCTGAAAATGATAACAAATTGTAAAATGTGTGCCTGCAGGCATTATTCATTTAATGCTAACAGCACAAAATTGTAATTTCATTATATTGTGACAATGCAATATCGAATTCAGTTTTATCAGCAATTGATTATCCAAACTTTGCAATCAATTTTTGTGATCACGTTTCACATACTTATTACAAAAGTGGTTTCTTTCGTCATTCAATTGCTTAAATGTGAAAAAAATTGTCTCACAATTTCTGCAGCAAATTGTTCAATTTCAAACAATGCATTTTCAGCTAAATCATTGCATTCAGCCAAGCAAATTGAAAGCTCTGCTTGAATTTTCTAATTTACTGGATAGATCAACATTGCAATGTTTTTCCTTTTCAAATACATAAAATTCAATCTGACTACTGCAAAACATAATTTTAACGCTAAAAAATGTTTTTGGTTATATTTCTTTTATTTTAAATGCACAACTTTGCATTCAGAGAATGTATATTGAAATGAACTTGTAGTCTGTTCAAGTTGCAGATGGTTTTTCTTTTTTAACCATAAATGCATTGATATATATATATATATATATATATATATATATATATATATATATATATATATATATATATGAATGCTAGTTAATTCCTCTCAGCAATATGTCTAATTCATTGGATGTTCTCATAGATTTGCAACAAGAATAACAACAACAAAAAAATCAATGAAAAAGACGAGTGAAAGAGAAAATGTCATTTGGAATGTGAGAAGAAGCAGTTAGCCGTTTTAACAAATTTCTTCAATGCTCGATTGTGTCGATTTTTGTTGTTCAGCAATTGTGACTTTTTGTTAATTTGATTTCAGTGTGGCTTTTTTCCATACCAATTTTGCCAAACCTGCTTGCTCACTCTTTTCAAAGATTGTTACTGGCCGGTTATCAAATTAATACTGGCCCACATCGATTATTAATATTTAACTTGGATGAAAAAGGAAAAAGAAAAAACAAACTTCATGGCAATCAACCTGCTGGATATGACTGTCCGCATTGCATATTGACTGGCAATGGCATGATCGCATTGATCAAGTTAACCTGTAAGAAGCTGGATCAATGACAATCGGCTGCCATTTCGGACGACCACTTAATAATTAGTGGCGTCGTCGATGTTTTATGCGATTAAATTTTCTTAAGCTGCATGTGGTAGCCGCTTTTTTTGCTCATTTTTACTCGATTCGACAGTTAATGTAATATGGTCCGTTGAGCAAGTTTAAATTGGTAAATTTTTCCCTTGTAGGGGTCCACAGCCGAGCTGTTGAGCTGTCGGCTGGAATCCCATCCGGTTAGCAATTTTTATTCTGCTTTTTTCCTTCATTTGATGAATACACTGAACGAGATTTCACCGCCAACTTTGCAAAGGCTTAAAATTTCCGCTCTGTGTCGGATAAGTTTGTCAGGCAGTTTGCTTTTAGCTGCAGGAGTAGCGATGAGCATCGTCGGTTATTACAGTCGTCAGGAAGCAAGTGTATTTGCTGCATCTGATCCGCTGGTTCCTCTTTCATACTTGGGTCCAGTAGTTATGGGAGCCGGTGCCTTTATTCTCATCATTGTATGCGTGGTCACGTTGGAAAGTCGTGATAAAAACGAATCGAAAAATTCGAATTGGAAAAATATTTCATCAAAATTTCGACTATCCTCATCTGAACAAAGCAACACCAACAACAACAACAATGATAATAATAATAATAATAATAATAATAATAATACTCCTAATAAATCAGTTCAGCTTGAAACAGCTCAATCTCAATCTGTAGATAATCCATTCAGAAGAGGATGGCATAGTCGACTGAGAGAACTTGGTCGTTGTTTCACGAAGCATGAAAGTTGTTGATTATCTGTTAGGACAAAGTCTGACAACCGTTCAGTGCCAACAGTTCCTTCTTGAATACAACGTTCAGGTTGGTACTTTATTATGCGACTGTGAATTGCTTGAATAATTTGTATTCAATTTTATTCAGATCAAAACAACGGTATAGTTTGAAAATTGTAATATTCACTGCCGTTATTGAAGCATTGATTGTCAAAGAAGCTATCCACTTCATTTTGCTGTTATTGTTTTCATTGCAAACAAGTAAAAATGTTATTTTTATTAAAAAATCCGAATCAGAGAGAGCAAATAAGAAAAAATTATAAAAATTTCACTAAGGAAAATATGTTAATTTTTAACACAACAGTTTTGTTAGCAAGCAAATGATAAAAAAGAAAAAAAAACATTTTTAATTTTTGATTTTGAATTATTTGAGAAATAATTTTCAAAATTATTTAAAAATCAAAAATTGAAATTGTTTCAAAGAACTAGCAAGACAATTTTTTAATCGAAACAATTGACTATTGCTAACAAACTATTGAAGCATGTGCAAGCAAAAAAAGGAACTGCCAAAATGGTAAAATTACGGTCGGATTGACTTTGTCTAGATAAAGTTTTTTTTATTTTTTCTCATTTTAAAATATTAAAATAAAATATTTTTCCTTATTACAAGTTAATTTTTTTTCTAGAATGTCTTATGAAATATATGATTCTTCACGTCACTGTTCACCTAGGTGTTTGTTCTCTTTCAATCATTGCAAGCAAACAGACATATTAACTTTATCCAAACTTGCCATAGAATCTATTAAATGAAGCATTGATTTTTGTTTAAATTAGAAATATTGATAAATGTCCATATAACACTGGTATGAGCAGTTTGAGAATAAGAACCAATAGTTGGTTGGTTGGTTGGTTGGTTGGTTGGTTGGTCAGGAGCTTTGCAAAACAGCAAACGTCATTCAGCTAAGTTTGACCGCTGCGTAAGCTAGCCGCTTGCTGTTAAGAAAAGAATTAGCCAACATCTCGTAAGTTTTTCATTTCAGCAACGTAATTGAATTTGCTTAATAAGATATTTGATGGCTTGTTTCTTTTATACTTTGACTTTTAGCCGAATCACTTTTTTCATTTCATCAATAATTTGTCGAGAAACAGAAAGGAAAAAGACGACACAAAAGTACTATCAATTCAATTGTCTAATAAAAAAGCACAAATGAATCAATTTTAATTATCCACGTCAGTTTGATTGTTCAGCATGTCTTGATTAAATGTACAACTTTCACATGCGAACGTTGCAATTGTTTCGTGTAATTTATTTTGCCCATAAACTTGAATTATTGGAGTTCCTCGACGTGAATTATTTTGAAACTGAAAAAAAATTTCTTTTTTTTTTACAAACCAACAAAATCTGCTTTCATTATTATTTATTCCACAATAGCAACTGATAATGCAAAATGTGCTTGTTAATTAGCATTGTCACTTTTGTCAAAGTTTTAATTAAATTGAAATCTTTAAAAAACTATAGTTTTGAAAACTTATTATAAAAAATAAAAAAGAGTTTGTCTTTTTTCTTGAAGTTTGTATCTATTTTGCATAAATAAAGCTGATGGCAAATGTTCACATTGCAAAAGTTGAATTTTCATTATGATCAATTTACTTGACATTACTGTATTCTGTAATTCAATATCATTAATGATGTACTGTAAATGTGAAAGAACTGTTCAGTACTTTTACTTTTACGACTGGAAAAATATTTTAATAAAATTCACACAAGTTGTACATTTTGAATAGGAAAAATTCATTGCAAACAGTTGTATTTTATGAAGAAAACTTTCAAAGATTAAAAGTTGAATGTTGAAATTGAAAGAAAAAAAAAGAAATTATTATTTATATTAAATTTGACTGAAACATGATTATAATGAAATAAAAAAAAATCTTAATTACAAACGTCAATGCGAGACGTTTGAATTTCAAGTTCAAGAGCAAAAAGTAAACTTGTGTGAAATTAAATTTCTACTTGATGTCCAAATGCAAATTATGAATATTGATGTAATATTGTCAGCACAATTACATTATTAACGGAAGAGCAAAGTGATAATAAATCGGTTAAAAGATGATTTTGTAAAATTTGATTTTAACAAAGCAAAACCCAAGTGTCAAAGTTCCACAAACGCAATGCTTTATTTTTGCACTCTTTTTCAACAACAAATGATGGAAAATGAAAATGCAAAACCGCCATCGGTTATTTTTGTTAGCGGCAACAAGCAAACTGCGTCATTGCTTCAACTCTTCACTTTTGATAAATGCTCTTTCAATGTTGTCTTGACTGAATGTTTACCCAACATGTGGAAAAATTTATTGCTATGAAAAAGCTGGCCACGGGATTTTTGCTATTCAAGCATATGTCCCTGAGGCTGATGTTACATTACTTCTTCTAATAAAGAAGCACAAATTTTGCAACAACATTTGCATTTGTGGTTCAAATATATTTTTTCTAACAAACAAACAGACAAACAAACAAACAAACAAACAAATGTTTACCCTGCAGCAAGCAGCCGGACGTTCTCACTCAACGGTATGTGCAGG
Organism: Trichinella pseudospiralis; assembly: GCA_001447645.1. Classification (NCBI taxonomy): domain Eukaryota; kingdom Metazoa; phylum Nematoda; class Enoplea; order Trichinellida; family Trichinellidae; genus Trichinella; species Trichinella pseudospiralis. Next base: position 25,856 of record JYDV01000016.1, read on the forward strand.
AGAACAATGATAAACATTGAAAAAGTAATATTAAACATTAGAATGATCAGTTGTGAGAAGAGAACAATTTCAAACAAACGCTATTTGTAGCAACTTATATTATTTTATTCGTTCAATTGAAAAGTTTGCATCTAGAAATGTTTCAAGTGACATTTTTTAACAAGAGATGAGAATAATTTTCCACATAGTCGCCGTTGTTGCAATTCTTGGTAAAGATGAATAGATTTTCTCATATTTTTCTCAATTTCATCTCATCAGCACAAGCTTGAAAACTTTCGTTCAACAATTTTCCAAATTAAAATAATAATTAGAATTATTATCATAATAAGAATCATTGTATTGAATATGAATGAATAATTTATTTCACAGAAGAGAAAAGAAGCTTAGTGTTGTTGGTCGATCTGATGAATAGATGAAATGTAATAATCATGATAATAATTAGCAAAAGCAAGCAAGGACATCAACAACTTTTGCTGCTTCTCTTGTCGTTGCATTGATCATTTGAATAGATGTGTGCACAGTGATGATGAAATGAAAAGTTACAGAAACGAAAAAGCAGTTGGCATAAAGTTCATGCCGACAATGAAACGAGATTGATTTGAAATTGTCAAATGAGTTTGCACAAGTGGCACCAACCGATTACGGGATTATTTTTGACAAACAGCTTCTTATGCGTTGATCGCTCATTTGTGCTTAGCAATGCTGAGAAATGCATTCGCGTATTCAGGAAATGGTTTATATATATATATATATATATAATGATACGGCTGTCTTCTCAGTGTAAATCGGTCGCCTGGTGATAAACATCTTTTCTTCAATGTCCCACCGGCACCACGGCGTTTGGCTTCACACTTGGCGTTCAGGCTTGTTCGTGCCAAGCACTAGTGTTGCCAAAAACAAGCTCCATGGACGTTGAAGTTTCGAATCAAACAATTCGGCAGTGATAATTTGTCGAGATGTGGTCGCGATTCATTTTCTCAGCTTGCCTGCTTGCCTGCATTGCTGTTGTCTTGTCTCTTTTTATATTATATTCGAATTTTGAATTTCTATTTCTATTTCTATTCTTCAACTTGCAACTCGCTTGTCATTTGCTATTATAATAATAAACGCAGCCTTTTCATGTCTCTGTTGCAGGCTAGAGATGGCTAATCACTAGTTAGCAGTAAATGCGTTGTTGTGCATCAGTCTCACAGCGACCGACCTTCTCGACTGCATCGTGATGGGACAGAAAGGAAGCAAACTACGCCCTGAAGCAATCGAAGATATTCGTCAATGTACTGAATTTACAGAAATGGAAATTCAAGAATGGTACAAAGGATTCATGAAAGATTGCCCATATGGACATTTGACAGCTGAAGAATTTAAAAAGTACTATTCAATATTTTATTTTTTCACATCAGTTTGATGCTAATAATAATAATAATAATAATAATAATAATAATAATAATAATAATAATAATGATGATGATCACGCATTTCTTTTTTTTTTTGCTTTCAAGAATTTATGCATATCTTTTCCCGTATGGAGATGCGTCAAAATTTGCCGAACATGTATTTCGAATTTTTGATTCCAATGGCGATGGCTCGATCGACTTCCGTGAATTCATGTGCGCGTTGAGCATCACCACGCGTGGCAGGGTCGAGCAAAAGTTGGAATGGGCATTTCGCATGTACGATGTCGACGGTGATGGTTACATATCCAGGCAAGAGATGCTCGATGTTGTTTCGGTATGTACTTTAAAGTTTTTTTTTTAATTTGCATAAATTTACAGCAAAGATTTGTAGTGGAGAAATTACTTTTTTTTGGGGTTCGTCAAATCAGGAGCTACTTGAGTTGTTGTTTGTTGAAAATGTAGTTTACCCTGACACGAACTTTGGTGTCATTGAAGAAACCCGTTTGCAAAAGCAGAGCACCAACCATTTTTAGTAATTAAATATTTGTAAAGCTAATTATAAAAGTGTTTTCACTTCTATTGTCCAAGAAATTCGCCATTGGAAAGCATCTATTTGCAAAAAGGAAGCAATAACAACAGACTGCAATAAAATCAAATTTATTTATTAATAAATAAAGCAAATGTTTAACAACAGTAAAATTAAAGTGGTCGTAGAAAGACAATCACAAAGCAGAGTCAGTGGAGCAATTTATTCTTATTTCTTTTGAAATACTGCAATTTTATAATTGGCTATAAAATATAAATGAAAAAACAACAACAACATTATTTTAATCACTTTACGGCTAACTGATAATTTGAATAATGTTTTTATTTAAGTGCTTCAAGAAAAGTGGTTCCGTTGAAAAACTGAATTGCTCGACTTCCAAGTAGAAATTACAAGAGTGCTTTTTAAACTTGTTTTCAAGTTAGAAAAGCATTTTAGTTTAATTTTTTTTTAAATAACCAACTTTGCTTTTCTTTATTTTGAATGAAAAAGTGCAAGAATTAGATTGTTGTAAAGACAAGATGCGTCGTTTAAATGTAACAATGTAGATACTTGTTTACTTTTATGAGAAATTTTCTTTTTTAATATTCACCTTTGAAGGGTGAACAAATTGATGATTAAATTTTATATGAAATTGAATTAGCTGAAAATTTTGTAAAACATTCAACTCTGTCTGTATTGTGCAATATGATGGATTTAATCTGAGAATGTTGCTTATGTTGTTGAATTTCATGTTGAGAAATATTCACTGTTAGATTCATTCATTGTTCGACAAAAGAATAATCAAACGCATCCTCTGGCCAAAGGTTCTTCGACTAATGCGACATGTTGTCGTTCAAAGAGGCTAATATTAGCATTGTTGGGCATGTTGTCAATATCCCTGGGGTAAATTGAAGAGATACAATTTTACTTCTGAGAGTCAACGTAAAAGTGTTCAAGTGTCACAGTATTGGTCGAATCGATCAACTATGCCAAAAATCGAAATCACTAACCTGACACGGCCTTTGCCAGTTCTATGCTATTATTATTAAAGTTGATTGATACTAGTGGTATTAATCTTCAACAAGCAGCAAAAAGCGCTTATCAAATGTGTCAAGCCGCTTTGCCAACATTTGTCATTATTTGCTTTTTTCTTGCAATTTGAAAAATGAATGAAAGCAAATGGAATTTTATCTATTCATCATTGAAAATTGGTTACCCCGTGTTGTATAACATTTCTCTGACTTTTTGTGTTATTTATCTTTTTTATTGCTTTGCGTGCTTCTTCTATTGATTCAGTAGACTTTCAAAGGGAAGAAATAAAATTCAAGCTCGATGTTTTAAAATTTCAAAGTGGTTTAGTCAAAAAGCAGAGAAGTTCAGCCTATATCTGACAACAGCACTTACATCATCAATGTAATAATGGTCAGTGAAATTAAAGAACAAAAAACACCCCATTCTGTGTAGAAACAGAAAATAATATTAATCAGATAAAATTGAAACCAAAATTAGAAAAGCATAATTTGTAAATTGAAAAAAAAAGAATTTATTTTATTCACCAATTTAGGCTATATACAAGATGATTGGAAATGTATTGAAAATTCCTGACGATGAAGCAACACCAGAAAAAAAGACCGACAAAATTTTCAAAGCTATGGATAAAAACGCTGACGGTCTGCTATCTTTGGAAGAATTCATTCGAGGCGCAAAATCAGACAAATCTATCGTGCGCTTATTAGAAGAAGGTGTAACTTTTGTAAAATAGAAAATACAAAACATTATACTATTTCTACAATTTCAGATTTGATAATTAATTTTATTTATTTATGTTTATACGTTTAGAATTTAAAATTTTGAAATGGGTTTGTAAATACGTTAAGTATATGCATGATCAGAGTGGAATTTGTCGTTGCTTTATCGTTATGCCGTTTTGTATGAAAAGTGACTCGTGTTTGTCAAGTATTTACGTTTATTAAAAGTTGAATATTCGTTTAGTTTACGTTTGACTGTACAAATTTGTAAAAAGCTGTTTCTCATTGAAATTATTTATAGAATTTTCATTTCCATCAATGATAAACTTTTTTCTAATATAGTTATTTAAGGAAATGAAATTCTTTAATGCAATGTAAACGATAACGCAACTTTAATGATACAACATTTTTCATTTCTTATGTTATTAAATTAAAGAAAATTTTAAATCACTCTGTGAAGCAAAATTAAATTGTTAAATAAATGCTAAAAATAATTTTAAATCCATTTCACATCTTAAATAATAATAATGATAATAGGAAAATTTAAATATCAAGAGGACTCACAGAGTTATTTATAGTAGCTGTTTATAAAATTTATAATATTTGTATGGAAAAACTCCAAATAATAAATAAAAAAAAACAAAATATAAACATTTAAAATCAAGATTATGCTTAGCACCAAGCTGTTAGATTTTTTTCAACTGATAAGCAGGTAAAATAAACAGTTTAGAATGCAAATTCTGAATAATCAGTTGAAAACTATAAAAATACACAAATAATTTCATAATTAAATGCATAAGTAGTACTGAACAGTGTTAATAAAAAATAATATCGACAGTAAAGCAGCACCAATTATTAGATTTACTTATTAGAATTTAAACAATCATAACAGCAGTAATCTTGCTTTGATTCGAACAAAAAATTTTAACAAACAATGTTTTAGTATTTATATTATGTAAACATCAAAGCATAATCATATATCGAAATGTTTTATTCTACGCAATTACTTTTGTTTTTACTTGTTATAAAATTTAAATTAAACTTGAACATTTTTAATACTGTATTATTTATCTTTGTGAGAATTTTTGATTCTAGCACAGCGGATTTTTACTTCACAGATGTTTCGACTTGCACAGAAAGTTGAAGATGGTATTTTTTCAAGTTTTTAACTGAAGGAATAGTTTTGACATGAAGTTTTTAGTGCATTCCGGTGGCATTTTGACCAGCTGTTGGTCGAGGAAGGAAACTGAAGAATATATTGTTACAGCTGGTTTGGATAATAATATGATAGTGTGGCAAAGAGAGTAAGTTTTGAAAATTTTAAACTCTTGGTATTGATAAACAGTTATTTCAGTCGAAGCAGAGCATTCGTAGCGACGCGTCTTCTAGAAGGGCACATTGGGCCAGTCGCTTGTACAAAGGCAACGCCTGATGGAAGATGTATATGTTTTTTTAGGCAGAAATTATTTTTTCAGGACAGCGGCATTAATGCTTGCTATATGGAAAATCAGATTTTTTTAAATATGAATGCTATGCAATAAAAAGCTATCTGTTTGAAAACTTCTAGATATGGTATCTGCTTCGACGGATAATCTGATAAAGGTTTGGGATCCAACAACTGGTGAGCAATTTAGTAGCATCCAGTGTGAACCTATGGAAAATTTTTTGGCCGTTTTATCGCCAGATGGAGACTTGGTAGTTACATGCAGTAGACGTGGAAAATTTTTAGTGTTCAAAATGATGACAGGAGAAACAGTTTATGAAAGCGAACCAACAACAAGATTCTACTATTCTCTTGATTATGTGAATCATATTAATTTAAATGTATTTCCTTGGTTTTGATATTAATGTTTAGTCTCCTGATGGTAAATACATTGCTGTTGGTTCGAATGAGGGTATTGTTTACTTGTACGATACTGAGACATATCAACTTATCGGTTCTGGTGAAGGCAAGCCAAATTTGAAATATTTTATAATGATAACTTGTTCTTACAAATTTTATTTCCTAGTTATTTTTAGGTCATACTATGTCTATTCGTGGACTGACTTTCAGTAATGATTCAAAGCTGTTATTTACTGGCTCAGAGGATAAAAACGTTAAAGTTTGGGAAATGTGAGAAAAGTTTGCATATTTTGCTTATTTTAATAATTTGATTATATTTTAAAGTGGCTCATTCCCCGATGTCGTTGATTCCTTTTACGGGCACTTATCTTTTGTTACTGACATCGCCGTTTCACCAAATCCAGAAGTGTTTGCATCTGCATCAAGTGATCACACTGTGAAAATTTGGGAACTTTCCGAAAGAAGATGCATTCAAACTTTGGCCGATCACATCTCCCATGTAGATGACTGTTTTTGAAGTTTGATTTGGTGAATAATTCTATGCATTTTCAGGTTTGGTCAGCGAATTTCAACTATGACGGCACTCGTCTTCTTTCTGTCTCCGATGATGAATCGATGAATTTTTACTTAGCAAAACCTTGTTGAATGCTTTGGACAATAAAAAAATCTTTATCATTTTGCTTTTCTTTATTTTTTAATTATTGATAATTACACATTTGAACAAATGTGGCATTATGTAAAACAATATGGTTTTATTAAACACGTATAGATTTTTTTGCAATAGCATAATGAAATATTTTATTAATGATTATACCAATTTGACGATGTTACTGCGTGGTATTTACTGTTTGTATTGAAATTTTCAACTTCTTATTCAACCAATAAGTGTAACATATTGTTCAGTTTTGAATAGCTCAAATTCTTTTTTTTATTCGCGAACTGTGAAGAATATAGTCATGTTTGTCATTTTTTTTCTTAACAATTCTCAAGAGAGAAAACTGAACGCCTGATGTCGAGTGTTCAAAACAAACCGATGGTTGTTTCAGTTGGTTCAGTTTTAATAGAGCTAAATTTAAAAAAAATATGTTCTACTTCGAAGAATTAATTCACTGGATTTTGCTTGTTAGCTCTTATGGATAATAATAAATTCATACGTACAAAAGTGTGTACACTTAAATTGCCAATTTATTTATCATTTTCATTTATTTGTCAATTATTTTTTGTCATTTATTTTTAAATATTGATTTTTGCACTAAAAATAAATTAAACTGTATTTAAAACTTGTAATATTATTGCAATATTAAAAGCGTTCAGATTTTATAACTGCCGTAGCATACATTGTTAAGATGCTGTAATGCTGAACTACAGTATTGAATTTTCAAGTACAAAACAAATTCCGCTAATAGAAAAAAGGGCAATTGATCAGATTTTACAGGTTAAAAATTTTCCTCATATTATAAAACAATGTAAGCTATATTTTCAGCTATGTATATTATGAAAAAGATTAATAGCTCTAGAATGTTACTAATGTTGCTAATGTAGCAATTGAATATTGAGCATGATAAATAAGTGCTAGTGATCAGTTGAATATTTTTTGTTGATTGAACAAAAATAAAGAAAAAAAAACATTTTCAATTTACTAAAGCAAGAATAGAGCTCTATCATATCGTCAAAAAATGCCACAGTGCAATAAAAGACAAAAATTAGTTAAGTGAGATGAAGGCAACAAATTTAACGTTTGGCTTTGTGAAATCGTCGTTTCGACACCATGATTATCGATTTAAAATGGACCGTCTCGTCAACTGGCGGTTCAACGGTGGTGCTTCGCATTCTACGAAGCAAACTCTCCTCGTAACGCCTTCCTTTGCGGTAGAGCTTTTCAAAGCGTTTCAGCATTTTCAGACGAATGTTTTTGCTGCTTGACAAAGGCTTAAAATTCTTCACATAAAAAAACGACTGGCCAGCTACAGTCGAACCCATGTTCCTGATGTCGACATTGTGCACCTCATTCATCAGTTCATCATCTGCAAAAGAGAGAGAGAGAGAAATTAAAATTTAATAATTTGTTTTTTCCTATAATCAAAGCTTGCTTGTTGTACCATCAGTATTTTGCTGGCTGTCACCAGCAGTGTAGTCGGCTGCTTGGTCGTCGTGACGGTTGAGTTCCGGTTGCATATGGGGGCCCGTACTGCGATCCGGATTACTGTCGACCCGATTCAGACCCGTGTCCTGCGCATCACGACGCATCTTGGTTTGGTGTGTACGCCTACGCGCAGTGTTCGATGTGGTGGCAGTCGTCTGGCGCGTGGAAGAGTTGCAAGCATGCTTGTTGGCGCGCGAACGCTCCTCTCTGCGCAGGCTGGTGCGAGAGTTGCTGCTGTTGTTGCCATTTTCGTTGGCGCGAGTTTTCTTTCTGGGGGCGTGGCCGGTGTCAGCGTGGCTGCTATCAGAGTGACCACCTCGAGTTCTAGCAGCACGAACGTGCGCATGGCCGGCGGTATGAGACGAATGGTCAGTGCTGGGAGAAGAACGGTGAGTGATGCGACCATCGGAGGCTGAGGAGGTTTGGCCAGGGGCGCGGGAGGTTTGGCCAGTGGCGCGGGAGGTTTGGCCAGTGGCGCGGGAGGTGTGGCCAGTGCGAGTCCTGCCGGCGCGAGGGTCGGTCGTGTTAGCTTCGCCAGAGGCAGCGTCGACAGAGCGCAGTTCATTGGTTCGTCGTCTGTTGTTGTAGGCGCGGGGCCGCCGGCCGTGCGAAGCGTCTGAAGTTGGAGCACCGTTCTCCACTGCAGTTGAGTTAGCATGGGCGTGGCTGCGTCGGTCACTCTGCCAACGTTTTCGAACACCGCTGCGTTGGTTAGGGCGGCTGTCAGAGGATTGTTGGTCTCGACTAGTGTCGCCACTACCAGCGTTGTGGTTCTTCAACTGCGCTCGCATGTGCTCAGGTTCCGGTTGGTCGGCAGTTCTGGACTCGTAGTAGATGACCGGGCGGTGGTGGGTCTGGGCGGGAACGTCCGCGTCCCGTCGTGGTCGGTGGCTTCGGCGTCGGCGGCCTCTGTTACGTCGGAGACGATGCCCCATTTCGTCGAAATAATTCTAGCAACAGCGATTCACCGGGCCCAAATGTTACTAGAACTGATCAAGCTTAACCATTAATTAGGTCAACCATACAATTTCAATTCGCGCCAGCAAAGTACGCGAACGCAAGCGCAATTCCAACCAAACTCCAACTCTGGTAAAATCGTTCCCAGAGCAATTCTAATGAAATTTTGCAGTTGTCAAAAATGGCGTCCAAATGCTCAATTTCAGACAACGGCTCGCTTTGTATGATTCAACTAAATTTGATTTTTCAACTTCACATTAAACACAAACTTATACCTGTGCTTGTTTGTGAAGAGAAACTTTGACCTGAATTTGAAATCGCGCGTTCCACCTAAAAATGCAGCTAAATCAATAAGCAAAAACAACACAATCAACCGCCGAAACAAATTGCACAACTCGAACAACAGTTTCAAACAAAGTTTCCCAATGCAACTATTCCAACCGACGCCAATTCAAAAAAAGGCTGATCTACTTGTTAGCAGACAAACGTACAACGTATTTCTGTCGAAGCTACCAAAGATCCGATCACACAACAAATAATATCGACATCCACAATTTGGGAGAGTCACCAACACAAACGCCCACTTGTTCTGATAAAAGCAACATGAAGCAAAACAACGCAACGGGTTAACTACCTTACTTTACAGCCGAAAGTTGATTAAAGAAAAGCAGGGACATTGGGCAACTTTTTTGACAAACATTCACTACAATACGCATTGGAACGTTTGAAATTGTTATTTTATTACATAGTTTATTTTTCTGAGTATGATATTATTTTAATTTGGTGTTTTTTTGAAATAATTTTCACAATTCATCATACAACTGATAAGAAACAAGAAAAAAATTAGCCGGAAATTATAATTATCAAAATATTTATTCAAATAAATAAATAAATAAATGATAAATTAAATTAAATTTAAATTTTTCAAATTATGAACAATAATAATAAAGTTAAAGTTTTACCCGACAGTTAATATGAATTTTAAATAGACTTTAAAGTATAAAATTAATTTTTTAATGAATTTTACTTTTTAAATATAACATTTGCTTTATTTTTATAAAACTATTCAATCCATAACATGGAAATGTGTTTCAAATTACTGTAGAAATTAGATTTTTAAGTGTGACTATTTAGAGCATTTTAATTATAACGTTTGAATTATTAAGTTATAAAATAATATTTTATTTAAAAATATAACATTTTCAACAAAGATTGCATTGATAAATTGATTGTTGCTTACTGTAGCTTTGCACTACAACTTGATTGTTTGCATTGTTTTCCAAGTGCCAGTGTGTGAAATTTACGTGCGACTTTCTAGACCAACAACATGTCTAGCTTGTTGAGATACAAAGCTGAAGAAGCACGTCGCAAAGTAAAATCGCCATTCAAAAGTGGTCGTTGTTTCAGAGTGATATTTTTTCAGAAAGAGGAAGAAATGACCAGAGAAGTTCTTAAAGAATTCGAAGCGACGTTTCAACAATCGCCGAGTAGTGACGAGAGAAAAGCTTTCACTCGTGGCAGAGGCGTTAACCCGCCCGAAAGTAGTTATGAGAAATAAAAAAAAGAACGAAGAATGAATAATTGCATTCAATACATATAAATCTATATATGTTGACGTGTTGTTTAGTCAATCCCGCGTCATCGAAATCGCCCGTCCAAAAAGTGTCCAAATCTTCTTCTTCGTTTTCGCTAGCTGAAGCTAGGAAACAAGCAGAAGAGAATGCGAAAAAAATTCTTGAGGCCAACTTCAAAACTCGTCCTCAGAAGCCAGTACAAATATTTTGTTTTCAAAATCAAGAACTCTTTTTCAATTGTACAATTGTAGGGTAAAAAAGGCGAAGAAAAGCGATTGTCGAATTTAGAAACATTTAAAGAAGAATTGAAAAAGTTTGCCTCAATTTTCAACATTTTCCACTGCTGTGCTTGTTGTATTTTGAATTTTTAATTCAGAGCTCAAGAAGAACGAATAGTACGGCGTCGTATGCGAGAACAAATGCAAGATCAGCTCGGTGTCACTATATCCCCAGACAGTGACGGGTCATTGGATAATCCTTACACGAAAGGAAATTACGATTTTGATCCAAATACGTCCAATTTGTTTCTCTCCAACTTAAGCTTCTCCGTAATAAGTGGTGAAATGCGTTAATGGTTCGACTGAAATTTCAAAGTTTCTCCAGGTGTCCGAGAATGAAATCCGCGAGTTGTTTGGAAAATTTGGTCCGTTAGCTTCTGTTAAAGTACTGTGGCCGCGCAATGACGAAGACCGTCACAAGAACCGTTTAACTGGGTTCGTTGCATTCATGACTCGAAAAGATGCTCAGCGTGCATTCACCGCACTCAAAGGTTAAAAAAATTGCACTATTGACACTGCATTTATTCATTGATAACAATAAGATAGTATGCATTGCATTTCAGGCGTCATACTGCACGGACAGGAGATCAAACTTAGTTGGGGAAAGCCCGTCTCCATACCAGTATACCCTGTCTACGTTCCAGATGCGATGATGAAATTGATCGCACCACCACCACGTTCTGGTTTGCCGTTCAACGCGCAGCCCAGGCAGAAAGATCGTGATGCGTTCATATGGCCTTTGCCGGAAAATTTAATGGAACCTGATGATCCTGTTCAGCGGAAAATTTGGCGAAAGGTTCGTTTTCACATTGCTTGCTCATTATTTTTTCATTTTTATTTTAATCATTAACAAATATGAAACAATTTTAATCTTTTTCAGATGATCAAAAATGCTGTTGTAAAAGTTGTCATTCCAACTGATAGGTACGGTTAAAACTTTAATCACATTTCAATTATATCTTTTCTTACGTTTTCTTTCTTCAATGTAAAAATAATTCTTTATTACAGTATACAAAAAATTTTTTTCATAATTCTGACTTGAAAATTTTTTTAGAAAAAAATGCATGTTTTTTACGCATTTATACAGTAATTTTTGTTGGAATGTTTACAGTTAGGTATTAAACTGTTACAGTAGCTTTGACGCAAAAGTTGGTAGAATAATGAAATGTATATTTTTTTATTTGTTTATTCGTCTTTTTGATGCAGTTAATATTTTATAGATGAGCTTAATTAAATTTAGGATGTTGTTGTTTTGTGAATTAATGTTGGGATGATTAGTCAATTCTGGAGATTATACATTTAAGAAATCTGCTCATCATATATACAGTTATCAGTATTTCTAATTTTTTTCAACAAATATAAATTTTTGTGCAATGAAAAAAATGTATTTTGTGAGAAGTGTCAAAAAAAATTTGTATTGTCAAGTTATAGTGGGTTTTGAAAGAAGTTACAGTAATTGGATGTAAGAGGTATTGTTGTAGACCGTTGTTGTGCATTATTCATCGAATGATTGAATTCGTCGTTCGAGAAGGTCCATTGTTTGAAGCGATGGTAATGGCGAAAGAGAGTAAAAATCCAATGTACAGGTAGAATTTGCATTTCATATTCTAAGCAAGAGGTGTTATGTATATTCATATGTACATATATGTTGTATTTTTTTTTAATTTTTCAGCTTTCTGTTCGACAACACTAGTGCAGCGCATACATATTATCGGTGGAAATTATTTTCCATTTTGCAGGTAAATATTGTTTGTTATCTCTATCAGTGAACTGAAGCTTTTGGAGCGCAGGTTAGTAGTATTTGTGTTTATTGTAGGGTGATTCGCCGGCAAAATGGAAAACGAAAAAATTTCGCATGTTCCAAAATGGCAGCATTTGGCAACCGCCTCCGTTGAATTTTTTCCACAATGGAATGCCAGAAGAGTTGTATTTGGAAAATGAGAAATCTACTGGGCATTATTCAACAGACGGTGGCGGTGATTCGTCGAGTTTCAAATCTAAGCGTGGTCAACTTTGTTCTGCGTAAGCTTGTTCTTGCTGTTGTTGTTGCTTTGCTATGCTTTTAACTGTTCATCTTTTTCTCAAAACAGAGAATTAGTTGCTTTGGAAAAATTGTTGGAAAAATTGACCATGGAACGGAGTAAAGTTGGAGATGCAATGGTATGGTGCGTTGAGCATTCTGATTTTGCGGAACACATTGTAAGCGTGATTGCTGATAATATTGAAAGTGAAGACACAACACTTCCAAAAAAGGTGATTGAATTTGGATTTTTTAAATTGATTTTGAAATATTTGAAAAAATTTCATTTTCAGATTGCTTTATTGTATTTGCTGTCCGATATTTTGGCAAATTGTTTTGCAGAAGTGATGAATGTCAGCTATTACCGTACACAGTACTGTGTTTTCTTTAAATAATTGATTGCTGTTTCGTTATCATCATCTTTCGGTTGTAAATTTTGATTTGTTCTCAACGTAGCATTGAAAATCGTCTGGAAGGTATATTTCGCAAGTTGCACACCAGCTACAAAGGTATTTCTGCTCGACTTCGGGCTGAACAATTTCGTCAACGTGTTGCCAACTGTTGCAAAATGTGGGAAGATACGGCAGTTTATCCTTTGGAATTTTTGGCACGATTGCAAGGCATTCTCCTGGGCATCATTCCTCCGGTAAGCAATACGTTAGTACTTGTATTTTCTTTTTCTTCCCCCCCCCCTTTTTTTGAAAATATATACTCAAAGCTTTTTTTCAATTGATCAGGAACCAATTCCATCCGATATAGACGGTGTTGCCCTTGATGAGGCAACGGCGGAAGAATTGTTCGACGAGTACGACATTGACGGTGTACCTCGTAAGATTTTCTACTTATTTTAAACATTTTAAGCAATTTTTTAAATTTAATGCTGTTTTGTAAAATTGTATTTCAGTTGACGAAGATATGATGGAGTCTTTGACAACGTCAACTTCTGCTCAGCAGCAGCCCAAGGCGAAATTTATCCGCTCCAGGTGGGAAGAGGTTGCTCCGCAAGTGGTCAGAGAGCAAGGTGAGAGAAAATTGTGTAATTGCATTTTTTTCCTCTTCTGATCTTTAACAAGAAGCATAATAATTTAGCATTTTCATCGTGCAAATGGGAAACCTGCGAAACAGAAAAGCAACAAGATATTTTCGACGCCGACATCGATGGAATGTGAGTATATTGTATAATATGGTGGTGATGGAGTGGTTGAATTTTTCCGAAGAAGAGCTAAAATGAAAAATCTGATTGATTCTGTTTTCTTTCAGGCCACTGGATGAGAAATCGCGATCACCTTCTCACGGAAAACACGAACTATCTGAACATGAACGTCAACAGTTGCGCGAACTTGAAGTACATAATCCCTGCTTATAATAATAATAATAATAATCATAATAATAATGCTTGTTGATTGCTTGTCATCCGTCTTCAGGTTAAAGTGGTTACGTATCAAGATGCTCTTGAATCGGGTAGTATTGCACTGCAAGAGGGTATGACCATTGCGGAACAAGTGAACGACTATCGAAACTATTTGTTGAAAAAGGTATTTTGTCAAAGTATCCAAGTCAAAGATTGTGAAACACTGATCCTATATTTCAGGAAGAGAGCAAGAAGCAGAAGAGGAACGAGAAATTATTGCGTTCATCCGGCGGTAGAAGTGGCGACAGCGGGAAACAGCGCCACAGATCCCGTAAGAGGGACCACGAACACGAGGACAGGCGGTCGAAAAGGAGGCACGTCAACAGTCGACGGTCGAGCTCCAGATCCAGGAGCAAAAAATCTTCGCACAGGCACAGCAGACAGTAACTGATGTTCAGCATTTTCTAATTTATGGGATTTTAAATTCTTTTTTTCAAAAAAAAAATTGCACAATTTTTTCCAGCTCTAGAACAACATCCTCATCGTCGTCTTCGTCTTCAACACCGGCGCCACGCAAGTCGTCAGATGAATATCGGGATAGACATCGAAGGAAGTAGTGATTCAGTATTTTTGTTCTTTTTTTTCTCTCTCTTTTACTTCTTCACAATTGCTGAGCCGAATGTGATGAACACTTGAAATGGCAAGGGCAACGAGCAAACCGCGAAATGTCATATACTATTTATGCAATTCAATGATGAATATATATATATATATATATATGCATATACATATTTCTATATACATACATATGTGTTGTGTGGGTGTTTGAATATAGAAAATAAATAAAAATACAAAGCATGTAAGTAAACTGTATGGGATGAGAAACTGTAGTTGCTTGTTCACCGGGTGAAAAATGGCTTCAAAGATGCTTGACAGAGTGAAAGAACCAGTCAACCTTGGTTGTCCAGCCTCCTTCGTACGCTTCGTTCAAACGTTCGTTGAAGTACTTCAACGCTTGCGGATCTGTCTTGTCGACGGCCAGCGTTTTCCTCAAATAGTTCACATCTTCCAACTTCTGCAACTCCGGTATGCCCATGCAGAGCATAGTCGTGAACAGCGTGACGAACAGCCGACTTTGTCGGTGCAAGATCAGGTATGCTTCGGAGCAGAGTCGTTGGAATTGTTCAAATTCTTTGCTCTTTTTCACGTTGTCTGCACCTTTGGCGATAATGCGCAAAAAGTCTTCGGTCAACACGAACGGCACCCGCTCCCTTGTGATGCCGAGCTTCTTCTTGTAGTGGCCAAGAAAGTGACCGAAGTCGATGTGGAAGATGCGGCCGTCATCGGTGATCATGATGTTGCTCGGGTGTCGATCACCGATGCCCAGCACGAACGTTGCCACGCAGTATCCGGCGCAAGAACGCGTGAACCGTCTCACAGCCGCGTCGTACCGGTCACTGCCGAGGTCGATACTGCTGCTGCTGCTGCTGCTGCTCATCATTGTGGTATTATTATTGCTGGTGTTGTAGTTGTTGTTGTTGTTGCTAGTGGTGTTGGCGTTGGTGTTGCTACTGCTGCTATTACTATTATTATTGTTGGTATTGGCGTTGTTGTTGTTGCTGCTGCTGCTGCTATTATTATTATTATTATTATTATTATTATTATTATTACTATTACTATTATTATTATTATTATTATTATTGTTGTTGTTGTTGTTGTTGTTGTTATTGCGTATGTAGCGGTGCAGCAGAGTGGACGAGCCGACGTTGAACGCACCGATCCTACCTTCGAGTGTCTGAATTTCAAGAATGGTTTTCGACCGTTTGACAACTTCGATCATTCCTACCCGTTTACCCATCGGCAATGTGTCGTACGGCGTCAAGCAGAAGTCGTTGCCTTCGGATTTCCAGATGTTGTCCATGATGCGCAGCACTTGCAAAGTTAGCATATCCTGGCGGATGTCGTCGCCAGTTTTGAACAATATCTCAACACAGCGGTCTGGCTCGCCGGTGGTCGGCTCGCTGCGCCAGACCAACAAGATCGGCCGCTTGGCCGAGCCGATCACGTGGCACTGGTCGACGAGCAACGTGCCCAAGTTGACCGTGTGGTCCAGTGGACTGTCCAAATTTTGCAACGCTTCAGCGTAGTCGGCTTGGCGCAGACGTTCCCAGAGCAGCTTTGTGCCGTCGTCCTTTTTGTCCTTGATGGCCGCGTTCAGCGTGGCCAGCTTCTCGGTGGCATTCACCTGACGGAGCAACGATTTCAGATATTGGGCACCGCAGCCACGGCAGTAGGCTTCCAACAGCAACGCGAACCGCCTCAACGACGGGCTGTGCTCCAGCTCGACGCGCAACAGCCAGAAGAACCTCTGTCCAATGGCGCGTTTCAACAGTGCCCGCCTCAACAAGAATTTGCCCAAGTCGCTCTGCAAGAATGGCTCGTACTTCAACGCCTGCACCAAGTAGATCAGGTACACAGCAAGCTGTTCGTCGGACAGGCGCATGTCCAAGCAACGCACCGCGAACTGACGCACGTACGTGTCCGGATATTTGACGTCGAGCAGTTCCAGCGCGACATCCGGCTCCACCACCGGCCAGTCGACCAACAGCGAGTACAGCTCGCACACTTGCTCAGTGCAGGTCCAAGTGACCGCGTCCAGCAGTCTCGGCAACGACGGCGGCAGTGTCTGGCAGAAGTGTCTGCAACGCCAGACCAAACTTTTCTCGGCCGGCATTATTTCATGCAGAGGATCACGATTCAACAAATCTTCCACGATGAATTTTCGATCCTCTTCACTTATGGCAGAGAATGGTTGTCGTAGCTGTCGCTGTTGTTGTTGTTGTTGTTGTTGCTGCTGCTGCTGCTGCTGCTGTTCACCACTAGTGGTACAATTATTTTCTTCTTCTTCGTCTTCTTCTTCTTCTTCTTCTTCTTCTTCTTCTTGTTCTTCATCTTCATCATCATCACATTCTTCTTCTTCTTCTTCTTCTTGGTCTTCTTCTTCTTCTTCTTCTTCTACATATTCTTGTTCTTCGTCGAATTCCTCTTGTTCTTCTTCATCTTCGACTTCTTGTTCTTGTTCCTCTTCCTCTTCTTCTTCCTCCTCTTCTTCTTTTTCTTCTTCTTCTTCTTGCTCTTCTTCTTCTCGGACGGCAAGCAAAGAATTTCTGGAAAAGTGTCGTCGACGACGACGAGATCTATTGGAAAATATCGCAGACGAGTAATAGCTGGAATTGGAGGAACGTCTGCAAGAGCCACCGGTTTGAAATTTTGCCTGTCGTTCGCGGTGTCGTTTTTGGAAAAATGCCAAAAACAGATCGCGTTGTATTGGCGTCGGGAAACGAACCCGACGCTGCTGACAGCCAAAGTCGACCTGCAGGCAGGGCACGTCTCGGCTCGGATTCGGGCCGCTCTGGCCGAGCTGGTTGAACATGCCGTCGAAATCTTTGGCAAACGGCCACATGTACAACGATACGCGACCCTGGATCAACAGATGCTGGTGGTCGATGAGCCGCAGGTTGACCCAGGCCAGTGGGCAGTGTTGTTCGTCTTTGGGCTTCTTGGGGCGGACCGTGCACAGGGTGAAGGAGAGGTGCGCGGACAGCGGTATGCACGAGATCGGCAGGTCGAACTCGAGCAGCTCGTTCCAACGCAGCGCGTACGAGGCAATTGGCGAGGTGCGGCGCACGCACAGCGCGTCCGGACCGAAAAACACGCCCGCATTCACATATACCGCGTCGAAGCTGCTCACATTGATACAGTAAGCGCTCACGATTTTGATTCGCAGGCGCGAGTGCATGTTCCACATGCAGACGGCGCCGGCCAGACCGTCGCTGGCCGAGGCGGTCGACTGCCGCTTGACGTAGCTGGGCACAAGAGGAGCCGGCGACGGCTGCTGTTCGGGCAGCTCGCTCTTCTCCACCAGCACCACGCTCACCAGTCGCTGACCACGCCTCAAGCATTTGGTGACGTGCTGGTAGTTGACCAGTGCCACGTCACGCAGGAAGTACAACCGCCTGCCGGCGCGTTTCAAGACGTACGACGATTGGTCGATTTCACCGCCGGCCACCGACGCTGCCCTGGCGCTGTTGCTCAACCGCCCCAAGCGCAGCAGTGTCTCGCGGATCACGTCGCTGGGCTTGGCCATGGTTGGCACTTTCATCGTGATCTTCTGCCGGTGGCCTTCGGACGCCGACGCCGTGCCAACACTGCCGGGCTGTATCCACACGCAGAGAAGCAACAACGGTGACGGCGGTGGTGTCGGTGGTGCAGAACTGCCGGCCACCACCGGCTCGCAGAACGTACGCAACAAGTGCTCGTTCCAGTCCTTGGCCCGGGCCGAGCACACCTCCTGGCAGAGCCGGAAGTACTGTACGCGCGCTTGTATCAGTTCCGGATCTCGACTCTCGTCCAGGTCGCTCAACGGTCGACCAATTGCCTGGCTGATCTGACTGCTCAGACTGCGCTCTTCGACGTTGCCGTCCGGCTCCACGAGCCGCAACACCGGCCAGAGCAGACGCAAGTCGCACAAACGCCGGCTCTCGTCGTACACCTCCTCCACTTGACCATCCCGGCCGACGATCACGAACACGTACGTCGACGCGAGCTGCATCCGGTTGAACAGCGGCAAGCCACGAGCTTGCTTCCAAGCGTTCGCTTTGATCGTTTGCAGCGTGAAATTGCGGCAACAATACAAAGGAATCAAGATGCCGTTCGGCAGCAGCACGTCGACCGTCAATTCATTTGGCATGAAGTGCACGCCCCAAAGTTCGCCCGAAGCTGAAGAAGAAGTCGCCTCGCCGCCAGTAGCAACCGCCGCTTCCGAAGAACTTTCAGAACACCTGCAATGGTGTGACAAATTGCAAACAATGCAGAATACTACATCGTTATCACTGTATCCTGTTCTAAAATGTTCTAAGATCTAAGAGGTTGCAAGTATGGAAAATGAAAAATAACGAACAAAATCTAACAAATATGCAATAAAGATGATAAAGTATCATGAAAAGAAAAAAAATTAAAAATATAAATTGAAAAACTTGCTTTTTGTAAAATTTTAATTATTTTTCAAAAATTGTACCTGCATTCCGTTTACTGTACATGTTAATAAATTACAATGATTTTTGAAAATTAAAGCAACACCAGTCAGACGAGCATGTATTGAAAGTTCACGTTTAAAAAATAACATTTTAACCAATATTGAATAAAAAAACCCATTAAAGCATAGTTGAATGATAAAGTTTTGTTATGAAATGACAAGAATTTTAATTTTCCTCAAAATCACCACCACCTCACCATACACTGTGGAAATGACAATCAAGTGGAAAATAAATTTTAAAAATAAAATTTTCTTTTTTTTAAAATAATATTGAAAAATCTTGTAAAAGAAAAAAAAGTTTGATGTGAAACAGGTTACAGTGGAAAGGAGAAAATTTATGCATAGATTTACCGGCTTGTGAATGTACGCAAGAGATGGGAAATTAATAGTGTAGCAGAGTAGTTGATGATTTTTTGTGATCGAAAAAAATACGACAGACATTGGTGGAAAAGAGATTTAGAAAATAGATGAACAAGTAGAGAGAATTGTTGGTAAAATAAAGCTAAGAGTGAAAGTGAATTTCCAATTGCAAGTTTAACATCATCAAATAAATCTAGTCGCATAAATCAACCTGATCACATTCACATTCAATTTGAAGTATCAAACTGAGCTTGACAACTCATCTGTGAATTATTCCAACTGCCTGGTATATAAATAAAAATGGAACCCTTCTCTCCACATCCGGTGGCAAACACATGTAAAATAAATGACAAAGAAAGAAAGGAATGGATGAATGAATAAAATATATATATTATAATAATAATAATATATTACGCCATTTTGTGTTGTGTTTTTCGGATGATGATCGCCTGAAGATTGGAAAAACGCAGATGGCAGGGCTGGCGGCGCCGGCGGTACAGAGAGAAAACTTTCAACGTTTGTTCAAGTAAACTAGCAAACAGCAGCGGAAACTGGTAGACATGTGTCGTCAATTATTCAGCTTCAACTGATTGAAATGGTCTCTTTTCTTCACTCTTCCAAACCAATATACGCCTCTGACAACGGTATGCTTGGGCTTGGCGTTCGGGCTTGCAATTGAAAAATATGCAACACTGCTGTTTGCGTTCAGTATTCTTCTTTCACGCTAGCACACAGCCAACCAAAAGCAAAGATGTCGCCATTTGTCGAATTTTTCAAAATTCCAGTTTCTCTCCTGTGCAAAATGCATCTTTCAAAAAACTATCCGCACGCAATTGTTCGCGCGTAATGGGCAAAATTCCACTTACCAAATTATGAATCAAATTTCTTCTCTTTACTAAATTTCAATTTTCCAAACAATCTACACGTCAATACTTTTGCATGATTAGCTTTTTATTTCAAACTGAACTTCTTCAACAGATGACCCAACGAGAAATTCACTCAAATTGTACTTGAACTTTACAGTAAAATATTCAAGTATCAAAAAATAAATATATTGTGTACAATTTTTGGAAATGGGATTTTTTATTTCAATTAAAAATCACTTTTCATTCTGCACAATTGATTTTTCATTACTTTTATACGAAACGTCATTACATGTTGTAACTAAACATTGGAACAATGAAACATCATTGTTCAAGTTGTATTGTTCATCTTTGAAATTGAAAAAAACACCGTCATCATCATGCAATAAATTACAAGCTGATTTTAAGAAGAATATCAAATTGCAACAATAATTCATTGTCAAAAAATACAAACAATATGCAAATTGATTTTTTTTTTACGAAATTCAAAGCAAAATTTACGTACACTGCGCATAATTTGCATTCATTTCAATTGCGTACAATTAGTTTCAGGCTGTCGTGTAGTTTTTCATGCAAAAATTTTTCCTCTCCTTTCATTGGTGGACAACAACACTTCAGGGTTGGTCGGTCGTTGTTGGCATGGCAACGATTTTAGCTTTGAAAATTTTCTGTTTACAAAATTCACAAAGCAGTAGCAGCAGCGGCAGCGGCAGCAGCAACAGCTTCCATTTTGTAAACGATGAAATTTGTTGTCGCCTGAATTTGAAATTTGAAAAAAAATTATAATGTTTGGAATATGAAAAATAAAATAAAATAATAAAATCTCATTCACAGCAGCTTTTGAATAAGCATTGTGAAAAGGCATTTCAATTTTTATCGTTCCAAAATTATTCATCTTGTTCTGATTTTATTTTCTATTTTATCGTTTCAATTTTATTATTTTTTCACGTTTAATTTATTGCTCAAATCGAACATTTGAACACGCTTGAAAAGCCGACAAATTTCACATAATACGTTGGTTCGTTGATATTAACCAAATCTTGATTGGTCAAATTTGAAAATGCCATTCCGATGACCTGATTTTGATATTCTATTGTTGACGGTGTAGTTTTTATCGATTTTCCAACTACACGTAACAACGTGAATATTTTTCACATCACAATATATATGTATTTTTTTAAAAAATTAAAATATAAAATAAAGATTAAACAAAAAAAATAAAATTAGCATACTTTTTTTGTCTGATTCTACCATTTGTGAAAATGAAAAAAAAAAATTGCTGTTGTTGCAAACGTTGCTACAATTTTGATTCTCGACCGAGAAAATGCAAATTTTTTTAACTTTTATTTTTACCGTCTACTTGATTAAAATTGTTCGTCGTAAACTGCAATTTCATTAATTATTAATATATTTATCAAAAAAAAATATATATATATATATATATCCACTTGGTTGCTATTTTTATTCTTATTTGCTTTTTGCGTTTCAACAAATAAATAATGCAATCTGTCATCGATCGGTGCCAGGTGTGATGTTGGAAATTCAATTCAAAACTTTGCCGATAGATTTTTATCGAAATACGCCTGATGGCCAATTTTTCTATTTATATTTTCATCTGCAAACAATGAATCAAGTGATCAAAGCGGCGTCGATTGTCATTTATTTCAACGTGCGTTATTATTTATTTATAAATTTTTAAATTTATCTCAGCTCAATTATGCAAAAATAGAAATTGTGTGATTGTTCTATTTTTTCTGATTAATAAAAAACAATACAAACATATTGAAAATGTAATGTATTTTGCTGAATAGAGTTTATTTTTCAACGAGAGAAAAATGAAAAAGCAAACAATGTGTTTTATTTTTCATATTCACAAACAAAATTTTTGTAAATAAGCATACATTTCATTTAGCTCATTCATTTGAGTAAACAAAGTTCAACTATTATTGAATGATATATATATATATATATACATTTTTTTAAATAAAAATGATAATTCAACAATTGCCTTGATAAGAGACGTGCAATTTGATAATTTATAATAAGAAGAGAAATGTTAATCAACAGATGCCGCCAGTGTTGAAGTTCAAACGACCGTGTTCAACTGCTTGGAAAACACCGACAACTGTCGACGACAGCTCCATCAAATTATGCACAATTTTTCACCTTGCACGACACTGGTGAAAAATATTAAAAAACAAAATTTTCATTCATTCATTATCATCATCATTTCACATTTTGCTTTTTGAATCAAATGCTCCGCTTAAAGAGAAAGTGATTAACCATAAATGCGTCCAAAATTGCACAATTTCAACCTTGAGCTGCTCATATTGGCCGTAAACAAATTCAAAAACCGGCTTTCAATTCAACACTGAAGCAAAGCAAATGCAACCAACGTGTATAAACGTCTTTTGCTTTTCACCCATTGGTCAGACAACTCGACGACATTGATCAAAATTAATTTCTATTATTTATTATTGATAAATAAATACTATTATCAACTGATATTCTTGTTGCTGTTCAACTGAAATGCTTTCATTGTCTAATAATTAATTTTTTATTTGAAATAAACTTGATTTCTATTTTTAAGTACTGTATGTTTTATTACATTTTCCTTGTAAAAACATGCTTCTGTTGTGAATTGTTTGTTGCTTATAGAAAAAAAACTATTCATTTCCACGCGAAATTTCTTTAATCTCCAAACAAGCATTACATCATTAATAGGCAACCATTTTTGTACAAATCTTACAGTACAATTGAGACGTTGCGTACAATTGTCGCATTGAATTGCGTTCGAATTGTTCGTCAAAGAAATAAAAATACTTATTATTAATTTATCGAGAAAATACACAGCTTAGAATTTTATTAAATTTGAAAATAAGACAATTTCAATGTTTTCACATTTTTTATATTCAAGTTTAATTTCCATCGAAGCCCCACTGCAATCGCTTTGAACTTGGTGTCTGTTTGCAACAGCGTATCATCAACGCAGGTTAAAGCAAAAATTTCTCCTCATGAAACAAGTCCGAATTTTAGGTTTTCAAAACTTGTCAACAATACGTAAATAATTAGTTTTCTGTGTGTTAGTGTTATTGGTAAAATTCTATATTGAAATTTTTATTGGTTGACTTTATACGATATTTAATAAAATATTCAAGACAATTGAACAATCAATCGTAGAAATTGTATTATTTTTTTGCATTTGTTGGTATACTGTACTTTGAAGAAAAAATTTTCTATACTGTCATTTTTGTACTTCAAACTTTATTTTTTTATACTACCGTATGAAATTGATGATCTTTCAGTTGTCATATTTCCATCTCATTGTTGGAAATGTTCGCTTGTTAAATATTAATTTTTCTTCAACTTTGTTTGTTGATGTTAATTATTTTCTTTTTTACGGCAGGTGATTTTGTTTCATTATCTGCCCTTTTACAGATATAATTTCAACATTTGTTTCAAAAACTGCTCAGTTCAGAAATGGGTGTACCAGCGTTTTTCCGATGGTTGAGTCGAAAATTTCCATCAATTGTGACGAACTGCATCGAAGATACGGTACATTTTGCGTTCCTTCTCTGGCCTATTATCTCAGTTTATTGATTGATTGATTTTTATTACAGCCACATGATGTCGGAGGTACAACAGTGCCGGTTGATAAGACACAGCCGAATCCTCATGGAATTGAATTTGATACGTTTTATTTGGATATGAACGGAATTATTCACCCATGTTGTCATCCAGAAGATAGGTAAAAAATTATTTGTTGTTGGTGTTGTTCGAGTAAAAAGGCTTGCCTCTAAATTGTAAATTTTTTTCTGTACGTTATGAAAAATAATTATCTAGATTACTTGGTTTTTTACTTAAATGAGCAAAGTGTTAAATGGTTGAATTTCATTTTATTTTTTTGGTTTAAATGGTGTTTATTTTTTACTTTTCTTAGGCCAGCACCAAAAACAGAAGAGGAAATGATGATTGCCATATTCGAGTACATTGACCGTTTGATGTGTATTGTTCGACCGCGTCGTCTACTTTACATGGCTGTTGATGGTGTTGCACCAAGGGCGAAGATGAACCAACAGCGGACCCGTCGCTTTCGAGCTTCCAAAGAAGCGACAGAAAAAGAAGAACAGATTCGTCAAATTCGAGATGAGTTGCGAGCTCAAGGTATTCCACTGCCTGCCGAGTCCACTGATAAGCAGCATTTCGATTCCAACTGCATAACACCGGTAATGATGCTTTGTTTAGAAGAGGAAATGAAATACATATAGTAAAGCAAGAAATTTCAGAAAATAGGAATATAATTTTAATCATTTTTAATTATTGTTTTATGAAAATATTTTTTTTTCCACTTTATTCTTCTGGTCTTGTATTTCTGAATTGAAATATTTTCAGGGAACGCCTTTCATGGCTCGTCTAGCGATTTGTCTTCGTTATTATATTCACGAGAGATTGAACACCGATCCGGCATGGCAAAATTTGTTGGTAATTTTGTCTGATGCAAGCGTGCCCGGTGAAGGCGAACACAAAATCATGGATTACATTCGACATCAGAGGGCGTGTGCATCTCACGATCCAAACACTCATCATGTGCTTTGTGGTGCAGACGGTACTGTTTGATTTGTTTTTAACTTAATTGATTTTTTTTCAAATATTAATTTAGCTGATTTGATCATGCTTGGTTTGGCTACTCATGAACCTAATTTTACCATCATTCGTGAAGAATTTGTCCCTAATTTGCCTCGACCGTGCGAAATTTGTAACAATTACGGTAGCACATGAATGATTGCAGTTTTCAGAATTACTTATTTTTTTTCTAATTAATTCACTTTTAAGGTCATACCATGCAAGATTGTCAAGGATTATCTGTTTTGGAAAATGAGGTAAATTATATTTCTTTGTACCCTTTCAAAATTATGATTCATTTTTTTGACAGAATGAAGTACATCCTCCAGTATTGAAGAAAACCCAATTCATATTCATTCGCTTAAGTGTTCTTCGTGAATACTTGCAACGAGAATTGGAAATGCCAAATATAAAGTTCAGATACGACTTTGAGGTTAGAACCATTCACAATTATTTCTCCTATACTTATTCTTTGTTTTTTTTTTGTATTCATTCATGCTGGTATTGCTAATTTGCTTTTTTTTTCTTCTTTTCAGCGTTGTGTAGATGATTGGGTTTTTATGTGCTTTTTTGTCGGCAATGATTTTTTGCCTCATTTGCCGTCATTGGAAATTCGGTACTTTAAAAATGTTTGTTTGTTTGTTTATGAATTGTGTTTTTTAAGGGAAGGTGCAATCGATCGTTTGGTCAATTTGTACAAAGATTGTGTTTATCGAACTGGCGTAAATGATCATTTAATTTTTGTTGTGTGTTGGCAATTTTTAATTTTCAAACATTGTTCACTGTTTAGGGATATTTGACGGAAAATGGTTTTGTCAACTTGAAGCGGGTTCAGTTGATCATGTCCGGTATTTTTTCAATTTGATATTATTTGTGCAAAATTGTCCATCATCTGTTATCAAATTTTTGCTTTTCAGAACTGGGCAAAATGGAAGATGAAATTTTTCGAATCAGACAAGAAAGAGAGGCAATAAATAATATTCTTTTATTGAATGGTATTTTTGAAATGCAATTGAAATTTTTATTTTCAGATTCAATTTTCAAATAAGGCAAAAATGCGCAAGATGCAAGCGGAAAGTTTCAATGCCCCGGCTTTTATACCGCAGAATGCATTTGCACCAACAGTATGCATATTGAATTTGATTGTTCATTGTTTTATGTTTGAACTTTATTCAGAATTAGATTTTCATTTTTTTTTTATAATTGATGTTCTCTAGCCAATTGGAGAAAATCCATTGCCCTTGTTGAATGCCAAAAGTACCGCCATGGAAATGAGACAGGCTGCTATGGCTTTTACATCATCCACCAAGCAGGAGGTTGGCAATTGTTTCTCTTTTCTTTTCTACAGCTTATATATTTTTTGCTTTTTTTGTACGCTTTGATTATGCTTGGTTTTGTTTTTTCTTTTTAATCCAAAAAATTTAGTTTAATGGTACGGCAAATTCTGAAGATGCAGACGACGAAGAGCCGTTTGATGAAGTGAGGTAATTGTTTACAATACAATCTGTACACAGTTATTACAGATGTAGTTGGTATTTTTTGACTAGCAGAATTAATAAATTTTTATATTCAGATTGTGGGAAGGTGGTTGGAAAGATCGCTATTATTTGGTGAAATTTCAATGCTCGCCGAAAGACTTGAAATTTCGCCACCATGTAGCGAATTGTTACGTGGAAGGACTTTGTTGGGTTTTGCGTTATTATTATCAGGTATTTTTTTATTTTTGGTGAAAAATTTTGTAATTTGCTCGTTTTGAAGTGCTTTGTTTGATCAATTTTTGCAATTTCAGGGTTGTTGCAGCTGGAAGTGGTATTTTCCATTCCACTATTCCCCATTTGCTTCGGATTTTTTGAATATTGGCGATTTGAAAATTGATTTTTCTGAAAAAACACAGCCGGTAAATTGCGATTGGTGTCAATAATTGATATCCGTTGTTGCATTGTTGATTTATTGTCAGATCAAACCTCTGGAACAACTGATGAGCGTCTTTCCGGCTGCGAGCAGTAAGCATCTACCAAAATCTTGGGCAGCTTTAATGCATGATCCGGTACGTGATGTTAATTTTTTTAGATGTTGATTGTGGTTTTTTTGAATTTCTTGTTTCTTTTTTTAATTTTTTATTCTCTATTTGGATGAGATGAAATTTTCAGAATTCCACCATTATTGACATGTATCCGTCGGATTTTAAAGTTGACTTGAACGGGAAAAAGTATGCATGGCAAGGAGTGGTGTTGCTTCCATTTGTCGATGCTGAACGTTTGAATGAAGCTCTTGAAGAGGTATATCCCGATTTGACAGAAGAAGAGCGTAAGTAAATTAAAATATAAAACACCACAATTTAGTACTGTAGTAGTGCATTTGGTTATTTTTTTCTTCCAGTGGGAAAGTGTTTTGACTTTTACTTACCTGTAGTATATTTGGAAAGAATTTTACATATTATTCCATGGGAATACTTTTTTTAAAATAAAATTAATACTTCATTTCAGGTTTTCGTAATAGCCAAGGTAATGACGTGCTGTTTATTTCGTCTAAGCACGAGGCATTTGGTTTTATTCAGTCGATTTATGAGGGCGACTTTAATGATGAGGTAAGTTATAAACTGTCTTGTTTGATTTAAAGTAATGTTGTGTAGCATAATATTATGGTTTCTGTTTTAAAATTACTTTGAAGCGTTATATATTTTTGGGCTTTTGATCAGAGCTCATAGTCGGGTATATATATATTTTTTTCTATTTATTTATGAGATGTTATAATTACAAAATAAACCAATTTACGAATTTCATTTGAAGTGGTTAAATATGGATCCCTCACTGTGCAAAGGCATCTCACTGATGGTAAAACCATATAATTTTCATGTACCAGTGGGGAAGTGAGTATTTTTTGCAGAATTTTTGAAATGATGATATTTGAACAATATACTGCTATTTCAGGACAGTACACAGTCCACTTCCTCAGTGCAATGATGTGGAAAATAACCACGTTTTGAGGTATTTATCGTAGTAGTTTATTGATTTGCCTCATGCCTATATGCATGTGTGTATATTTATTTGTATTTTAGTGTATTTTGCTTGAATCCGCAGTTTCCAGACGGTTACATCTTTTCTACAGCTCGACTATCTGGTGCAGTGTATGCTAGCTTTTTTCTAATGATTTTATTTATTGTTAATACTCGTTATAATTTCAGAATTGCAGATAATTTATTTATGTTTTTATTTTATATTTTGTATATTTCAAGTGCTGCTTGTTTAGAGATCCGAAGCCAGTTTTGAAGCCTAAAGATTGGGACGACGATCGTGATGGAAGATATCGACCAGTGACAGGCTTTGTGCACACTACAGTTTCTGCGCAGCTGAATCCGGCTAGCAAGAGAATATTGAAGTGAGTAGATTTCACGTGAAGATGAGAGGAGTATTTGTTGATAATTTCAAATATTCTTTTTTTTCTCTCTTACAGTTTTGAAACACGTTCTGCACAATCGTACAATGCAAGAATATCCAACAAATATTATTCTGCAAATGACAATAGACAATACTGTAAATTTGATCCTTTTCTTTCATTGCTGTATTGTTGTGAATTATGCAAATTTTGATTTAGACAACAGTACATCACGCGGCTATGAACGATATGGTACAAGTCGAAGCAATTATGAACAATCGAGGGGAAGTTATTTCGGACGTGATGCGAGAATTGGCCGGGGTTTTGCACAATATCAGAGAAGCAGTTGGGCAGAATTGAAAGGCAGGAATCGTTATCCAGAGCCGCCCTACTCTACATACGGGCCTGGTAGGGCGCGGCCTTGGCAAGCGGGCTATGACAGCAGATCTTATCGACCGAGAGCTCCGTTTCGAAATCAACGCTACAGTAATGATCATTTCAAGCCATACTGAGATGTTTTGCGAATGATCTCTGTTGTGAATTATGCAACTGATTAACGCTTTTAACGCTTTATCTTTCCAAGAGAGCGGTTTGAATTAATTAATTACTCATATCATGTGTTGCATTTTTTCTGCACTGCCGCACTTCTGGCAAGTTGGCAGCGCTTAAGGCTCGATGTATCGATCTGTCTGTCAGATGTAAGTTATTTATTTTATTAGGTTTTTGGAATTTTTTATTTCATGTATCTGTTTTTGTTATCAGTTATTTTAATTGAATGAATACTATTGTTGTGCAAAAAGTTATATTTTATTTATCGAATATTATATATATATGTATGTATGTATGTATGTATGTATGTATGTATGTATTTCTTTGATTATTTATTTATAATATGGTTGTTTTGTTTTGAATTTTAAACTGATGTTCAGTTATAATTTTTGACTGTTTATTATCGTCATTGTATGTAGTATGTATGTGCGTTCGTTGCAGAAAGCTTCAGTTGTACTTCAGTTTGCCAAAATATTGAAGATTATTTGCATTCATTTTTGTCATTACTTGACATGTCAAGATTTGCTTTGCTCTGCTGTTCTGCATTGAAAGAATTATTATTATTATTATTATTATTATTATTATTATTAGTGATTGTTAATAAATGTAAAACGAACGCATTGATTGGTAATTTGAAATCAAATAGTACGGGAATGCGAATCGATGTGAATGCGTTGCTTGCATGCGAAGAGAATGAAAAATTAATTTATAGCAGTCTGATTTTAACCACTTTTTCTGTGTAAAATAAAACGAAATATGCATATTTATATATTATAATATTGCTAGTGTCCATATTAGCGAAAGGTAAATTTTACAGATGCTCTTTCTTTTGAAGAAAAGTGGTGACATTTCGTGCTTAAAATTTCATTTGATATCTTCCTCGATGTATTATTTTTTTGTATTGCATATTTTATTTTTGTTATTTTTATAATCTATGCGAGTTGGACTTGTTATTTTTAAAAAGCTGACGTTGCTTTATGAAAAAGAAGAAGAAGCTTTTCTTGTTACAATGACTGATCTGTTCATCAGTTTTGAGCACAAATATATGCATGATGATTGTTCTGAATTTGCTGAATGAATTGCAATTTCATTGGTCCGTTTGCGTTGGAGAAGATGGACGTTGTCCAGCGCGGCTGTTCTTCAAAGCTCGTCACCAGACGGCACCGCTTTATCATTATATATATATATATATATATATATATATATATATATGTATATGTATATGTATGTATGTATATCTTATTGAAGTGTATGTTTTCAAGCAAAGCACGGGTCAACAATTTAAAGAAGAAGAAGAATAGAAATAATGATGAAGAACAGAAAACGTTTTAAGTCATTTAAATTTGCATATTGAATACGTTGATTGTATAATTTTTGTCAAGCTGGTTTGATTTATAGATGTCAAGCACGTTTGAAGCCGACTTCATGATAATGAATGCATACATTGATAGATAGATAGATGGCTGCATGTAAAAACTGGCCTGGGAAAAGGGCGAGCCAGACAGACGTCTAGCCTGCTTTGATGTAGGACAACATGATGTTGACTTGTCTTTCTCTCTCTCTCTCTCTCTCTCTATTTCTCTCCATCCAGTCTTCCAGTATTCATTTGTGTGCACACGTTATGCATGCAGCAAGCCTATTCTGCAGGCATGTTCTGCATTCTCTCTCTCGCTCTCTTTCCAGCCTTCTCTTGCCTTCCGATATTTCCAATATTTTTCCTCCACAACTGTTGGTTATTTACTGACGCGCGTCTGCTTTTCTCGCACTACATCTATTTAGTGTTTTTAAGCATTTTCAATTCAATAAATAATCACCTATATAATCCATTTCAGAATTAATAATCATTATGGTAAATGTGAAGCAAGACGTCAACGTTGCCGATTATTTTGGCTTCATTGTTGTTCTGGTCACATTTTTCGTCATCATATTCGTCATTTCGACAACATGCATCCTCTGGTTCTGCGTGGACAAACATCAAGAGGCTACAGTTTTCGACAAGGTACAGTTTTTTATTTTTAGTATTTTATTATTTATTTATTTGCTTTTTTATTCTGCATTGTAGTGTAATTTTCAATCATTTTTGGTTTTCTCAATTCAAATCAATCAATATTCTATTTTTAACAGATACACCCTTTTCAAATACAGTAATCAATGCAATAGAATATAATTTTTATTTAAAAAAATTAAGGTGTTTAATTTTTCATCAAATTATTATGAGAAATGTAATTGTTGAAGAAAAAACATATGGATTAAATCAAATCAAATCAAATCAAATTATCCATTTACTTGATATGCAAGGTGCTATAATATTTCATGAGAATGAGCAGCTGTCACTTTTGGCAACGTTGACAGAATAAATATCACACAATTTTCATTAAATTGTATCCAGATTTATTTGCTCATTAAATTGAAAGAGTTGTCTGTGATTTTTCACTGTTAAATGTTATCATTTTTTCATTTATACGCATAATCATTGGAAAAGTTTTCCATTTTTCCACAATTTCCATATTTTCCATTTGGTTTTACAACAGGTTTTGAATACGGATTAGTCTGATTTTTTGATGATTCATCTATTGATCTATTAGTTCAAAACTGTCTAATATTAATCAAATTTATACTACGTTTTTAATTAATTGTTGATAAAATGTGCAAATCATGCTCTCATCTGCCAAATCTAATGCAATTTGCACTAAATTCACCGTGTAAGATATATAATTGCTTGTTTGGTAATCTTTCAATTAAAAATTTTCCAATTTTTGTGTTAGTCCAACTTGTTGTACTCACGGAATTTCAGAATTCGACTTCTTCCTTGTTTGAAGTGAATTAATTATTTAAGAAATCAAACGAAAATCATTAAACTTTTTTAAACATTAAAAAAAGAAAGTGAAATATTTTTTTTTCTTTTTCAATAGTGGCGTGGACGTCGGAAAGGCAGTTCGGCAAGCAGAAAACCAAAACACTCAATGCTGATTTCCCCAACAAATTACTAAGCGAGCTTGTTATCATGTGAAATGATTTTTCATCAACAGATTACAATTTTGGAATGGTGTATGTTTTCAACCGTTTTTTTAATTTATAATAAAACTATTCTGTACATTATTTTCTTTAATATCAGTATAAACATGTACAGTTTTCATTTGAAAGAAAATTTCCATCCAGTATTATTTTCAAAAGTAATTTTTTAAAATTATTCGTAGTTTTCACTGTTTTTCTCTTGAAAAACATTATAAAACGGTCATATTTTGCAAAATTTTAACTTATGATACCTTTCAATTAGAAATGGATACGGTGTGAAATACAGTACTTAATACAGTTTTAGCCACAGTATAAAAAAAATTCACAATTAAACTTAGTGATTGAAATATTTTCCCCATAATTTTAACATAATGAAATTTATTGTACTAAATACATGATTGAATACTTGATGAAATGCAAAATGCATGCTGAACTGTACTGTATTGTACTGTTGCATAAGTTGCAAACATTATTTATTATCTGAGCTGTGGAAAATGTTTAATCTTGTTGTTTCAAGTACGAATAATTATCAATAAAGCAAGTTATTGCGTAAAGTAATAATTTCTAATTTTACCAAAGTTCGACAATAATTAGTTGAAGTTGAACAAAGCATATTGTTGTTTTCGAACTTGCATAACGTAATGATGACACGTCAGCCAACCGGTCAGTAAAATAGGTTACAGGTACGTGAAATACTGTTTACCTGCAAACAGGTACACAAAAAATTGTTGAAACCACAAACACGTGAGCATACTGTACATGTATTTTAATCATTTTTATTATTTTTCTTGATTTTGAACCAAGTAAGTGAAAATTTCATTTTTTATTTTTAAACAAACGATAATTTGCTTCTGTATTATTTGTGTATATTGATATGTTAATTTTCAAATCAACCGAGTGATTTACTTTAGTATTTGTCATAGGCTACAATTGCATGCTCAACCACATGTTTGATCAAACTTTTTTTTTCAATTAATTAAGGATATATGACCTATAATTTTAATTAAGGAAGCATGTTTGTTTGTTTTTTGCTATTTTACAAATATATAGTTGAAAAAGTGAGTTTAAAAGTGGATGTAATTTATAAATTTTTTATTTGATTAAAAGAACGTCAAAACAATTAACTTCAGTAACAGGTAAAAAGAATATTTGATTAACAAACATATACTTTCCCGTCAACACGAACTCTGGGAAAGGTCACTTGAACAGCTAAAACTTGAACATCAAACATAAATGAATAGCAACAATTTGAACTTGAGAGAGGACCGAAAATGTATTTACCTGAAGCTTAAACAAACAAAATAATAAATACCGGTTCAATGGAAAACTACTACTACAAAACAACATTATGCAAATTACTAAAAATGTAATCAATTATTATTATTATCTTCCGCATTCTATTGTTCACTTTCTTCATCGTTATCTTTTCCGTTGTCATTTCCATCATTATCATCACAGTTGTTGAATCGTTGTGCGTCGCAAATTTTCCACTCAAACAGACTTTCCTCACTGCTGGATGCTATCACATTTTCACCACCCAACGCGAAATTGACACGTTCAGTGGTATGCGATG
The DNA here is from genome assembly GCA_001447645.1 of Trichinella pseudospiralis. Taxonomy (NCBI): domain Eukaryota; kingdom Metazoa; phylum Nematoda; class Enoplea; order Trichinellida; family Trichinellidae; genus Trichinella; species Trichinella pseudospiralis. The sequence goes on from JYDV01000016.1 coordinate 59,143, forward strand.
CGGTATTGGCGTGCAATTTGTTCTTGTCCAACTCTTCCACTTTCGACTTCAACGATAATTTCATGTGACGGTCGCAGAAGAATACTTTTCCATAATTTTCCAATCTCTCTGCCCCATAGGCGTTCATCCGGAGAGAACACTGACAATATGCGCAACGGAAACAGTCCTTGTGGAACAGCAGCCCCTCAACGGCCACCCGCTCGGCCATGTAAGCTGGCTTGCCACAGACGGAGCACAGTTCTGGTTCTTGAGTGTAATAGCATGCTGATGAAAGCTTCGGCTTCTGCTTCGGCGGTGGCAACGGAGCCGGCGGCTTTCGCGTGCCGATACTGACCGCATGCATTTTGGTCAGTTCTGCCACACCCACCGCGCCACTGGTATCCGCCATTCTGAGGTGCTTGTCCAACCGTTGGATGCAAGAGTCAATTAGCTGGAATCGGTCATTGTTGAGCTGAAAACCATTCTGAGCACGCTGTTTCAGAACGGCCGTTTTCTCGGCTATAATTTTCGCCTCCTTGCTGCTCAACACTGGCTGCTGGTGCAGTGCAGTGTGCGTATTCTTCAACTGCATCTCCATTTCAATTATGGCAGACTGATTCAACTTGCCAACGGTCGACTTGGGCTCATTCTCGGCCTTCTGCTTGCCTCGGAGCAGTACGTCGACGGTCTGCAACAACTCCGGATCTAATTTTCCTGCCGAGGACCGTTCACCGCTCGGTAGCCAACAATTGTTGGCTTTGTTCATCTCCAACAATGCCGGCTTCAGTTTTCCAACTGCGGGCCTGTCAGCGCCACTGATGCGCGACAACCATCGACGATCAGTATCCACCTCTTCTTCACGTTGCCCTGCAGCTTCTTGCTCTTTGAACAACTCACTTCCAACAACTCTGCCGTGAAGAATTGGATCCTTGAGCTCAGTGAACGCCGCCTGCGCCGGTACAAGAACCACCGTCGGCGACGAGGGCTTCTCTTCGTCAATTTTCCGCTTAATCTCGGAAAGGTATTCACACACTTGGTCATCGTTGTCCGTCTGATCTGGCGCTTCAACATCCCACAACGACTTCACCTTCTCATAGCACAGTTCCACGTTCACACTACACTTTGGCGGCGAACCGACCACAACTGACTTCGCCTCTTGACGTCGATAACGGCAAATGATCATGCTCAAAATGACGCCACTGTCGAACAACGCTCTGAAGTCGTGCAAACGTCGACGATATGGTGCCAAAGTGTCTTGAAGCCAGTTGAACAGCGTCCGACGCCGTTCAAATTTCACCTCTTCACTCCAGCTGACAGACGGCAGTGAATACGACAGTTCTTGATTGAAACGCACTTTCCTACTGTCTAAAGTGACCAGCGGTTTCACCTGAAAAATTCAAATCATCCAATTTGAAACAAAAAAAAACAAAAAGCTGCGGACATGCAACCTGATTGGGCATCAAGTGATTATCACAGCATGGATAACGTGTGCGCGGATCGATTGTGTAATTTTTGAAATTCTTGGACAACGTTTCAGGCGTGACTTGGGTCAGAAGCTTGTAGTAACTTTCCCTCTCGGCCAAAATTTGCAAAATTGGCTGACCACAGCCGTAGCCGCGAATCATCCAAGCGGCGTCGAACACACTCATGAAGCCACGCCCAATGCCAGTTCCTGTTGGCCAGAAAGGCTGTGAACGAAACGTTCGATTAGCAAAAGCAATACAACGAAAACAATTCTTTTCACATACTTCGTGCAGACTGTCACCAACGAGACCCAATAGCAGAGGTCGACCATGCTTCTGTTCAAATCTTGAAGAATTTTCGGCGCTGAACAAAGATGTAAAATCAAACATGGCCACATCCGGGAGGCTGTTTTCGTTGAGAGCAAATTCAAGATTCGGTATCGAATTGTGCGTCGCAAAATTCGCCACGTCTGTTACATAGGCCAACAAGTTCTCACTGCAAACGTTCTTCGCTTCCAACAGTTTCGACACTTCCTCGAAATCCTGCAATTCAATACACTCATTTCTGTACATTATTACAGTACAACTGAAATAACAATTAATCAATCAATCAACTTGAATGATGACTCTTCGTTCGAGCAGACTTTGCTTTTTAGCCGTCATCACGAAATAATGCGTGTCCTCTTTGTAATAGACGATGTTTTCCAATTTGATATCCGTTTCCTCTTCTAGTCCACGGAAGAAACTTGAATCGTAAAAATACGAGATACCGGATATTTCTTTCACATTGTTCTCCACTTCGGTATGGTGATTAACAAAATTCGCTGTTAAACCAATGGCCAATTTTCCACGAAACTCTTTGTGTGGAAAACCTTTAATTTTTTACAAAACCGTATCAATAAAGTATAAAGTAAAATGTAAATTATTATCATTATTGTGCAATTCTCACCCAGTATGTTGTTTCGCTTTCCGTCGGCGTTGATGATAACATTGAACTGATAATCGGATAGGAAATGATTTTCAGGATTCAATGCCGCTTTCCAACCGGATACTGAGATAAAGTCAATTTGATAAAAGAGACGAAAAGAACAGTCAAAAAAAATTTCTTACCATCACCATCGCTGTTCATCTCAGGTTCAATGAGATTATTGAAAGCAACATTTTCAAAAACTTCCACACCGACAAGCAGTGCTACTTTTAGCAAAATTAATTGCAGCGAACAAATGCCTGTCAAAGTGACTTTTGCAAGAAAAAAATATATATCAAGATGCATCAATTATTCGTTACTGATGTGGTTAATAGAGCCGACGCAAAACTTCGGGTAAAAGATCTTCGCCCCCAAGTTTTTCAAATCCTCTTTAGCATTCGGCCATATGTGCAACAAATTGTTACGCGAGAACTTTCCTCTCTTCTCCAGCACAACAACCTTTGCACCAAGAAAAGCACACTCTATAGCCATGCGCAGTCCGCATGGTCCGGCCCCAACGACGAGTGCCTTAATAAAATTCAAGCTTTGATAAACAAAAAAAGACAATTCTTCATTTGTAATTACTTTTAAATTCTTTCCAGCTTGCTGATTTAAATATTCCACCTGCGCAAATCGTTTATCCAACAATTCCCAAAGTGGGTTCACTTTCCACCAGTTCAGCTTGCCTCGAATGCTAAACATTTCATTTACATTTATCATAAAAAAATAAATATACGCTGAACGTGCAGATGTGAAATAGTTCCAACAAGCTTACCTAGTGTAAAATTTATAAGGATCGGAACGATCCGGATCACACAAGCAAACCAGCTGACAATAAGCCATCATAGCAGATTTTAATGAGGAAGCTTCAATGAACATCTTCATAACTGTCCACACACATTCGCTTTTCACGTTCTCCATGTTTAATCTAAACAAGCCGAAAAATTAATTTTTTTCAAACAAAAAATATTTAAAAAAACGATCTTTTTTTAGAAAACAATCAATTTCAAAAATATCGCATTCACTTCGATTACTATTATAAAAGTAAAGTAAAAAAATTTTACGCTAAAAATATCGCACATCTCAAGCAAAAAGAGTTACTCAAAGTTGCCTCAACATCTACCAAGTAGATTAACTTTTAATTACAGTAATCAAGCCTTCAGGATAAGAAAAATAAAAAAATACTGTAATTGTGATTTATTACAAGTGATATTTAAAGTAGATAATATGAATGAGACTTGCTAAATTTAAAAAAAATTTTATTTTACCGCACAAGACATAATTAACAAAATAAATTACCCAAGAAGAAATGAAAGCAGATTGAAAGCAAACTTCCTGTACTATGTCGATATGCTGCAATAAATCAGTATTTTCTGATTTTTATTTAATTCAAATTAAATAATTTTAAATTTAAATATAATTTAAAATTTTAAAATTCTACTGCACTTTAAACCGATGCAATTTTTAAAGTAACTAACCATCTGTCCAACTGCTGCAATTTCACACATTTTTGTTGCACAGATATTTTTCAATTAAATTCTATTTTCATAAACTGAAAAAACAATAATCAAGTATAATTTAAAAATATATGTGTAAAAAACTAATAAACTGTTAAAATAAGGGAAACAATACTTTCAAGAAAATCAATTTCATAAAAGTGTGTGCAAGATAAATTGACATAGCCATAGAAGAAGCTGGCTGGCTTAGGTGCAAAGCAGCCTAGATCAAAAAGCGAGAGGAGACGTGTGACAGATGGTAACAGGCATGCAACTATGCCGAATAGACAAATTTCAGCAATTCGAAAAAGTAAAATTATCAAAAGCATGTCAAAAGATGAACACGAATAAAATTTTACATTTACGAAATAGAAAATGAGAAAGTGCAAGCAGTTTAGAACAGTTTGAAGTAAATAAATTTATGACAAACGTGCTCAGCAATGGCTGACCGGATGCTTTTGTTAAGAATTGCAGAGGTCTTTCACCTTGACCAATTCTGTTGATGACCAGTGGAAAGTAAAACTGTTGAAAAGCCCTGAGCTTCAATTAGCAGAGCAAACTGCGTTTTCACCACAAAACAAAAATCTACCTAAGCATGCTAACAGCGAACTCACGTTCAGGTCAAGCACGGGAAAGTAAATGAAATGCATCTTCAACAACATACAATCGTTACACTACAATGCACTCTGTTCATGCTAAAAACTATTCTAAAAATCAATTATCATTTTATTTTTATCTAGCAAATGCTAAATAAAAGTTTTAAAGTCGAATAATTACACGGTAATTCTGATAAGCCCATTGAAATATTGGTCCAAATGATCTGCTTTCATCCAATGATCTGTGTAGTAGTATTAACGAAGAGAATTTTTTGGGCAAATAATAAATTTCAAAATGTTTTTCTATTTTACTTCCTTGAACTTGTCGAGAAATTGATAAAGAGATGGTGATACTGCTAAAAATGAGTTTCAACAATGCAAAGCAAAGAACATTACAAAGCTTTTGGAAATTTATTTCTCTACACTGCTGACGTTGTGAACAAAAACTTGATAGAATGAGTATGTCAATAAGAATTCAAAGACAACCAACTAGTTCTTCTGATAGACACTTAAAAAACAAAGAATTTAAAATTTTTTAAAGTAGAATCAAAATAATTTAATTTCAAAAACTCCGTCCAATTCAAATTATTTCAAATAAAATGGAAATTATGTGCTTTTAATTGAAATTGTCAGCATGCATACTATAAGGAAGTAAGGCAGCTAAGTGAAAAACAACTTGGTCTCCATACGTGATCAAATTAAACAGCCTTTCGTTATTGCGTAAAACTTCGTGTCTGTCTCTGAATTTAGTTAATAGCGTTTTACATCACAACTGCGCAGCGGACAAATAAATCACAATCAATCAGCTACAACTTTTAACAAACTGCAATATTATTTTAATTTAATTAGATAAACTATTTTTGAAATATATTGGATTTTCATGTTATATTTTTTTCAATGCTCTAGGACAAAGCTGGCAAAAGCACAATCAAATCAGGCTCAACATTTTGCGAAACTTGACTTCAACTTTGCTAACACAACACATCAAGCTGAATTTCTGCTATTTTGCGTTATTTTATTGATACAAAATATAAAAATTGAATATTCTATTTTTGACTACATTTTACCGCCGAAGTGCGATTTTTTACCAGATACTAAAACGGCCAATGGCCTAATCAATTACCATATGCAATTTGTTCACAATTGTATTCGTGTTTTCAAGTTTAAAGAATTACTGCTTAAATTGATCAGTTTTGGAGAAAAATATTTTAAAATATTCTTAAATCTATTACTAAATAATTTAATTATTTCTTTCAGCTTCGCAGTTGGAACATTTCACACTTAAATAAATCCTGATTTTCACATATACTGTTATGGATACTCATAATTATTTGCGCACATATTATACACACGAATGCAGTATAAATAACTTCGAACTCATTCATGTGTATATATAAATAAATAAACTACATTTATATATTTGACATGACTTTAAATGTATTTATTTATGTTAAAAGTTCGTCACATAGCTTCAAAATTACGGATCTAAATTTATACGATGATCGTATTGATGACAGTAAATATTAAAAATAAACATTTTAATTGCCGTTTTTGATAGCAAGTCGTGCTATTGAAATATTCTCTCATTGTACCAAAGAAGCATTTTAGGAATGTTTTTATCGTGTCGGTTAAATTTAGAAATAAAAATTTAATTTTTGAATTTTTAGGCCTTTATAAAAATTTTCCGTTAAAATTCTGCATTTATATATTTCAACAATCATTTATACTTGAAAAGTTGGTCGTTGATATCTTACTGTAGCCCATTTATGTTGTTCGTATAATTTACTGTATTTTTAGTTCAAAGTTTAGCTTCGTCATTTGCAGTGTTGCTATAATTTCATAAAGCTGCCATCGAGTATTTGAAAAAAGATTTTACTTTTATTTGTGTACAATGAGCACATCCCGTCCGGTTTTGCGAGAAGGCGAATGGGCCTGTGTAGATGCCAGGTTTTTCTTTTTTTTTCTTTTAATTTCTAAACACACTGGGATATGGGCTTTTTATTTTTAGGTGTTCATACATTAACTCGATTCAGTATTCTTCATGCCAGGCCTGCGGACGCCGCAAACCACGCGGAAAAGGCACAGTTGGTCAAGCAATTGGCAAAGATGCTGCTGAAAAAAGTAAAGGCTTGTTTGAAGCTGAAGATTGGTGTTGCTCGAAGTAATTTTTATTTATATGTTTTCTTTTTTTCTTATGAATTTTATGGCCAACCTACATTAGTGTTAGTTTTTCATGAAAGCTTCCATAAGTAAAATACATCATTGCCCATGCATCACATTTTAAATTTCTTTATTATGCGTAGGTATTTTGGTTTGGAGAAGTTTCGACTAAGTACTGATTCTTGTGTTGTATAATTTACTAGTGCATTTATCAGCGAAAAAGTGAAAGCAGTTCTTCCAGTAATTTAAATTATTAGTATGAATGATTGCTTGATTGATGCATTGATGCAGTATGAATGATTACTTTTGTTTTTCATAGCTGGCATTTGTTCTGTAAGTTTTTGTAAAAAGGATAATATTGTAAATTGATAATAATTAATTAAATTATGTTTTATTAATGCTTAAAGAATTGTTTAATGAAATTAAGCAGAGAGCATTGCTAATGAACATTTAAAAAATATTTTCAGGCATTTTAAGCAGGGTAAAGTTGTTAATTGAGGTGGTTTTGATAAATTACATAAGAAATCGATGAGGCGGCCGTTTTTCAAGTATTCAAGCAATAGTGAATATTTTGAGTTTAAAAACCTTTTCAACAGCGTTGTCCTTATAATTGTTCACAATTTATTTATAGATATTATCACAATGCATATCATTTGGTAATAGGTTTTACTGTCATAACATTAACATTAGAATGTTTCCCGTGTGAAAGGAATATTTATTTCTTTGCTCTGTATATGTCTGCTGTCCGCTTTTTTCTGAATATTGAAATTGGTTGAAATTAATAATTCTTAATAATTTCTTCAAACCAAACGCTAATATTCTTGAAAATTAATAATGTATAAATTTTTAGCATTGTTTTGCAATTTTCAAGTAGTTTGGATCTCACTTCATTCTGTTATTTGGATTTGTAGTATTATTTTCTGTTTCTATTGCTATTACTAATAAACCTCCTAATGATGAAGTAAGAAGTGCTTGAAAAGTCTTGCGTTTTTATTGATAATTTATTCAATTTTATCGTAGGTTTATATATTTTTCTTGAAGTTTATTAAAATCAGTTTTTGTAAGAGACCTGAAAATATCTTTTGAAGTTTTAGAAGCGAAATAGGTTGCTTGTTACAACATTACAGTAAACTTGGTGATGAGGAGGTAAAATTGTGCAAGTGGTTTTTTTACATAAATATACAGCTGTTTTTTAGTTTTTTTGCAAGTGTTAAATGCTTTTATACTTATTTCACTTTTTATTCCGTATTGAAAATTAATTTGTAAAATAATTTTAAACAATATTTACTGTGTTGAATTGGGAAAATTTGTAAAACTACAGATTTGATGTGGTACGCAGTTTAAGTGTACAAATTAAGTGGTACGTATGTGTTGTGGTAGCAGTAATTAAGCTATTTTTAGCAGTTGCGGCTTTTCTTTTTATATGATTCATTGTGTGAATCTGTCTTCGCTTGTGCTGCTATGTTTGTTTGCGTTTATGATGTCATTATCCTTTTTAGGTGTGGCAACATTAATTGGGCACGCAGGGCTACCTGCAACATTTGCAATGCCAAGAAATTTGCAGAGGTTGAAGCGCGTACTGGTTACGGAGGAGGCTACATGGATCGTCAACAGGTGGAATACATTCCGAGAAATGAATCTGAAGAAGAATACGATGAGGTACTGAATCACATTTGGTTGTTTTCAACAGTTCTGATAAGGATTTATTATCTATTATTTATTAGTTTGGAAGATTGAAAGGAAAGCGAAAACGCATGAATGAAAAGCATGATAGTGGGTATGAAAATCTGGATGAAAAAAAGGGAAAGATGGAAAAGAACGACAAAGAGCGTCCAGAGGAAGAATATACAAATAAAGGATACGAAATAGAACGTGAAGAAGAAGAAGAAGAAAAAGAAGAAGAAGAAGAAGAAGAAGATGATGATGATGATGAGGATGGAGATTTGTCGAAATATCAGTTGGGGCAAGGTGACTTTGAAAAGCCTGTAAGTTCATACATTACTGTTGTGAAATTGTATTTCATTATTTTTTTTTGACAAATTGGCTTGGCTTGAAATTACTGTTTGAAAATGAAAATAGCTTATCAAACACTATTTAACATAGCGTAGCTTGTTAGTTTGTTGATGGTCTTGTGCAGAATTCTCATGTTGACAGTGCATGTTGACTGACTAGATTGAATCGTTTTTCTTATACTTTATTTTGTTGCATGAAATGGAAATTTTTTAAATATCATAATATCTTTAACAACCAAAAAAATTCAAATCCTATAATGCAATATTCCAGTGTAAGTAGTCAAGTATACTTTTAGTTGCTTGTTGTTTGCGCATTTTTTATTGTTTGTTAACAACAGGATAATATTATGAATAATAAAATTTATTAACAATAATCGGATAGCAATTGATGTTTAATGTTTTTTATATTATTACTAATGGAAGAATATTTTTTTCAATATTTAGTTGTCAAAGCGAAAAGGGCGCCGTAGAAGTTCCAAGAGGAAGAGGCGAGAAAGCAGTGGGTCTGAAGATCGTTCTGCATCACCATCAAGATCTCGATCAAGCTCGTATTCTTCGTCTACTAGAGACGGTTCTTCCGGCAGTGATAAATCATGCAGTAGGTCTTCAGGTTCCAACAGGTCCAGTTCAGTTAGTTCACGACGTTCATCATCGTCTTCTTCGAGGTTTTTGATTTCGAATTGGTTGCTTGTTCATATGTTTATTAACTTCATATTTCAGAAGCAGAGGTCGTCCCAGCTCTCGTCGCTACAGTAATCCATCTGGAAAGCACCGCGGTTATTTGCATCGTCGCAAAGAGAAGTACAGAAGTACCTCCACTTCTGGTACTGAATCGTCAAGGTAGATTTGATTTTGATTAGCAGGGCACATGTGAAATATTGTTTTTTATAATGTTCATTTTATACGCTTAATTATTTTATTTCAGATCTAGTTTCAGTAGCGAATCTTCATATTCAAGTTCGCCTAGTCGAGATTCGTACCGTCACAGTAGACATCGACGACATCGGCGACGCTGAAAATGGAATTTAGTTGAAATACACTGACAATAATAACATATGATATTAAAATAAGGTAAATTTAAGTTGAGTAAACATTTGTCAGGTTCTGTTTTTCTTTTTTTTAAATATCTTTTATCGCTTTATGCTTTATTCAGTCAGCATGTGTGAATGATGCCAACAGTATTAGCTTACCGTTGCACATTTTGCTGTTCTTTGCAATAGTCGACAGCTAGAATCTGTGAATGGCAATATCAGTTTAATAAATAAAATTGAAAAATAATGTTGTTATATTTTAAAATTGATCTACGGTTTTGTTTGTATAGGTGAATATATTAAACAGTGTACAAAATATTGAAATTGTTTTTTGTTGCATTTGTTCATTGGTTTGTTTTGTCTTTGATATATTAATGTAAATAACAAGGTTTTTTACTTTACTGTATTGTTTGTTTCTATTAATAGGCTTATCAAATTTATTATTTTTAATTTAGTCAATTAACATTGTACTTTAAATGGATACAAATGTGTTTTTGCGTGTGTGTGTGTGTGTGTGTGCGCAGACTTATGTAGGAAATATCATGATATCTGTATATAAAGAAGTAGATTTTCATTCACCTGTTTTACGGTCAAAATTGTCTGTTATCCGAAGCTTTTACTCCTCAACTCGTGATGAATCATTGTAATAAAACGGAAAATGTGGCAACAGATTTTCAAATGAACTTTACCGGAAAAAATATCTCTGCTAATGTCAGTGATTCGATGTGCTGATGATTTTTTGTTATTTGAATCAAATTTTCCACAAAGAAAAGGCTTGAAGCATAGAAAGACGCAGGAATTTACAGCATTTTCATTTACAGAAATGCATTTTGGCAGCTTGAACTGACCTGTGGAACTACTGTTACTTGAACTTTCTCGTTTTAGTTTATAATTTTATATTACATATAATATTACGCAATAATATGGATAAATGGAACGTTTTCTGGATTCATTTCATAGCTATTCGTCCATTTATTTTGACAACGCGAAAAATTAAGCTCAACTTCTACCGTAATACGCATTTACTGGGTTTGTAAAAACAGTCTAATTTGAGAAACTGTTAATTTTATTTTATGGATTTTATCTTCATAAAATATCTTAAGCATTAACAACCATTCAAATCCATCTACAGTTACAAAAAATCTATCCAATTTTATGCACACAAGAAATGTTTAGATGTCCTGAAGTTTGTTTTTATGGTTTTTGGTAATAAATATCTTTATAACAAATTTTTATCAAGTTCATATTGCTTTGCTGAGCATTTCGTACGCTATTTATGATATTATAAAACTAAAGTTATTAAATTGTTTGCAAGCAGTGTCAATGAGCAGCGTGTTTGTATGACGCTTTACAGTATATTTAAACTAAACAACTGGCAAGTCACTTTATTTTTATTCATTTTTTAAAAATATTATGTGGTGCTTTATAATTATAAAATAATGAAAAGAATTTCTTAAAAATATTTTATATTGGTTTTCGACTTAGTGTATTAGATAATTTTAAGTTTTATAAAATTAAACTTGATTTATAATTCATACTGTATTTTCTAAAACTGTACTCGTGTAAGCGGTTTTGTTGTTGGAAGTCGTTTGTCCTTTTCACAGTTCTTTTTGAGGTATATGGTATAGTGAATAACACGCATAGTTTGACAACGATACGATTATGGGTTTTTAACTTTATTTTAGGTTAACGCAGGAACGAAAATGCCATCTGCCAGCGGTCGTGTAGGCAGTGGAAATTTGAGACAACGGTGCTTGATGAGTGTTATTTATGTTGATTTATTTAAATGTTTTTATATCATTGAATTTCTTTCTAACGTTATGTTATTGTAAATTTGAATATTTGACGACCTATTTATTACTTATGTACTGTTTTTTTATTTGTCTGCATTTTAGCAAGGGAGCTTCAGTGAATGCCACTAAGGCAAAAGCAGGTGCCAGCGGAGGTGGAATGTGGCGATTTTACACTGACGATTCACCAGGAATTAAAATGTATTGCTTTTGCTAATACATTTAAGTATTGTACTTGTATTGTTGTTTTTTAGAGGACCAGTGCCCGTGTTGGTCATGAGTTTAGTGTTCATCGCGTCTGTATTCGTTTTGCACATATGGGGAAAATATGCCAGAGCGCGTTGAACTTCCTTCCACTGATGCAGCCAAGTAAATCAAATATTGTACAATTACGCATCGTTCAGCATTGTTTACCATCATTTTTCTTGTTATGAGTTTCAAGCTTATTACATTACCACTAATTGGTACATGATAGGATGATTCTGAAATTTCTTTTGCTGAGCGAAATAAAACAATCAAATGATCCTTCCTTCTTTTATCAAATGTAAATTATGTTTGGTGTTGCAGTAAGTGAGCATGAATTTGAAATAAACATTTGTATTTAATTCAATGTTTCGCTTTTTATGTTTCTATTGTATGTTAAACAAATTTGAACTAGTGTAATTGGTGAAACCGATCCAAATATGGCGATTTTATGCTAACAGAAGTTAAGTTTCTCAGTGCTAAAGTGGTTAATTAAACATTCCCAAAAAAATAAAAATAAGAAGCCTTCACTAAAAGCCATTCCTTATTACATTAATGAATTCCCCAGAACGGATGCTTATTTTATTTGATTACCGGCACTCTGGAGCAAAGTTATCTCTCGAACGAATTTATAAATTTTTATGTCTCAGTTCTTCGTTATTTAATAATTTTACAATAAAATGCAAAGAAAAAAATGCTTAGCTTCATATGCAAAATTAACTTAATACTTTAAGTTTGCAATATTACATTACACTAACGTGTTACAGTAGGTTAAGATCAACAATTCAAGTATTAAGTCGCACAGTTTGTAACCAACTGTTTAATAAATTAAATTAGTTTTGTTTTCGTAACATACTTACATTATTTATAATAAAATAAATGTAATATTTTTTCTTTAAAGGTGCACTATGCTTATCAATTACTTGCAAATCATTTTATATCAGAAGTGTTAAGAAAAGTTTAGAAATTGAAAAAATGAAATTTTAGTTAAATGAAGATACATTCTAAAAATAATGAAATATTATTTTATTAAAATATAATTATTATAAAATATTGTTGTTCAAAATGCTAATTACAATGAACATTATTTTTGTTAAAATTTGCTTAAAATAGCAAAGAAAAAACAAGTCGGATATGCTATTTTTTTATTAATTTTTCTGATTTTTATAATTTCCTAGTAAATAACACTGTAATAATTTACACACTTTACAATATAGTTTCATACAAATTTTCGATGCTTGGGTTTTCAATGTTTTTAATCGATATTTATATTTTATTTTTTGAATGCAATTTAAACTAGAAAACATTAAACCTCCGTATGTCATGCAATGCACCTTTCAGTTAATTTTGTAATAATGTTGATTTGTAAACCTTACGCAAAACTGTTGTAAACTTTGAAACAATTATGAAATTAAACAAAAGTGACTTCTATCAAAACTCGGCTTTGCACGCAAGAAACGACATATTATAAATGAATATAAGTGTATTTTCTCATTTTAGATGCAAAATAAATTAGTTAGAATGTGAATCTGTTGATTCTTCAGGCGTACGAAATGGCTTGCTAGGTTCCCATTTTATAGGGTTTTCATGATGTCGATAAGGCTTCCAAGGCAAAAGTACTTCTTTCCAAAGTCTAGAATTGCCTAAAATATGTCACATATAACAAAAACGACTACAGAAACATGAAACATCTAAAATCAACCTGTGAGATGACCAAAGTCATCCGGATGCAAAGACATATAATGAGAAATCACTCGATCCCGATTCCGTAACTGACGTTCACGATACCGACCAATCAGATAACCAAAAAATGGAGTAGCAGTCATCAAAAGCAAAGCATAAGGAAAACCTATATAAAAAATATCATTAAAATATAATTTAAAATGGTAATTCATATGGTAGAACTAGAATGCCAGAATCTTCAAGTATAATGAAACGTAATGCTTTAAAAGAATAAAATAAATTTTCACCTGCGTAAAATGGCCGTCTTTGAAAACGATTGTACAAATAATGTGAGCCTGCACCGATAAAAAAACCATACAAAACAAACTTTTCTGTAGCAGAATATGAAAACACGTTGTACCACAGACGTTCGGGAATTATTTGACCGTAAGCATCTATTTTAATATTATCACTCATATCTGTAAAATAACGCACTCACCAGAATGTATAAATTCAAATTAAAAAATTTTGTTTAATAAACAATACAGTAAGAAACTTTAACCTTGATTGCATAAATATTACAAAATAAAATTTTAGCAAGTCTGTTTTAATTTCTATAAAGGTAATCAGGAAATGAAGTTAAAATAATTAAATACGTATATATAATTTATTGGTAGCAATTTGACGTAGTCATTCGGTTTAAATACATTTTATTGTACTTTTATAAAAACATCAGTTTAACATGCAGTTTCAAAATGAAGACATGACATTATGGAGCATAAAATATCTAGAGTCATTTTGGCATAAAGTTTAGAATTTTAAAAATTATTAATATAATTAGTGTCTCCCTAAAAAATAATATCACTATAAAAAGAAATATTGATTTTTTCAAAAATTTATTGCAAGCATATAACTGTTCATGTATCTTTCTTGCACATTATTTGTGCAAACAGTTATTCAATATGAAATTCTTCCCATTCGTTTTCATTCATAATGGTGAACGCTGGAGTTCCGCTATTTACCGCTTTGAAATCCTCAACTTCTTTCCATTTGTTTTCTGACTCACCGAACCCAGCTTCTTTAAATATTTCTTCCTTATCAGGAAAGCTTACATTGTAAGGACCAATTTTAATTGCATTACATTCCTCCAGTAAAGTCGTACCAGTTGTGTACACAAACAAGCGACAGTTGATGCTGTCCTTCACTCGAATTTGCTGGGCAACGCAGGCGATTGTGCAGTTGATACAACCTTCAATCATCACTGACGTTCGAACCGGATACAAGATGATATTGCTGTCCCTCGCTAAGTACAAATCAGCCGCCGGCATCAGGCAACAGATTGTAATACTGCATTCTTTCACATTACGTATACGTAGCGCCTGGGGCATCTCAGTCGGTAATTTAATGCGTAAGATGGCATTCTCTCGATCACTCAGACTCTTAAGCAATTCAGCGTCGGTATTATTCAGGCCAGAATCGGTATTATCAAAATCGCTTAGTTCAGAACCAACTATTTCTTCACTTTTTTCTTCGCTTGATTGCTCAGATTCTTCTTCTGATTCAAAATCATCATTATCAGTTAGATATTGATGTAGCTCCCCTGTTTTGAATGCCAAATCACGAAGTCTGTTATCATAAGTCAACAGCTTTTTCCCCAATTTTTGCAAATCGTGCGATGGCAAAGAAGCTTCGTTTTCGGCAAGCATCATACGTGCCTCTGCCAACTTTACTCGGATATTTCCAATAAAATCACTCTTCTGCGGTTTCGGAATATCCGGAACCTTAGTGATCAATTCAGCTATTTCATGGACCTCACGATTAAATTGCTCCATAATGACATCTGCACTGCTTTTTCTGTCTGACATCTCCGCAATGATAGCTTCTAAGAAATAAAAAAAACCAATTACAAGAGCTTGAACCTAGATAGACGGTAAATAACATTTTTTCTGATTTTATTTCTGTAAAATTGAAACGTTTGCTTTACAGAACATGGTCCAACACACGCAATTAATTAAAATACACAGCTAGCGTAATAGCTTCGATTATATTTTTGAAATGTATGATAAGTATGCTTTTATAGAAACGAATTATAAGATACATATCATGACAATACCGTTAAAACAACTACAACGTTGATACTCTAAGAAAAGCAATTACAGTACAGTATTTAATCTTGATTACATATGAAATACAAAAATAAGAAATTCATTGTTTTGCGCATAATTTTCGAATTATCTAAAAAAACAAATTTATTTTGATAAAAATATTTTTATTAAGTATTATTAATGAAAAATTTTATTTTTATAGTAAATTTTTGTCGCTGAAAACTGCATGTAATCATCATTATATAAAAATTTGAATTACAAATATAAAAATCGCATATATATCTTTTTAATAACAACGATATTTTGATAATTCATTAAACTTTAAGTTTTTATGTTAAATAAATTGATTTATATTGTTTTTTGTTTTTTTTAATTTTTGTTGCCAGTGTTGATGGCGATAATTAGACAGGTATGGTTTAACTTATAAAATTCATTTCATGAAATTTATAAAAATATTTTTTAATATTTTATTTGTGAAATTTATACAATTTAATTAAAGAATCAGCATTCCTAATTGGACAAAATTTTTAAAAATGTTAAAATTTAATTTATTTGTATCAAAAATTAATATGCATACAGAAACAATGCTGTTTAATAAATTTGATTAATTTATATTTTATTTCTGTAATTTTGTTTCGATACAAAATGTACATGCTATTGGTACAGGAGCTTGATTTCCTCTATTATCCTACAGGTACGCTAGTATATCTTGATAGTTTGGGTCAGTCCGAAATCTTATCGAAACCATGAGTGGCAAACAGAATTTAAACAGATTTGCTAATTTGCTGAAGACAGAAGTATCAAATCGGCTTGGTACAAACGATAGTAAAGTTTCAACTGAGACAAATACTGCAGATGGCAGGTGAGTAAATTAAAGTTGATTTTTTCATTCTGAATGGTTTACATTTGCTTTTAATTGCTGTTTAGCATTTATTTTTTATATTGTTTATTCAACTATGTAATTGCCATATTTTCACGCGGCAGCTTATTATGTCATTTTGTAGAATGATTGTTAGTTTTAATATTTTTACTATTGACAAATTACATGATAAGTAAATTAAAGCGTAATGAAACTGGAATTGAAACTGTAATAATATTATAAATTATTTGTCTTAATATGTTTCTAATTTTATTTTTATGTTTTTATTTCAGAAGCATTACATACTTTCACGTTGGTCTTAAAGTTCTAATGAAATATTCCACGAAAGCCGAAGATGCATACAGTCTACCTGGATATTTACTTCAACTTGAGAACAAGAAGTTTGTTGGGTTTTTACAAGTATCAAATTGTCAAAGTCTAAATTTTAGTATTGACTTTGCCGTCATCGCTATCGAAAATCCCCGGGCTTTGCATTCTACAGAATCTACTACAAATGACAATTGTCCTTTATTCAGCATCCCGGATATTATCATGAAAACTCGAAACTGGTCTCGGTTAGTGGTCGGTGAATTTCCAACTGTTAAGTACGAATCGCACGAAGAAGATGAAATACAATGCTATATCAAGGTAGCGCCTGTTTATTACACGGGAAAATGTCTACTATCTAAAAGTGTCTTCACTTTTAGGCGAGGAAGAGGCAATTAGAATATGCAGATTATTTGGGCTTATCTGCGATGATTGTCAGTTTTTCTCATCGGACCCTGGCACCTCTCGCCCATGTTCTAAACCACTTTTTTTTGGGAACGTCTGTTTTGAAGGTGAAATAATTACATTTTTTGTTTACTCGCATGTTGTGAAACAGATTCACAGTAAGGCTGAATGAACTTGTATTTATTTAGTGAATAATACTGTAAAGTTTTAATTATCTGTAATTGTTAAAATAAATAATTTCTACCTAAAGTATAATTTTTTTATTGTTTTATACTGATATATAAATATTTATTTATTTATTTAAAGTAATTTAAATGAAAATTCAATTGTCATAACGTTGTTTGTTAACTGACAGACGTCAAGTTTATTGAACAGCGCATTATTTTTTCTTAATTGAGATTGTTGCGTCCTTTTTATATATTTGATAAATCAATTAAATTTATTTACTATTTGCATTCTGCGTTATTAGGCTTATGTCAGAATTAGTTTTTTCAAATTAATATCATATATGTAAATTGACATTTTTTTAATAAATATTTTAATTTATTAAGAGTTTTTAGTGGGATATACATTCAGATTGTATATCATAATCTGAATGTGTTATTTTCCAAAACAGTATTTGTTCATAACATTCGTGATCTTATTGCCGTGGTTGAAGTTTTTAATTTGAATTTAATTTTACTTTTTGTGAAGTGCTTTGATTTCTTTGCACAGTTAATTTGTCTTTTTCATTTAAATATTAAGTATTATAATTGTTTTGGCCGTAGAATTTTTGTTTCGTTCGTTATGCACCTGTTTTCTCCAGATGGTTATGATGCTCTTGACGATTTGTGTCATATATCGATTATGGCATTTGTTTGATTATTTGCTGTTATATTTCAATATTCCAGTCAGATTTTCTGCTTTTATCCAGTAATATTTCTTCAGAAAAGGAAAAAACAAGCTGTGTTTTATCAAGAAAGATAACAATGAGCACAAATAAGGGTGGAGTAGTGTTGATTTTTATTTAATTTAATTTTAAATGAGAAACAAAGCTGGAAAAAATGTCACTGACCAGAGCAGAAACAAGGCGAATACGGTAAGAAATGCTCTTCTGATCAGAGTGAATTCCGTCGATCTTGTGAGGCAGACGTTGCAATGGTGCCGCGATTTTGTCTGTTCACTTTGGGAACCATTGCCAGTGGGCAGGGTCCGGGGTTCACTTGTCGCTTGGCTTTGATCGTTGTCTCCGAGATTCAGGCTGTGCACATAGGCAATGCTAGTGTTGGTCATTGCCACCGACGGGAGTGGTTCTCGCGGGTGGACGGTCGGTGGTTGGGCGACAGCCATTCTCAGTATGGGACTCGGCACCGTCGAGTCGGTTGCATCCTGTCCTTGGTGAGCTTTGTCGTTGGCATTTGAAGCAAGCCTGTTGCTAGTCACGAATTTGTACATGCGGCTTCTTTTGTTCTTGCTTCACACAGAAGACCAAGAATGATGCTGGTGCACGTCTTTTGGGACGTTGCTTCAGTGACGGTGGGTTGTGCGTTTTTCGCTTGGTCGGTTGCAAAATAGGGGTAACGTGACGAAGAAGCAGTTTTTGTCAGCAGCTGCGGGGGCGTGGCGCTGTCGGCGTCCAGCGTTTGTGTTTAATTGGTTTTCTGGCAACTAGACTGGATTCTTTTTCTGGTTTCACAGTTTTGCCCGCGGCTTACGGGTTTGGCCGGAAGTGGCGGCACCCAACCTTCGTTTTATTATTATTGTTGTTTTTATTTTTCCACTTTGTTATTATCGTTCACAATTCCCAACAATACATCCACAATGATTGAAAATCCACAGGGGGTGGGAGGAACAGGGGGGGGGGGAGGAGGCTTGGAGAAAGTTTGGGGAGGGGGGATGATAGCGAGCAGAGGTTTGGAATTTAGGTTTGGTTTTATTGATGACCTTTGTTTTCTTCATTTTTGTGCTTTCAATTTTCACTTAGTGTAATGTTTGAATAATTTGATTTCTAATTATTTCTTGAATATGCGCATATTTGAAGATTTGGTGTCGCTTGCCGTTGGCATGGGACCGAATTGACGAGACGGCGGATGATGCATGGCATTTGTTTCACCAGTTGCGCACCGCATGTGGCAATGATCAACGTTTGGAAGTGGCTTTGGAAATTGGTGCGGATCTTTGCGAGAATATGAAAATATTGGATCGTTGGATTGGAGAACCGATCGGCTGTTTAATCATAACCGGTGAGGTGTTTCAAACGATGCCTGGAAGCGATTCGCCTACGGTCAGCGAAATGCATCGCCGATTGTTCAGTTTGCTTTTTACTCGTACATCCAGAGCAGTTTTGGAATTCGACTCCAAGCAGTTGGACACTATTCCTATCAACGATTTCTCATTCTGCATTCGCAATCTTTATGTAAATGCGATTTTGTTTTATTTAAATTTCACTTATTTTATTTCTTTGTATGGATGTTTTGTTGCAGAAAAATCAGCGTGTTTTGCCGATGGAACAGAATTGTAGTGTGATGAGAAGTTACAGAGATTATTTGCAACTTCCTTTGCAACCTCTCTTCGAGGATCTCAGTGCTGCGACGTATGAAGTTTTCGAAACCGACAGTGTCAAATATGTGAAATACGAGATGGCCATCAAAGAAGCCATATCTGATAAGATATCTGGCAATGAAGTTCCATTTTTGTAAGTAAAAAATTGTAATTTAAAGCAGATTTTAATTATTGATATTTTTAATGACAAGTTTCATTTTGAATATGTTTGTTTGTTAGCAATGTGATTGTTTGCGGCGCTGGGCGTGGACCACTTGTCACTGCCGTGTTGAAGGCGTTGGAACATTTTGCAATTCCGGCGTTTCAGTTGACAGCGGTGGAAAAGAATATCAATGCAGTGTCCACGTAAGGGAATAATTTTATTTTCATTTTTGTTATTGTTGTTGCTTATGATTATATGTTATTGAATTTGGAATTTGAAGACTTGATCATTTGAACCAAACCAAATGGAACCGCAAAGTGCACATTGTGCACAGTGACGTGCGAAAATTCAAGCCGCCAATGAAGGCGGATATTATTGTTTCAGAAATGCTTGGTTCGTTCGGCGACAATGAATTGTCACCAGAATGTTTGTACGAAGCAATGAAATTTTTGAAGCGTACGTAAAATGTGGAAGTGAACCTCTTTTTTCTCTTTTGCTTTTCACTGTTCAATTTAGCCGATGGGGTTTGTATTCCGCAGTTTTACCAGTCGTATTTGAGTCCGGTCCATGCACCGAAATTGCATTACAACGCTGCTCAGTATCGCAAACAAGTGGAATATAACGTAAACGTTAATTTGTTGCATAAGATGCATTGATTTATTATTATTCAAACATGCATGTGGCCATTCTGTTTTCAGGATGCTCTGGAATGTGGATATGTCGTCTATCCTACTACTGCATTTGTCATTGACAACCCGCAGCCATTATTTCCATTTACTCATAAAGTTGGAAGTTAGTTTGCAAGATTTTTTTTGCTAATTTTTAGTCTGAACAGCTAACTTGCACAGCACATATCAATTGCAATGTTAAACGATGATGGAAAATTGCATTGTTTCTGTTTGTATTGTTTGCTAATTTTAAGATAACGCAAGACCGAAACAGAAGAATCTTTACAAGGTATTGAAATTTCGATCGGAGATTGATTGTGAATTGTCAGGTTTTTTGGGCTACTTTTACTGCATCTTATATAAGGAACATGCATTGAGTGAGAATTGCAATTTTGAACTACTCTGTATATTGTAGAAATTTAAATGTTTATTTTTTTTCAGGTATTCTTCCAAGTAACCATACACCAAACATGAGAAGTTGGTTCTCAATGTTCTTTCCGTTGCTGGTAAGCAATGGATCATTTTTCTGTGAATCATGTTTACTATTGTTAAGTTTTTGTTCTTATTTTTCTTTTAGACTCCTGTAATGGTGAAAGCTGGTGATGAAATCGAAATTCATTTTTGGCGAAACACTGGACACGGCAAAGTTTGGTATGAATGGTGGTTGGCTAAGCCGGCTGCGTTGCCTTTGCAAAATCCGAACGGTCGTTCTTGGTCATTTTCGTTGTTTTTCTGAATGATCTGACGAAACTGCTTTTGTTCTTCTCACATGCTTAGCTTAAACAGATAATTGCACATAATACAATTTATTCAAATTATCACGCGTTCCTCATATTCTCAGCTGTTTTCAATATGAAGGAATTGTTTTTTTAGATCTTTTTAAATTATTTTATTTGTTCAAGCATTCTGGTGGTGATGGTTTTCATTTTGCATAATCAATAAAGCTTGCGCATTCCAGTTAACGTTGCTTTATTTTCTTCACTAATTTACCTGCATGAAGTGAACAGCTTCAGTGAGTCTGTATTACGGTAACGAACTTTTTTTTTGATATGATGTTTCATGGTTGAATTGTTGAAAATAAAAATTCATTATGCAAATGTTACTTGGGTTCAGTCAATTTTATGAATTTGTTTTTCAAATTTCATATAAAATCTAGTTCAACTTTGAAGATGGAATTATTCATTGAGTAAGAATGCAAAACAGCTACCGTTACAGTATGGCATAATTTATCGAATTGTTCTATTTAATGTTGTCTAAATTAAATTTCAGGTAATGTAATTTCTGTATTAGATTTTAGAATATACCAAACATTAATCGTGTTTTTTTTTAAATAAACTGCACACCACATTTGTTCCCTTATTGCAACGAACTCATTGACAATATTTAAACGTCGATTTTGAAAATTGTTTGTTTTAGACAAGTGCAGTATTTTAAAAATGCGGTTCCACAAGTTAAAACAGGCGTTAGAGTTGTACAGAATGCGACAGCAGAGTTTCAAGTGGATCGGTTCAAAGTATTGTTTTCAAAATTTTAAAATTCAACCCTTGAGCACCAGTTCGCAAAGTCAAGAGAAAAAGTCGTAAGAATTCTTTTGCATTGTTTCAACTGGATATTATTTCTTTGCCTAGTATGCATACGAACAAACAAACATACATACATACATAAATACATTCATACGTAGTTCTCTACCTTCATACATATATAACTTTGTCAGTTTTTCTGCTGTGGGACATTTTTAGTTTAATTTAGAAGTACTATGAAATATTAAGCATCCCAAGTTTAATGTAGTTTAATTGTACAGAATGCTTTCCTAGATGTTTATTGACTGCATAGCGCTTATTGTTGTAAGTTTTATAAATGTTCCTCTTAGATTTTGTTACATTTTATGTTTTTATCTATCATGCAGTATTAAAGCAACTGCCAAATGAAAAACTTTCAAAGCGATCAATTATAGGTCTTTTTAATAAATGGCTGCCTGTAAAATTAATAAAATCAAGTATTAAAAAATTTTTCTAGACAGCTATGACTGTAATTTCTATTATTTCATTTTTTTAAATTAAATTCTGTCGATGTATATATTTTTTAACAAACTGAACTTGTTGTTTATTTCAAGATGATTTTAATACAATTACAGAACGACTTACTGATCTTCAGGTACATGTGCTATTTTATTCATACACATCGCATCGCATTTTTTCGGCGGTACATTTTCTTTAGTTATAATATTTTATTCTATTTTCAGTATAGCTGTGACATTTTTAACGTCACAAGGTGACCAATTTAAAGCTTATGGAAAAATAGGCGACACACTTTTGGATTTGGTATTCAATGAGAACGTACCCCTGGATGGTTTCGGTATGCGGTGAAAATATTAAATAATTGAATTTGCTTAAAGTGAAAAAATTTATTATTAATTTTATGTTTCTATTCTCTAGGTGTCTGCGAAGGCGCATGCTCCTGCTCAACTTGTCATGTAATACTGAAACGAGAACAGTATGAATGCTTGCCATCTCCATGTGAAGATGAATTGGATATGTTGGATCTGGCCTATGGTTTGGCCGACACGTGAGAGTAATTGTTGCTATTTTTGATTTTTTACTGATGAATTATTTTCAGTTCAAGACTTGCCTGCCAGATTGTACTGACCGAACAACTAGATGGAATGGAAGTACTAGTTCCGGGTGTTCCGGATGCTACACAACTTCATTAGGTTTCTTCCGACATTTTTTCAACGCAAAATAAATGATTAGATATTTTATTATTCATAAATGGTTAATTAATTTCTTTCAGCTATGCTGTTTTGCTAGACGTGCTTTCAAACTATGAAGCATGGAACGAGTTTTCATCTCTGGATTATTCAGTTGACATTGCTTTTCGAAATCATGCACATGGTCCAATATTAGTTGCTGATCTTCTGCCGGTATTTCTTTTCTGTAATGATCGACGATGTCATATTTTCTCCAAGGTTCCATATCCGCCTCAAAAAATGAAAATGAAATAAAATAATATATTCGACTTTATCTTTTCAAAACATTATATACTCGTCTGTATCGTAGTTTATAGTATGGAGTAACCAGGTGCCAGAAATCTTCAATCCCTTTAAAATTGCACAATTCCCAGCGTTTTGTCCAAGGCGGAGGCTTCAACTTTACCTAGAAAGTTCAGTTTAGCTTTTTTTTGTTTTTTTTTCAATAATTTAGTACTTTTGTTTTGTTCAGCGGCACGGCACCAACTGGCCGAGGTTCTGCTTCCATGTCGAAAGGTATAGTCGAATATTCCGGTAGAGCATCACGTAAATAAAACAGTTCGTCGTCTAAACGTTTTTCCAATTTTAAAACTTCGATCTTTCTCACCGTTGGGTTGTACAAGTTGTAACGAATTTCAAAGCCTTCAAAATTGTTCACAATTTCAGAATACACCTTTTACGTTGAAGACTTATTATTCACAGTACCTTCATTGTCAATGACGTTTCGTAAGGTGAAGAAGTGTCGCAAACCGCGAAAATCTCGCTGAATGCAAATTCCAACAAATCTGTTCGTTCTGTCCTTGGTATAAGGTACTGATAACGTGACAGCCAAAATACTACCTGCAAAAAGCATTATTATCAATGAAAGTAAAAACCAATTTCGCCTTATGATATCTGTAGTTGAAATATACCGACGTAAAACTCCGGAATATTCAGCACCTGTCGACGTCTTAGCATGTCAATGCGTTCCAATTTCTCTCGAAGAGTATTTCTTCTTTTGAAATCTGGATCGGGAAGAAAATCCGGAAAACTATGCCTATAATTAATACTGTTGTCATACAGAGGTAAGGTGTACTTCTCTCTTTAATTGCAAAAAATTATGTAATCTTTTATCAATAAATTTAATTAATAAATCAATAAATTTGCATTTCAGTAGCTAAAACTGTCGACTCAAAACTATGCGACTGTTGAATTTGTAACAATCAACATACCTGAATTCATGAAGAATAGAGCTGCCATGTTGATTTACATTCCTGGATTGTACAGATTCAGAAGATATACTTTGAAATATTGATGAACAAAATTTTCTAAAATTAAGCGTTCTTTGTGCTTTCAAGCTGGTCACTGAAACGGGAAAACAATAAACTAGATGTTGAATATACAACTACGATACGATTTACCAATTGCAGAGTTCATTGAAAATTTAATAGGTATCGCACATTGAATTTCAATGTAGGAACTCGAATATTTTCTCAAACAAGCCTGAAAATAGCTGCAACACGTTCAGGTGCAAAGCTTAACAATTCTTTGTGTTAAAAAATTTAATGCAAAGCTGTAACAACATTATCATTGTTTTCACAACGGCAATAAAGCGAAGCGGTTCATTTTAACTGCTGCTGCGTTTCTGAAGCACTAGACATAAATAATTATAAACTGGAACTAAAATCTTTGCATTACAATAAAATCATAATATAAAAAAATTACAGTTTATAGATAGTAAGAGTAAATCAAGAATTATTTTGTAATTTCAAAAACAGATACTGCTTTGCCTAAGTTTAAAAAAATTTACTCAAAACAGCATACTAGTGTTAGATATATATATTTAGTATGTTTTTAAATAACAGACAGTTCTTACGTCACGCTTGTTCGAAGGCGTACTGTAATTGGTAAGCAGGAAATATTTAAATCAATAGTAAAAATACTGCATTAATATTGCTTGCTCAAAAGCCTGCTTTTACTAGCGCCCATTGTAATACAAAAAATCTTCATTATTAAACTTTTATTACAAGTATTTAATTTCTCTTTAGAATTTAATATTTATCATAGGTAATTGTAAACGACAGCGCTGTTCTGACATTTATCGCCCTTCAATTAAGTTGACTGCGTATCAACACTTGTGGGTAACTTGAATCTTGATTTTAAGCTCATATATGCACCAAGCTGGTACTTCTACTAGCTATCCTACTAACACGCAGCCTGGTATTTTGGACAGTATACAAAGCAAACAAAACGACAGCGCCACACAAAGAATACAAGACAAACTCAAACTCTTTACACAACTGGGGTTCACATTTACATATAATAAGTCACTCGTGTTCAAACGCCTTCAAACATTCAGACAAAAATAGTCACTGAAAAGATTAGCAACAAGCTCTAAAGTGACAACTGACGCTGACTTAGTCTCAAAGATAACGTCATCCATCTACTGTAGATGGCAAACTTTTATGGAAATAGTTGAAATTTTTAATAAAATCAATTTTTATTTTTTGACAAGAAATTTTAATTTCATTTGTGAGTCATTTTTTCACACTCTGCTTCCTTTGGCGAGTGTATAATTTGGAATTGTGAATAAATTCTTTTAAAATAATTTAATAACTAGTTGTATAATTTATAAAATAATTAATAAAACGGATGCATTATCTATTAAAGTTACAATTTATTTAATCATCTTCTTAAGTTCCACATTACATTAAAGCATGTACTTGATTATTTTTAATTGCTTTTGTATTTGTCCTCGTGTTAGGAAATTTTTATTTTTTCTTTTAATGTTAGCATTTTCCTTATATATTAATTTTATTTTTTTAATTTTTTTTTATTTTGCTGAAATACTGACATTTATTTATTTATTTATTTATTATCACGCATAGGTGCAAACATTAACGCGCGGATATATTACTTATTTACATTATAGAAAGTGGTCAGTTAAACTGAGCTAGCTGTTATTTTGAAGGCATCATTTTTGGTATCTGAACGAAGAATGGCAACGATTTTTGGTTTCACAATAGCGGCCACTGCACGCAGTAAGGAATAAAGTTCATTCGTAGTTTTTTTTGCTTTAATTATAGTTGTTATATTTCATTATGTCATGATTTCTTGTCTATAATAGCAATAAAGTATAATAAATTACAATAGCTATTACTAAGAATATAAGGTTGTATAATACCTTATACACCAGTGTCATTGAGAGTCAATTCCGCGGGCGCTTACTTTAACAAGCCTGATTTGCGTTACTGCAGTTTTTGAAACATTTTTTGAATATTTAGGCACCCTTAGCAAGAAACTTCAACTGTTACGCCTCTGTTCCACAAATGTTTCAAGTATAATTCACTTATTTTTTTTATATTTTTTAATTTTCAATCATTGATTATTTGAAGCACTGACAACGATGAACAGTTATCGTGATAACGAAATTGGTATTATCAAATTTCACACACCAGGATCCAAGGTAATGCATTTTAAATTTAGATTAAATCCATGATAGAAGAACTGTTTTTAAAATATCCTCTAAACAAATTTAGGAAAACATTATGGATGCTAAATTTATGGTTGAATTTTACGATTGTTTGAACAAATTTACACAAGATGACTCTGTCAAAGGTATTGTTGTAATGTCTGGGAAATCTGGAAGTTTTATTGCTGGTGCCGATACGAAGTGAGTTTTGGTTGTTTAGTTGAAAAGTTGGTATGTTTAAAGGTTTCATTTTAACAACAGAATTATTGCCAATTGCCATTCAGTCGCAGAAGCGACTGCGTTGTCTTTGAAATGCCAAGCTATTATGAATAGAATTCATTCCAATTACAAGCCAGTTGTAGCGGCCATTAATGGCACTTGTCTTGGCGGTGGTTTAGAAGTGAACTGTGAAATATATTTTATGCGAATTGTTTTCATTTATTTATTTATATATTATAGCTTGCATTGGCATGCGATTATCGGATTGCTGTGAATTCGAAGAAAACAATTTTTGGTTTGCCTGAAGTGCGACTTGGTTTACTGCCTGGAGCTGGTGGAACTCAACGTCTGCCGAGATTGGTAAGACGCTTAACGTTGTATATTTGTTGCTAAAACTGTGTTGTTTTTCTTTTCTTTGTTTGTTTCAGATATCAATCATTGATAGTATGGATTTGATGCTTACTGGGAAAACAATATCTGCATCCAAAGCGAAAAGTCTTGGTTTGGTGGACATGCTCGTTGAACCGTTGGGTATGTGTAGTTTTTATGAATATTTATTTATTTTCTGCTTTGATAGAGTAGACATTTTTTATTGCTCAGGTCCAGGATTGCATACTGACGAAGATTATATGATCAAGGAACTAGAACGAGGCGCTGTTCAAATTTTACGAGATCTTTTAACCACAGAACTTGTCGTTTTGAGGAAACTGAAATTTCCTCATAGTATGTGATTTCATCATGGTATCTTTTCAACTGATTGTTGATTTTGGTATTGTGTTTATAGATTTGGTGCACACGTTGTTGGATATTGAACTGTTCAGAAATTTGTTCTTCGTTTACATGCGCAACAAGGTTGAAAAATTGACTCACGGACATTATCCTGCGCCTTCCCACATTGTGAACGTGGTGAGGAAAGGGTACAAATTTGGAATTGGAGATGGATTGAAAGCCGAAGCCAAGGTTTCCACTTTTACGATATTTAAATAATGGTAAATGACCGTTTTGGAAAATTTTCACAGGCATTCGGCTTGGTGGCCACGTCTCCGGAATCCAAAAGTCTCCTTCACTTGTTCACTTTGTCTACTGAATGCAAAAAAAATCCATTTGCTCCTGCGAAAAAGGAACCAAAGTGAGCAATGTTGTTTATTGTGTTTTTATTTAATTTTATTTTTTACATTCATTAGCTTGAATTTTAAGGTCTTTGGCAGTGATTGGAGCCGGCTTGATGGGATGTGGAATTGCTCAGGTGTCGATTTACAATGGTTTTGTTACTTATTTGAAGGATGTAGACAAGGGAGCTCTTCTTCAAGGCGAAAGGTCGATTGCCAAGCATTTGGATAAGAGGGTGAAGCAGCGAGCTATAACGACGTGCGTTTATGGTTTTTGTTGTTGTTTGAATGGTTTTTATGCTTTTTTTTGTTCTATTAGATTGGAAAAGGATAACATGATGGCTAATTTATTTTTGTCAGTTGATTATGAAGCGATAAAGAATGCAGATTTGGTCATCGAGGCAGTTTATGAAGATGTCCAACTGAAGCAGAAAGTATTACGTGAAATTGAAGAGGTAGATGATTGTTATTATTTATTTAAATTTTTGTTAATTTCAAATGCTCATTGTTGCTGTTTTGTACAGTGCGTTCGACCGGACTGTGTAATTGCTTCGAACACATCGGCGATTTCGATTTCAAAAGTTGCTGAAGCAAGCAAACGACCAGAAAATGTAAGTTTTATGTGTATTTTATGTTTCATGTAATGTTATTGTGATTATTCGTCAAATTGTGCATGTTTCAAGATTGTTGGCATGCACTATTTTTCACCAGTTGATAAAATGCAGCTATTGGAAGTGATCACTACGCCGAAAACGTCAAGAGAAGCAGCTTGTAAGCTGTTTGTTTTATTGAAAAATGATAATTTAGAAAATTATATTTATTGAATAATTTTTTCGTCTCAAGTTGCCGCAGTGGATGTTGGATTGAAGCAAAACAAATTGGTCATCGTGGTCAAAGATGGTCCTGGATTTTACACCACTCGCGTTCTGGCAGCGATGCTTTCTGAAACGATTCGTTTGTTGCAGGTTTAAAATGTGTTGGTTTAATATTGAAAATAGAATTTGTCGTTTTCTTTTTGTTTAGGAAGGCGTCAATCCTAAAGAGTTGAATGACTTGTGCACTAGCTTTGGTTTTCCTGTAGGTTTTGCCACATTGGCAGATGAAGTGGGCATTGATGTGGCGCTGCATATCGCAAAATATTTGGGTATTATTAATTTGCAAATTTTTTTGTTCAGTTTATTCGAATTTTTGTTCTGCTTTAAGGAGAGAAGCTTGGCCAGCGTCTGGCCGGTGGTGATTTGATTATTTTGCAGAAAATGGTTGATAATAACTTTCTTGGTGCGTTGGTTGATGCGAAACACAACTATTGAAAATGATGCAAATTTACATAAAATAATAAGCAAAATAGCATATTTTCTTTCTGAATTTAGGGAGAAAATCTGGCAAAGGATGTTTTGATTATTCAAAGTCAAAGACCAAACGCGGAGTGAATGAAAAAGCTTTGCAGATTTTGAAAGATCATGCCAAATCAAGTAGAGGATGGTCAGATTTTATATTAGTTTTTTTCTTAAATAATTTTTAAAGAAAAATGAAAAGTGAATTTTTTGTTCAGTGATTCTGACCATGACAGACAACTTCGAATGGTGAGTCGATTTGTTAATGAAGCTTTGCTCTGCTTAGAAGAAGGCGTCATCTCTTCTCCGGTATGCTTTGCTTTATTTCTTTTTTTAGTATTAACAGTGTTTTAATTTATACACATTTTTTTAGAGGAGTGGCGATATTGGTGCCGTTTTTGGTTTGGGATTTCCTCCATTTTTGGGAGGTGAATTGAATTGTCCATTGCCTGTTCAATAGTTGGCTGCTTTTATTAGCTTACAAGTTTAAAACTCTTTTTATAGGGCCTTTTCGATTTGTGGACAATTATGGCGCCGAACGTTTGGTGACGGAAATGGACCGATATCGAGATTCTTACGGAGACGCGGTCGAATTCCAAGCATGTCAGCTTTTGCGAGATCACGCAAAAGATTCGAAAAAGAAATTTTATTCCATTTGAAAATTAGATAGCCCATGTGAAAAACGGCTTGTAAAAGTCATCTTTAGAATAATTTTATGGTTTGGCATTCAACGCAAATAATCACTGTCATTTATATACGTTTTTTCGTTGGTTCATGAGTGCGTATTGTTGTGGGCAACATTGAAGTAAATTTTCAAATTTTTTACGAATTATATTTTATTAGAGAACTTTTTTGGGCAAATTGACTTATAAAAAGTGATTCTTTTCAGCAGAATGTTTTTCTGAATATGAAAGCGTGAATCACTTTTGAAAATTTTAAATTACTCGAAGAATTTTCAGCAGTGTTCATTATTAATATTGAATTGTTAATATTTGTTGAATAGTAGGAGATTGTGACATTTTTACACAATAATAAAAGAAAATTTACAACGATGAAAATTAGTGATTGCATTTCATACAGTATGATAATTTTAATATTTGAACCGTGATGTAATTGTAAATAAATTTTAAAAATATTAACTTCTATTTTTAAATAAAAGTTAAATATTTATATTTCGGCTTCACTATTTGAATTTTACTTAAATGTTGAATAAAAAGATGCTGATAAAAATTAATGCTTGCATTTTTTTACAGTAAGATGGATTTTAATTTTTGAAACGTGATATAATTTTGAATTTAAAAATTTTATAAACGTTAACTAGTT
Source organism: Trichinella pseudospiralis (assembly GCA_001447645.1). Lineage (NCBI taxonomy): Eukaryota > Metazoa > Nematoda > Enoplea > Trichinellida > Trichinellidae > Trichinella > Trichinella pseudospiralis. The sequence continues at coordinate 89,771 of JYDV01000016.1, forward strand.
TATTTAAAGAAAAGTGAAACTGTATATTTTTTTTGAAATATTAAAACTGATCATTTCTTAGTTGTTCTCTTTCTTTTAAAGTGCAAAGTTTTGTCAAGAAATGAATTGGGTGAGAAATGGTCGTTGGCGAGGTGGAAGTATGCGATTTAATAATTTAGCAATGGTTAGATTGATTTTTTTGTGGTTTTATTTTATTACTCAGAAAATGTGCTTTTCAGAAACGCTTTTCTAGAGGATATCAAACAAATTTCTCACACTCTAGACCTGAAAGTGTGGAATTGTTTGGTGGGCCTGTTTTACTAAGGCGACAGAACGCTACACGTAAATTTTAATTTAATTGAAAAGCTTTAGACATTTTTTATTTTAATATGATTGAAAATCTACTTGAGCGTTTATTGAAATCATAATTTTTCAATTGAAGTACATCAATTTGTTTAGATGATTCTTTTGAAAAGAAGCATAAAGATCAATCTGATTTGTCGGTAAGTGCAAAACTGTGTATTTTTTTAAGATTTTTGAAACTGCTTTACTGCTGTATTTAATGCTGTATTTAATAATTTTATCTGTAAATAAAAAAGTGATTTTTTAGTTTTTTTATCAAGTAATAACTTTGTGGTTATAAAGTTTTATTGTTTACTCATTTTCTGTTCAATTAGCATTACGAAGGTATAAGAAGAGCAGACAGTGAAATGAATCAATTCACACCCAGAACTGAACAACATTCTGTTTATTTTGGTAATAGGCGAAATATTTAATTTTAAAATAGAGAAAAGGAAATTATTAATGAATGTATTTGATTTAGAGAATAAAGAGAATTCAAACGAAAGAGAAATTGTTTTTCGTCAACTTGGTGAAAAGGATCACTCTAAGCCGGTGACGATGAAAAGAAAGGCTTCGACCACAGCAGCACATTCTGGTTGTGATTTTCAATTTCTTCAAATGGACGATTTCCTCCATTCCGAAGGAGTTGGTGAAAGTGGTGGATTTTTGAATTCACGACCACTTGCTTATGATTCTGCTTCTTCTTCTTCATCTTTCTATTCTGATATCACACAGTCAACTAGTAATTCTACAAAATCTAAGAGGTAAAAAATGCAAACAATTCTTCAATCATTATTCAATATATATTGTGATGATAGTTCATCTTTTGAACAGTATATTGTTGTAGATTGCGTTGTTTGGAAAATTTTGATCAAGAAAATAAGACGAAACAGAATGCTGTAGATGAAAATAATATGTATCCATTTACAAAGCCAGAAATCAGTCGACAGGTAGATATTTGTTATTCTCTATTTTATTTTTTGTGTAACGTTAATCAGATTATAATTTATTATATATATATATATGTACGTTTAATTGTTAGTATGGTTTAATTTAATTTTACAGTTGGTTAAATATGAGTTTTAGAAAATGAGAAATGTTCTTCCTACCACAGCTGAAAGTGGCAGTTGTAAATCGGACAGTAAGTTTACTTTAGTCAATTTTCAATTTATTCTGTATCAGTGCTGAACATGTTGTTTTAAGCTTCTATGTTGCGTGATGCTTTGAAAGATATAAATATTCGAAATGGAAAATTGTTGATAAAAAAGGAGACGATTGATTCGAATATAATTATGGAAAAAAGGACACGAAATACTTCAAATTGTCTGTTAGCAGAATCAACTGAAGAAAATTATACATCCAAGCAGTTGACATCTCGTAAGGATGTTGAAAATGTATTGTCTTCTGGTATGATTTGAGTTTTACGTTGAAAGCAATATTTTGTATTGTTGTTATTTGTGTTTGGTTTTGCTTTCAAGTGGTTGAAAGGCCGTTGTCCAGTTTGCAAAGCATGTTGTGCGAAGGAAGACGATTGAATAGGAAAAAAGAGGAAAATTATGGTTCAGTTGCAGAAATTGCAGAAATTTTGGAAGAAGTATTTTTTTAATAGTTATTTTTGTGATTTATTTATTAATAATTAGAGATTAATTTTTTTTTCAGTTTGAAGAACTCGTCCGAATTCCATCATCAAACGTTTCGAACAAGTCGGCAAAGAAGAAGAAGGTATTCTGTATTCTTACTGTAGTACTTGATTATTTTTTTTTTGATTTGTGGAATTTGTGTTTGTTTTGCTGTTCAGAGGTTGGCTGAAAACTTGGATAATGTTTGTTCAAAAGCAGATCGCAGAAAGCGTACGTCGAAATTTGACGAAAATATAGAAAGAACCTCCATGATGGACATCACAAATCGACAAACTGAGGAAAATTCCGACAGTGAACTTTATTCACTGTTGCACTCTTTGATAGGGAAAATTTCCCAGGCAGAATTGAACGAATAGAATTGTCATTAATTTTTTTAGTTTAATTTAATTTAATTTTGATTTATTTCTGATTTTTTTTCTTCTTTTCTCATTTCTTTTTATGAACATTAAAATGTTTTTCATTTTATCGAATAATATTGACATAATTTCAGTTTTCTTTTACTTTTTTGTAGCTTATTTGTAAACTTTTCTGTGAACACTATTTGAAATTGGTTATAAAATGTGCAAGTTATTTTTAAGAGGGTGATGGAAAATTTTTTGACAAACTGAAAAGCAGATGGTGATAATTTTTGAAAATGCTCACGGTTGGATGATTCGGTCAAAATGGAACTTTCAGAGATGAGCTGAAGCTTGCATGACGCATTAGCGAAAAGGTTGTTTTTAATTTGCCGTCAATGCATTGGAACAGGGGATGCCACTAGTGACCAGTGAAGATTGTATCTTTGTGCACAGATGAATGAACCAGAAGCTTGATGCATGTTTTTCGGTTCGACGCCTATCGTTCCAATAATTTGCTTCTTCTCTGGCTGGCTTGTCTGAGATTGACATTTTTATTTTGAATTGGTGATATTTGGTGGTGTTTTGCATTTTTTCAAACCTCACTTTTCCATACAGATACACACACATATATAGGTATGTATTTGTACGTGGAAACTTTATTTTGCTTGCATGATCAAATATGTAAATTGTTTAAATGATTAATTACTTTGAATCTTCTGTAGGTTAATATAGTGGTGTGTGGTTATAGTGCAAATCGATCAGCTTGATCAACGTACAACGACGATTTACAATTTCCCAAGAGAGGATCCTCTTCCAAAATAGTCTATGATGAGTCAAATGTTTATCTACCTCTGAAATCTTTGCAACAGCACGCGCAGCGATTTATCAACAAATCTGCAAATCTCGTCGCCGGGAAAATTGCCATCACAAAGCACGTGGCTAAATCAAGCGCGACGACAAATCAAATCGTTCTACAGCACCGAATATTTGCCAAATTTGAACCGCATCCATCGCCGGCTAATCAATTACACTACCATGACCGGGGCATTTGGCAGATTATATAGAGGCATCAGAAATAGAAAGGGGTAGAAGAAGAAATGAATATTTAAATTTTAATTTTTGTAAATTTTTCAATTTATTTATTTTTTTTCAGTCTTATGCAACAGTGTAATAATATTGAAGAATACAAAAGAAGCAGACGTTTGTGCAGTGAATAAGAGAAGCAATTTGCTTGAATGATTATTGCGCGAACGTGTTGATTGAGATTGCGTTGTTGAGAGTGGTAAAAAAAATATTATAAAAACCAGATTGAACAATTGAAAACGGTGACGAGCACTTTTAAATTTAAAGGAGACAATGGACATTCAATTGTTCGCGTTTGCAGTTGGCTTTTGTAAAAACGTCGGCTTAACACTCCGTGACAATCATTTCCATTGTTCAGTGTTTCCTTTGAACCGAGCCGCCTTGTGCTATTAATATGGCTCCAACGACTTCAGAACTGCCTGGTCAGTTCACTTAAAGCAGAAGTGAAATAAGGCAATCTCTAGATGACGATCCTCCACTTGACTTGATTTGATTTTATGAGCAATTTTTACAAAACGCCAACATGCATGCTTGCCTGTAATTTAACATCTGCTTCACATGTGCTCGAGTTTGTCGACCAACCAACGCCTATGGCTATGAATCAGTTGGCACCGCTGGTGGCCATCTGAATAGCCGGCCAGACTGTTTCTTCACTTTTTGTCCCTTTCTCAATTTCATATCACTTTCAAGTTGTTTATTATTGCTGGTAAATCTGCGGACGGTGGAAGTTGAAGTTCAAACTAGCAGAACAGAAGAAATTTCACACTTTTCTGACAGTTGCAATTTCTGATTTATATGCTTGCAAATTGCGTTGTTGCATGCAAGCCTACAAGCAGACGATCGTTTGATCTTCATCTTCTTGGAAAAATTGTACAGTTTGATTTTACAAATTTGAAGAAGAAAGAAGAACAACTGCTGCTTTGATTTCTTCTTTCTTTTGGTAAGTAATTTTGTTGCAACTTTTTGTATTTCTTATCGCATGTACAATAATCAAATTGCTAAGCAATGCTTTGTGGGATGTTTTGTTTTTCTTCAATTCAGGGATAATTTTGTTGTTCAAATTATGACGTAATTATATCTTCGATTGAGAGTCAGTCGTTTTCAACGTGAAATGGAGAAGGAACAATTTTCCACATAAACAGTCAAGTGTAACTACCATATATTGGCTGGCCCCTGAGTAAAGCAAGTCAACGAAACTTTCAATACTTGCCCACAATTTTCAGATAAGGTCTGTCAGTTTGTGATAGGCTACTCAGGGGGCTTCCTTTTTGAACCGTGATAGTCAAAATGTTGACATGACCTATCTAGCCAGTAGTCATTGCTTTAAAAGTTGTGCTTGCTTCAGCGGGTCCCACTTATCAGTCGGCGAATTTCAGTCATTCTTTGTATCGCTCTGTTGGGCATTGGAACCGCATTCGTTGCTAACAGCTTTAATCAATAAAAGCTGTGACTAATGTAAACACTACTGCAAAGTAAACGTTTAGTGATAAAAAAAAAATGAGCATCTATAATCTAAGTAAATTGCTCAACAGTATAAAATGCCGAATTTAGCTTTCATATTGAGGTTGTGTGATCGATGGATATATTTCAATTTTAAATGATTTTGATATCTGTTGTTGAAATCGGCGTTCATTTTGAGAAAATGAAAAATTCTGTTTCTGCACATCATGCCATTTTGATGCAGTTTAAATTATCAGATTGCTTAATCAAGTTGAAATGCATAATTCAGAATAACTGTAACTGCATTTTCCTCGGTCATATCAATCATATCAGTTCACCGCCAACGTAAATTTGCATTTTACCCTCAACAATTTATGTAGTCTTATTTTTGAAACATGTCGTACATGCACGAAGCATATTCAATGATAGCATTGTTGTCCTTTGCAACGCAACGCGTTTCAAATTGTATCCTTCTCAATTACTTCTTTGAAATTTACTTTTGCTGCACAATTTACCTTTCCTTGTATCATTTTGTACAAAAACTTTCATCACAGCATTTGTTTTTGCCTTTAAATTTATATTCTTGTATTCTTGCTCCACTTGCTGCAGTCACAGATTTTAAAGTTTGCTTTGAAAAGGCAATCTGGGCTAAACAGTGAATTGCATTGCTTGTAATAAAACTAAATTGCACACCAAACGGCAAAAGAGTATAATTTTTTATAAATAAAACTTAAATAACTGTTTTTTTTTGCATTTATTTCTTTATGCAAAGTTTTGTTTTCTGTAAAATTGTTTTAGAATCACTTAAAATATGGTTCATTCATTAATTGTTATATTGCTAATTATTGACTCATTTGTTAAATTGCACGGCTACATTTTCAAAAGAATCTTAGTAAAAACAAAGGAGGTTATGCACAGTACACGGGAGGTGCTCTTGAGTATTGTTGCTGAAAGATTTGCGCTTGAAAATTGATCAGCTAATGCACCTTCGTGTTCATTTTGGCCCTTTCGATTTTACTTTCCTCCGCCTTGCTGTTTCCAATTAACCAATAGACGATGAACGTCGAAACTGAATTGTCCAATCATCATCGCATCCATAATTTTGCATTCTTAGGTTCTTCTTTGCACTTTTGGCAAGAATCATTGCTATTGCCCCTCGTAATTTGACCTCACAATGAAAACCGCAGTTCAAGTTGAAAGTGATCCAGTTGTCAAAATGGAATCCACTTCAGATAGTTCTGCAACAACTTTTACAAATAGTTCAGATCGAACTGTTGCACCAGCAGACTGTAAGCATTCGAATTTTACCATCGAAGCTTTGGTCGGACCAGTAGCCAGTTCTGAAACTGTTCTTTCAGGTAATTTATAGTTCTAGCATTCATTTCATAGCAATGCATACTTGAATATTTAAGTTGAAGAAGAAGTACGTGCGGCTGATAAAGAAGATGTCAAACTTCCCATAGAACAGTTACCAATGTTTAAAAGTACACCATCAAGCAGTGGTAGTAGCAGTTGTAGTAGTAGTAACTGTAGCAGTAATAGTAGTGGTAGTAGTAGTGTGCAAGCAGAATCGGCGCCTGATTTAAGCTATTTGACCTGTGGAAAAAGTGAAGCGATGAAAAGTGTACAATGTCATCTCGAAGCAGAAGACTTGTGGATGCGATTTCACGAACTTGGTACTGAGATGATCATCACAAAGTCAGGAAGGTAAGTCTTCCATTTAATATAATATAATATAATATAATATAAGTGCTTTGAATAAAGCAAAAGCTTTAATGTTGCAACAAGCAAACTGTGCTATCAATGGAGAGCCGATTTTGATATTAGCAAGTGAATTAAGTGAAGTAATTTGCCAAATTGAAATTGAGTGCGTCAGAAGTTATTCACCTTCACTGTATTGCTGCATAATTTTAATTGCCCGTGACGATACCGACAGCTTCACTGAGGGAATAGTCGATCAAAGCCACAGTAGTGTTAACGTGTCAAACCACAACTGAATCTATAGCTCATTTGGTGAAGTGATTCTTGGACTAATTTTTTATGTTTTATCAATACATTTTGGTTAATTACACTTTTTTAATTTTTTGCAGAGTGCTTTTGACATGTTCTGTAAAATTGTAACATGTATTAATAGGACAATATCATGTTTAAAAATAACAGGATGACTGTAAATTATGTTGAATTAAATGAATGCTTATTATTGATGGAAACATGTATAAAAGCACACAGAGACACACACACACACACACACACACACACACACACACGTATGTGATGGATTTAAAAGCAATGGTACTTATCCTTATTATTGCAGAAGAAGATGACTTTATAAAGCGATGAAAGTGAAACATTATCGATGCATGCATGAAGTTTGAATAATTTGCTTTGGGAATTTACATTTCAATATAAACCTGTCAACAAAAATTTCACTATTCAACAAAAAAATCTGAAACTAATAATGCTTCCGAGAATTTTTGTTTTTCAACTTTCTGATAAATTAGCATTCTCGAAGATCAACAGCGATTAATGAAAAACTATTTCGAATGATTGGTTACAGTTAAAAGAAAGAGAAAAAAAAAGAATTTTCAACTCGAAATCGATCATTCTCTCATTTTAAAAGGACTTGATTGAAAAAGCAATTTTTTAAATATTTTTTTATTCTGAAATCACAAATTTCTGTGCATTTTAAAGTGGATTCGTTTTGGATTAGTGGAAAATTAACCCGAAATCGCCTGATCGATGTGAGTATTGGGAAAGCATCGTTTAAAGATAACATCAGGAGATGGCATTTGGCGGTTCATTCGTTCGTGAAAACCGATTGACACGCCGAAGGCTTTGGCCTTCTTCGACGCAATGTCTGGGTGACGATTTCAATTGATCCACACTGGTCCAGTGGACCAGTGGAACATGCAAATTCAAAAATCATCTTTTCACATCTATCTACTCAACTATCACGACTTATTATTTATTGTATTGTTTATCATTAGCAAGCAATGTTGAAAAGATATATATTTTTTTTCAACAGAAAAGCTTTTCGATTGCAAAATCATCATCTTTAGATATGCAATTTACAGAACAATTTCAATCATTTAAATTCTTTTACGCGTTTACTTTTGAAGGTGCACATCTTTTGCTTGCATTCTGTTGCACTTGCACACAGAGTTAGTAAGCAATAATTGATTAATTAATAAGTACAATTTCAAAGAAAAATACACTTTAGAATTTTTACAAAATTCTGCTGTCATGTTTCAAAAGTTAAAAAACAAATATATTTGCTTCTTTGAAGATATATTTAAAGTTAAAAAAATATATCATTGATCATTGCATGTATATCATTTAATATTCAATCAGTTGTTTTTGGAAATGCATTTTGAAAATTTTTAAATAGCATTTTTGACAGTAAACTTTTTCGAATTATAATAATTATTTTTATTTTTTTTCAATACTTGTTATATATTTTGCATATTTGTAATAGTTGGATGTGAGTGGATGTTTTGGTTTTTATCAGTTTATGAATAAGAAATACGGGATAGTAGTTTATGCATCAACATTTTAATGTTCATAAAGTGAAAATTTTTAGCAATAGCATTTTAGCACGTTGTCGGCTTTCAGTGTCAGTGGATAAATTCAGCTGCTGTTCCATGTATTGCATGGCATTCATCTAATTTATCAGTGTTCATTAATTTTCAAGTTCGTATTTCATGAGTTAAAGTGTGATAGAAACTAATTTTTCTCAATGATTAAAGTTGATTGTCAAGAGAGATTATCGTGCTCAGTAATGGTGAGCCATTTACGCAATTGAATTGTTCCGGCTTGTTCTATCACAGTAGGCTGATGGTCAGATTGGTCAACCAGATTAAACCGAATTTCTGCATGCTTTACAAATCCCAATTTATGATCATCTGAAGAGTTGTCGTCAGAAATGAAACAAAAAGCTTACAAAGTAGAAAAAAATCTGAATGCAGTACAAATGAACAATAATAGGTGACCAACAAATATTCAAGTGATAAACATCCTCGTGGCACGCGGAGAGATTTGCAGATTGAACGCATCATTTCATGTTTAACGTTGCTTTTTGGTTAATTAATGAAAACCCGAGAGGCCAGGCTCAATGTGCAAATTTCGATCTTTCCTTTTGCGACATATGGCTAAATGATTCTGTTTACCAATTTCTAGACGCATGTTTCCAACAATTCGGGTTACGTTCAGCGGATGCGAATTGGATACAAAATATTTTGTCTTGCTTGATATTGTCCCACTGGATTCCAAACGTTATCGTTACGCTTATCATCGATCCTGTTGGCTAGTTGCCGGAAAAGCAGACCAACCTACCCCAGGTCGCATATTTGTACATCCTGATTCACCATTTACTGGCGAGCAACTTTGCAAGCAAGTGATTACGTTCGAAAAATTGAAACTCACCAACAATGACATGGACAAGCGTGGTCATGTAAGTTGCACTGAAATCTATCTATACATGATAGTGAGTATTATTTATTCTTGTTTAATTCAGATTATTTTAAATTCAATGCACAAATATCAACCAAGAATACACCTTGTCAAAAGTAAAAATGGACGACTTTCTGATTTGGAAATTTTTCGTCTCCAAGAAGAAGATTTCAAAACTTTTGTATTTTCTGAAACACAGTTCACAGCTGTTACCGCGTATCAGAATCAACTAGTAAGCACATGAATTTCTATTTTGCATATATGAATTTCAATTTCAATTTCAATGATAATGAATGCTAACAATATTTTATTTTGCATTTTCAGATAACCAAGTTGAAAATTGATAGCAATCCTTTTGCTAAAGGTTTCCGTGATTCTAGTCGCATGTCAGATTTTGATAGGTAAAATTTTTATAATTTACCTTTTAATATATAAAAGTGTATAAATGTTTGAAATATTTCACGTGGTCTGTTATTACTGTGAAAATTAGTATATAGATAATAAGTGCATAAATTTACGAATAGTATAAAAAAGAAAGGAAAATGTTTTATGCAAAGAGGTTTCAACATTATTGAGTTCTTTTTCTGCAAGGTCGATCTTAAATAGGAAAAAGCTTTGTGATTCAGGGTTTCAGGAAGGACAAAAAAGCTGCGGCACGTTCAGAGGTTATAATCTGTCATTGACGCTTCGTTGAACAACTCGCTTTGATGTTTCATCCTCTCCAACCAGTGCATTTTGCCATTTTTCTGAGGTCAAGAAGAGAATATACTCAAAAAGAATAAATCGATATATATATATATATATGTTTTTTTTCTTTTTAATAATTGCAGTATAATTATACAATATCAAACTACAAACCTTTTGTGAAATTAAAAGCAATTTTCCAATAATAAAATTGTAGGGCATACATTGTGCAACAATTTAAACGACAAGAATATTGTTTCCTTTTCAGTTGCTATGTTTTATTACATTTAGGACCTCCTTATCGTCGTTCGTGGAAGATTCTGGCAATTTTGGACGTCAAATGTCTGGTCAGTCGACCGGAACGCCGCTTATAAGCAATTCAATACCATCATTGCATCCCAATTTTGTCAGTGATTTCCAGTTTAACGGTATACGATTTTTTCTCATTTATTTTAAATCATTTTTAGAGTAGTGTTATTTTTTTTTAGGTGCAATGCTATCTGGTTTTCCATTTCATTCAGCATATGGAATGCAGAAAACATGGCCATTGACAGTTACGTCGGCTTTACCGTGGACATTGTTGAATCCATTGCCTGGATTGAACACAACCATGTGGCAAACGCTACTGTTTTGTGGATCTGAAAGGGGCAAAATAGCGACTGGGGAGACGGCAACTATCTCTCGCGTGGAAAATCTTAGTCCACGCCAATTGCAATTGCAAGCTGATTTAAGACAAGCTAATTTTCACCTTTGGAAAGAAAGTCTTGTTAATAGTTCTTCCAACTCGCGCCGTTACCATCCTTACATACCAGCAATAGACTGAATGAAACCATGTAAATTGTTTAAATATTATATACATTTTTCTTCATGATATCAAATAGAACCATATACAATACCAAACCAAGGCATATTATTGTAAGTGATAAAATATTTTTATTTTATTAATCTACGTTCAATTTTTAATGTATTGTGATCTGTTATTTGTTTCCGGTGTCTTTTTTACAGTAAATGATTTTAAATATTTTAGCAGAAAGATAATTTAATGTTCAATTTTATAAAAATTGCAACTGAAAATTGGTCAGTAAGAAAAATTTGATTTCATCAATCGTCAAGCTATATGATCTGTCTACAAACTGATATCTTCTTCTTGTTGAAAGGTAAAATTAACATGAAGGTGATTATTTAAAAATTTCTATGAATTAAAACTTGTAAACTGCATCCTTAGGTGCGTTTTCACTTTTATCTGTCCTTTATGTTTCACTAATGAAAAATAGGTGCTCATTATTGCAACTGTTCTGTACTGTAGTTACAGGGGATGAAACAGATTGTTGTATCTGTTCACTACTATTGATAACATTTGCACAAATTAATTCAAAGTGGCACACACTTGCAAATGCGTATTATTATTTATTTATTTTCAACAATGTACTAATCAAAAAGTAATACTGTCAAACGGCTAAATTGAAAATTCAAGAACTCTGCTTATTTGAAAACTTGGTTGGCAAAGTTTTTAAAATGAAAATCAGATTTTTTCACCCAACAGTTGGCATTCTTTAGGCCAATCTTCTTCATCAATTTGTTCATTTTTATAAATATCATTTAAGGTTTCAAATGCAACAGTAAATTCTTCATCATAAAGTTGAACCGCTTCTTCTCCACAAGAAGCTTTCAGTTCCGGAATAAGGCAGTCCTTAATACAGCTCACATATCTGCAATATCAAATAGTCACAACATTGAGTATTAGATTAGCAAATGTTTACAGGCAGTTTTCTTGGTAAATAATAGTCATATTTTCCTGGTGACGAACGTTTTCAAGCTCTAAATCATCAAACGTTTTGAAAACTTTTTCAGTCTGAGGACGCAGATTGTCGCATTCAGGTTTGCACTTTGAAACTGTTGTTGAAGTCGTGCTGTTTATTACGCAGCTGCTGTGCTTATAGGCTTCTTAAATTTGATAATTTTTTTCCAAAAAGTAATTTTGCATCAAAGCGCATACTGCACATGCAGTGAAACGAATCAAACTAATAATTCAATACTTTGAGTTATCTTACTTTTAAGATATCCAAAGTAAAAAATATTTCTTATAAAAGACAAAAAGTAATAAAACAGTTCTTCTTACCTCTATAACGTTCAATGCAGCTAAACTGCAGTAAAGCAAATCGTCTTGAATCATAATAGTCAAAATTAGGAACTTTGCATTTTTTAAACTGCTTATGAACTGCTCTGTATTTTCTTTAAAATAAACATTTGCTTAGGAAATGTGGGCATCAAATTAAAAATATATTGATATACTGATATATATATATATATATTCTATATATATATATATATATATATCAGCATAGATAAATGAAAGTTATGTCATTCATTAAACTAACTCGATTTTTTTTCTATGCTTGTGTGGCAGCATTTAATTCAATGAAAACATCATAATGACTTACTCGCACATTTCAATAAATGTAGAAGTTTTTTCCACAGGTGGTAGAAAAATTTCTGATCCAAAAAATAGATTTTGAATAAAGTGCGTTTTATTGTCTGCCACAAAGTTATCGAAATAATAAGCAATAAAGGATTCCATAAAACTGCTGTCGCAGTTCATGTCTTCATTACTGGAAAAACTTTATAATTGAAAAGAATTTTATGTTTAAAATTTCAACTTACACTGAAGTGTTCGAAATATAAGCTGCATCGAATGGGCATGATTCTAAAAACAACTTTTTTGTTTTGCATTCTTATTATAACTTTAATATATGCATAAATAAATTTAATACATGCTATAATTTAATTTTTAGAATTATAATCTTAAATAAAAAATATTTTAAAATAAAGGCATGCAACGAAAATTTGAACAGAATAGCTCTATCATTAAATTTGCAATAAATTAACTTATACTACCATGAAGAAGTAATAACCAAATCAAGATAACCATTTTAAGATTTTCACAGTGAACTTTAATGGGCGTATATGTAACAGCACTGATTTTCTAATGAAAATATTTCACTAAGAGTCAATTAAATGATAATTTTAATTTTTATTTTATAGAATTATGACTGGAAGAAAATTAACTAGTGCTGGTTGATGTTATGAGATCAAAATCAAGCAAAAGATATTTCAAAAATCATGACAAACCTGTTATTGATAAAAGATAGGCTAACCTAAATTCAATAAATTAAAATTTTAATGAAGTTTATAAAATGAAATGATAAATGCAACGCAGAGATTAATCTATGCATTCTCGCTTTTGAAATACACAACCACAATAATGTTATTACTTTGATTTATAAAAATGCTTCATTGGATGATAAGACAGCTCTTAACAGGTAAATTTCACAAATGGTTTCCTTACTAATATAGTACAAAAATTATGAACGTTACATTTATCATCATGAAAGTTCTTTTTCATTTATAATTCAGTTATATAAGGCAAACTTAAAATATTTCAAAACAGAAAAAATCTGATGAATAAAAAATTGCTTTTTCCATTCATGAAATAATTTATAAATTTTTGGTTTTTTATTTTTCAGCTTTATTTTTTATGTAAACAAAAGGTCTCTAGCTAAATATAAATTTCATTTAATGAATTTTAATCTATTGCATATATCTTGCAAAACAGTCATGATAACCTGATTTTTTTTTATTTCTTACTGTTATTTCTTCTTGTTGAATAATGCGAATGTTGCTGCATTATGAAAATTCTTTATTCATAAATAATTTAAATTAAAATAAAAAAATTTCTTTATTTATTAAAAATTTCTTTACTAATTTTTTTGAGTCTGTTATTATTATTATTAGACTTAACGTTTTATCATTATTATATAGTGCCAGTTTGGGTTTAAAATAATTGTTTTTGATTTTATTTTCGATTCACTTGACGTAATGTGTTTGTTTAATTTTATGATTCTTTATATAGAAGTGTTTTTTTTATTTTCAAACTTTGTCGTTGACCTTACAAGTGTCATTTATTAGACCTGAAATTTGTTTTACGGTAACGATGGTGTTCGTGGTTTTATTATTTTAGTTCGTTTTTCGGGTGACAGCGAATTTTGGTTTTGATTCAATTTACTCAATTAAAGGTTTATTTGTTGTACGTTTTGTTCTTCTGATACAGTCGTGTACTGTGGATGTAAGAGTTACTTTTAGTGAACAGATCTGATCCTGCAATTTACGATCTACGATGCCGATTCCTGCTGCAATTAGAAAGAAACTTAGAACCGAATCACCAAAGATTTCTTTCAAAATATGGAAGCACATTTCTCCACATATTTATGACTTTGTAGGCATATTATTTACGTTTAATTAATATAATTTACGTTTTGTTGTAGGCTTACGTTTAATTATTTCAGTTGTATGATTGCTTGCTGATTTCAAGTTTTTCATAAGTATTCTAAAAATAGAAATTGAATGATCTTTGTTGACTTAATTTATTATATTTATAATTTAATTATTAGAATTGAAAATGTGAGATCTTTAATTAGTCTTTCAGATTGCTGTTTTCATCAAACAATAATAGATGAGTTGAAAATTTGTAATTTTTAAATTTTTATATAAAATGTGCAAATGAAATATAATATGTATTTATGTATTTGCTTTTGTTATTTAGTGCTTCGTGGCCAACTGTGATGCATATATCAGATCGGTGCAGTGTGCGGATGATGTGGTATTTCTGTATGTTAATTTTGGTTGAAAATTTTTCACTTGATTTTAAAGTTTTAATATTTTATAGAAAAGAAGATTCACAGGAATGTAATTTAATTATTTCCGCCGATTCAGCAATTGGTGGTCGATTGATGTCAGCCACAGTTACTATTCCATCTGTGGTTGGTTCCAGCTATTCAGCAGAATCCTGTTCCGAACGTACGGGTAGATGTTCTTTAACTGCACTACCGAAAATTTCTACGGACTATTGTCTCAGTCGATCGCAGAAAGTGTTTGATTCGAAACAAATGCCTCAAAAACAGACTCTTGTGGCGTTGCAGACTTTGGATAAGATTGAACTTTATGATACCAATGGGTTTCACGCAGTTTCAGGTAAGTGTTTTATGTTGATAATGTAAATACGGTAACCACGTTGGTTTTGTTCATCTCTATTTTAGATATGACTAATACCAGAAAAGCAGATCTTTATTTTACTGGTCTTAGTACTAAAGGATGTGGTTTGGCTTGGAATCGTTTGAATCCTGGCTATTTGCTTTCTTCTGATATTGATGGTCATCTGTGCATATGGGATATCAATGGTAAATCTTTAGATGGTGGAAAGTTGCCACCGTTGCACACCATTACCAAGGATAAACCATCTGGTATAAACGAAGTCGCCTGGAGCACTAAAAATTCATTACAGTTTGGGGCAGCTGGTTATACTGGTGGTTTGTATATGTAAGTAAAAATTCGTTGATTTTTATATAGCTTTCTATGATATTTTTATTTTTTAAGTTTTATTTATTATTCTTATTTTATTAAATAATAATTCAGAATTTATACTTTGCAGATGGGATATGAGATCTTTGAAATCAGACGCTCCAGTGTTTTCTTTTGAGGCTCATTCAAGTTCAACTACAAGTTTAGCTTTTCACCCGATAATTGACTGCATGATTGCCACGTCATCGATAAATGGGGTATACGATGCTTTGCTGTTTGTAAATGGCTTTCGTGGTAACAGTTTATTTCAGACTTTTAGTGTATGGGATTTGCGTCATCTCAAAGCACCGTTTTATACATTAGAATGGTTGTCACGCGCTGTCAATAAGGTTAATATTTTTTTCATCGCTTTTTGAATTGCTGGAATAAAAATATTTTTACACTGTAGGTGAGATGGTCACCATTTCATGAATCGATTCTGGCAACGTCTTGTAATGATAAAAATATTTACCTGTGGAATTTGAAGTGCTTCAATTTTTAAAAATTTATTTTATGTTTTTAATTGAATGTTTTGTTCTACGTAGTGCTGGTGTGAAACGAATCAACGATAAAGTTGCAGTTACAGCACAAGAGGAGCCTGATGAACTGTTGGTATGGTTTCTTTTTTCTCTACCTTTAAACAGCAAATGATATGCTTGTAGACGATAATGTTAGTTAGTGTTGTTTAGGATTTTTTAAATAAATGAATAATTTTAAAGAATATTTTTTCAAAAATAGGTACTTATGTTTCTGTGTATGCACACGGTGTTTGTTTAGTTTATCCATTCTGGTCATGCTAGAAGAGTGACGGACTTCAGTTGGAACATGGAAAGTGAAAGTCGACCGTTGTGCGTGGTGTCTGTTGATGAGACAGGGTTGCTCAATATGTGGGAAATGGTAATTTCTAAATCTTGTATTTTTAATGTTTTAATGTGATTAAGTTTTTGTGGAAGAAGTTGTAAAGAGATAATAATGATTTTGAAACAAACATTTATGCTTTTATGAGATGAAAAACAACTGATGAGCGGTCAAGTTAAAATAGTTGCTGGATGGATTGTAAGAATAAACTTTTTTCTTTCCATAGCTTTAACATTTTGATAAATGTATTGCTTAATGGATTTTCAAATATTCGTGTTTCAGCACTTAATTGATGCTTATAGACTGTTCTTATATTTTACCACTGCTTGTTAATTTTGTTTGAAATTTGCTTTTTATTTTGTTATTATATGATTTCAAAATTTATTTAGCATATTATTTTTTGCATTACTGACGGTTGGTTTGAAATAATAATTTTTTTTAATATTAAAATGTTTTTTTAGAATTTAAATGCGTTACTCAACGATTGACAAATATGGCATCCAAGTTTTGGTCACTGAAAAAACTGCATCTTTGCAAATTTAAGTTCTCTTATATTTTGGTAAATTGTTCGTTGATGATATCACAATACGAATGTTTGATATTTTTTTATTTTCCTTTTTAAATATTTGTGACACTTTTATGTGAGAAGTCATTTAGGCTGCAGAGTTATTTTTACTATTTACTGTCCATCTTGTCTATGCTTGTGAGCTATTTTACTTTTTAAGTAATTTCTCATGTTTGTGATTATAATATTTTTTTTACTTTGATGATATTTATTTGGATGTTGCCTCTTTATTTGTGTGTTATTTTTCAATATTTCTTTTTACGAAAATTCAAAAGGTAATAACCGGTATATGGCATCAGTAATTATTGAAAAGGCTTTTCAAATTAAAGTTCTAAAAAGTTGGACTGCAATTTTCTATAAATGACAATTGTGTGATTTTTACGGAAAACTGTTTGGTTAGTATCTGTGAAGTAGACTTCTTAGACATAGCTTGTTCAATATTAAATTTCTTGAATTTTGAGTTGGTTTTCCATTTTATATGAAATTTCATTCTTTTTTATTGTTTTTGATTATTTCTTGTGTGATTGTTTCTTTAATTTTCAAAGTGTTTCAATTATCATTTGTGCAAATATTGCTGTGCATTGCTTTACGTACAACAAGTCAACATATAGTTGAATCTTGTTAAGCATGGTAAAATGAACAATAATTCTCAAGAATTTTTCCATGAATAAATTCAACAAAATTTTTTTTTGCATAATTCAGTTTACACAAGAAAATAAATGTTTTTATAGTAGCATAACATGACAAAATAATTGTTTCTTGAACATCAAATTGCATACTGTAGTTGTGAAGTAGAATTGCTAATCCAATGATTGTTTGCAAATTGCCGATCCTCTAATTAGTAATTTACTTTGAATTATATTATTGTTGTGTTTCCGTTTTCAACCTATGCATATAAACAACCTAAAATTAATTTTTGTAAGTTTTGCCGTTATTTCTATTTGTTAGATTGTCGACGTTTTGTGCAGTTTTTGTTGTTTTTCTGCTATTTTCTTTTCATTTATGCTTCTGATTTCAATTTACATCCTGATTTAAAATATATTTCAGTGTGTGTGTGTGTGTGTGATTTTTTTGGTTTTAGTGAATAATGTCATGCAGATGGAAGATGATTGAAAATATATTTCTTCTACCATTCACAGCACGTGCATGCATGAAGCTTTTCGTTTAGATTGAATGGAATGGCTTCAAGTGAACCTTGATGCATATCTCACCGGAATCGAACGATGAAAATTGCGGAAATGGCAGAATCCAACGGGCCTTCTGTTCATTCAGCGTTTCTCAACGCTGAACGGATTAAGTCCATAGTGAAAAATGTTGATGAAAATTATGTATGATGATTTGTTGCTTTATTTTTGAAATTTAGTTTGTAAAAAATTTTTTCCTTTGCTTTGCAGTTGAGGCCGTGTCCACACGATACTGATGAGTTGTGCAAAAGTTACTCCAGATTTGCTGCTATACATAATGAGAAGTTGCAGTGGAATTCAAAATGGCGATGTTTATTTTCCGATTACAAGTATAGTTTGGAAAATGCTTGGAAATTGAATGAAGATGTGGTTGTTCTATCGGTATTTCAGCATATATCGGTATATAGTATTTGGAACATAAAATTATTTATCTTCATTTTTTAAGGGTACATGTTCGAAAGGTCACAAAACGACATATAATCACAGTGTGACAACTGCTGTTTTTGATGATTTTATTCAGGATGAATCATATTTTTCCGATTTGAACAGAGTCATTTTTGATGATTGCATTTCAAATATACACAATGTGAAATTGTTGCAGTTTGAGTTGAAGATTGACTTTTGCAGAGTGGTTAGCTGTTGTTTTCAAGAGTTGAAGCAAATGTTGAAAAAGACGAATGATGGTAGAATTATTATTACATTTCTGAAATTATATGTTATATAAGTATTTTTGAAAGTAACAGTTTTGAGACGAAGTTGTGTTTAGAATGTAACTTTCTGAATTATATTTTAAAGTTTTGTATTTACGATTTTTTGAAATTCTTTTTTTTTGTAATGGTTAGATGCTGTTGGCGTTAATTGCGATGTCGGTTGCCCAGGGCTGAAGGATACTTTGAAATCTCACTTGAAAAGTTTAATACTTTTGGCACGCACACATCCGTATGTCATGCAGCAAATTGATGCTATGCATGACAAAGGATTGTTGAAACTGCTGGTAAAGATTAATTTTGGAAATTTTTCGGTTTCAATTTTCGTTTTCTTTTTCAGGTATTGCTGTTTCTTTGGTTTTCAGAACCGGAAGATCGTTGCTGGCTGTTGTATGTGTTGCTCAAAGCTCCACTTGAGGAAACATCTTGGGGTCCGTCTATTGTGCAGCCGATATTTGATGACGAATCGTTGGATGTTTTCCAATCTGTGGAATATTTCCTTGCCATGCTTTCTATTGTGGTTGATGCGACTGAACATGTTTTGCCAGCACACGGTGAAAGCGAAGACTGTGATTGGGAAATTGTAAAACTGGCAGAAGAAGAGGTGAATGAATTGCTTTTATTTATTTATTTATTTATTTATTTATTTTATTTTTCTTAATTTAAATCTAGACAAAATACGCCAGGACTGTACAAGAGAATACTTTGCTAGCCTATTTGAAACGTTTTGATTATTTGAATTTTTTCAATTTTGCCATTTCAAGATGCAAAGCTTATGGTAATTGTGATGAGATTGTTGTTTTTTTTCTTAAACTTTATTTATTAATAATTAGATATATTTTAAGAATGGAAAGAAATTTTGAAATTATTATTTCGTATTTCTTGGTTGATTGAAGATTTGTTGCGGTCAGGGATGAGAAAGGCTGCAGAACGTTCGCTGCAAGATATTCTTGTAGAATATGGCAATGCCATGAGGTTGTATCTCTATTTTCTTTTTCTGATGCAAAAATTTATAAAACTGACAGTTGAAAAGTTTTTGGAAATTTATTGTTCTGTATATGTTTTATTAGACTGTATAAATTTATTTTAGAACGGTGTATAATGAGATTTATTTTTACCTTGTCAGCAATGATCCAGCGTTGAATGACTTCGAATTTTTTCAAAAAGGATTAGACAGTGTTGCTTTGATTGTTTTTGGTCAGCTATTTTCTGTTAATCAGTGAGTTTGCAAAATTTTTGACGCTGAATCTCACATACATAGATGTGTGTATAATGCAGATCGTTGATGATGTCGATTGCACTCACTTTGCCTATCAAACACTTATCAGCTAGATGCATTCAAGCTTTGCTGATGTTCTTCTATGCTGATGGTCGCAGTCTATTGGAACATGATGAAAACTTAACAGCGGTCGACATATTTTTCCAGGGTAAAAGTTGATCACTTTAAGAATATCAGTAGTGCATTTAATTGGAATGAATTATTTTGAAAATATTGACGATTTCAAGTGGAACCTAATTGAAACAGTTTATTATTTGCTTGTTTATTTCAGATGAAAATCTTACATCTCATGTATTGGCAAATTTGTGTACTAGTGTAGCAAACGATGCTTTGTTGATGTTGATTCGAATTTCTGACGAATTTTCTGAATCCAGCGTTTTATCAGCTTGCATGAAGACAATTTTAAAAGTAATTTTAATTTTATAAAATAAGTTCAGTTGTGTGAGAATTTTTGTTTTTAGATTATGCATGCAGAACATTTGACTAATATTGACAGTGAACTGGCCCGAGATGCATTGGTGAAAATATTGCAAACCCACAAAGGGGAAGTGAACAACTTCATTGAAATTGGCATGTCATATGGTGACAAACAGTGTTTGGTTAGTGTTTTTATTTATAATGTAATTTTTACTAATTTATTTGCTGTTTAGAATATTCGAGATGTGATTAACCGATTGCCAGATTTGGACATGTTAGAATTGAGAGATGATATTTGGAATTTTATCAGCTTGGTTTTAATGGAGAAAACGTCACCCAGAAACAGCGTGAAATTTGAATTGGCTAGTGCAATTTTGATGAAAGTTAACTGGCAAAATGGATACAACGTTAAGTACAATATGGCCGGTCAAATGGTTACTTTGCTCATGGAATTGTGCCGTACCGATCAGGTGTGATTAAGCTGATTGCTTGATTGATTGCTTGGTTAATTAAATTGAGACTTTTTTCAATTTCTTTTCTTACAGAGTGCGGATATTGAAAAATTGTGTTGGAAAGTTGCCGAAAAGCTTTCATTTGGCACTTTTAATACCGTCGGTGTTTGTTTCAGTCAGGAAGAGAATATGACATTATTTGAGCAGTATTTGCAAATTTTAATACGACCAATTTGGTATGTACATATGTATATCTATCTATCTGTATTGTGTAGCTTAGTAAATATATTATTGCATTTTAGTGATATTGGTGCAGTGATTGGTGTGGCACAAAAGTTGCTCAATAAATGCCAATTTCATGCTATAAATTTGTGTTTGGAGAAATGCTTGTCTCAAATTGTTCGCAATAATGAATGCTGTGATGATGATTTATTGCAGTCGGATATAGAAAAGTAAGTTTCACAGAAGTAATATATGAAATGTGAAGAAATGCCAGTTTGTGTTTTTTTTTTGAATTAATATATTTATTCGTGTTTGAATTATGTGAATTTTTCAGAATATGCGATTTCATTGTTTCGCTGCTGCAAGGGAAGTACGACAACAGTGAACAGTGTGCATTATTTTTGCGCGCAGTGATTTGGGTTGGCCTCTGATGAAAGTTCACTGTGTTGTTGTTTATATTGTTTATTGCTTGCAGAATTTGGTCAGTTGGTCAACGACGACAATGGACAATAGCAGAGTGTTGCGGACAATTTTGGCGATTATTTCTGCAATGCGTGGCTTGTATCCATTGCGTTGGAATGAGTCGGCCAAATTGATCGTCATGGATGGACTGGTGTTAGCATTGGTGTTTTTAACTGGCGAATTGAAGCCAGTGGAGGATGTTTACGTCCGGTTGGAAAAGGTTCCAATTGTGTCGTGTATTTGAAGAATTTGCACGTTCACAAACAGTTTGTATATTTGATCTTTATATGTTTTTTTCTTAAGGAAAGTGTAAAACTGTCGTTGGTTTGCCGCATCAGGGATTGGCTTTCAGATCAGCTTGGCTTGCAAGCAAGTTGTGAAAATTTGAAAACTCGTTTTGCCCGGTTTCCTTGGCTTGCTTTTGTTTCGATCAAAGCTAGACAATTGATCGCCTTTCCAAATTCAGCAGAAGTAATGGAGTGGATATTTATTGGCATGCTTTCATGTTATTTTGCGTGTTTGAGGAATCGGGTGAATGTGATGTCGAGGGGTGGAAACAGTTTTTGCAAGAATGGCTATTCTATTCTACATCAGTAGAGCGTAATCATCCGCTTCGTGTGAAAGCGTTGTTTGAATTTGTGACAATTTTTGACAATTTGAAAAACCACGGCTGCACGTACGTAGCACTAGCAGACGAGTTCTACGGCGAGGCAATTAGTTATTTGTTATTTCAGCAATCTGGGAAACAACGCCTCAGAATTGCACTACCTTTACTTGAGCAGTAAAGATTTCTTCAATAAATCTCATCGTCACGTCGTTTCTGGGTAAATTAGATTTCAATTAATATTTTATTTTATTTTATTTCTTTCAGAGAAGTGAAAATTGATGAGGCGACGAAGTTGTCCACCCCTGAACAGTCCGTTGTACTGGATATTTTTCTTAATAAGAAAATCTCTTTGATTATTCTTTATTTTTCATTTGCATTTTTATTGTTCAGATCGATGAAGATACTGAATTCAGAGCATCGGTGCAGCGTTGTTTTGCAGAGTCTGTTAGAGACGTTAGATCGAATTTGAATTTGGAAACATCTTCGGATTTTGTTACAATGAAGTCTGCTGTTCCGCAAGATGATGCTTGGAAATCCGTTTACTCAGACGCTTCAGCACCACCGCAGCTATCATCATTGACTCTCACTGAACGTGACCATTGGACAACGACAACGGCAGCAACGACAGTTGGCGATCTTCTGTATGATGAAGTTTTGGCATTTCTTGAAAAGAACGAACATCATCTTGCGGTGGAACGTCTGCCTGAACAATATTTGGCTTACTTCTCCACATTGCACCGAACTGTGGCAGATCTGCTCGAAAGATACAAGTGAAATGTGTTTTCTTGTAAAAAAATTTGTTGTGAACTTGTACATATTTGGTTGCTTTTATTTTTTTGCAGTTGTTTTAAACAAAGCAGAGATGACATGCTGAAATTGGAGAAAGCTGTCGTTGAAAACGTTCGTCGTCTTTATCGTATGACCAACGTGCAGGTATAAATGACGGTATTTTGATTGCGTATGAATTTGCGAACGTTTTCACTTTGAAGGTTGAAGCAGAGTTCAACTGTGTCGGCTTGTTCAACCGCAAGTGTGGCAAATCACGCATTGAGACGGTGAATGTATGAGAATAGCAATTTGTTTGTTAATTAATTTAACAGTTTTTATTTAAATTTTATCTGTTCAACATTCTTTCAGCTGTCCACTGCTTGTCTTGATGAAACGATGAGGAATCAATTTGACGAATGTTGTGATCAGATGAAAATGCACGTTGAATTGTTTCTCAATCAGCAAGTGTCCAGTATGATCACAGCAGGCGTGCATTTGGATCGTTTGTTTCGGTATTTGGTTGCAGATGATTTCCTATTTTTATTTCAATTATTATTTTGTTATTTTCACTTTTGGGACTGCTATTTGTAATTATCATTTTGTTCAGCAATTTAGGCAACGCTTTGAACAGTGGCATGCTTGTAGCCGATGAAGAGCTTCTTCGAATTGTGAATGGAATAGAAACGTTTTGCCGCCAAAAGTTGGGAAAATTTACTGACACTGATCACTATTTTGTGAATGCTTTTTTTGGAAAATGGGCCTACAATACTCTGTTCAAAGTATGAATTTATTAAAATTGTAAAAAAGAAGGCTTTTTTCTTTTTCAATTACAGGCTTGCGTTGAGAACCATTTTACGGTTGCAATTTCGTACGTTGGCGTTTTGTTGGACAATTTGGAAAAATTGACTTTCTACAAAGATACCCTCTTGCGCTGGTGGTCATTTCCCGCAAGTTCAGTTTGTGAAATTTTGAAGCTAATTGTTAAAAAAGTGGCAACTTTGACATCTCCTGCGGATGATGGGGATGATGCGTTGCTTGAAGCGTTAGTTTGCATGATGCAAAATTTGGTATTGTTTAAATTCGATTTTTATATTATCGTATTGCTTTTCAATGCACGTATTTTCTATTATTTTGTTTGTTCTGTTTTGTAGATTTTTGAAGAAATGTGGTCACAATTGCATTCAGTTGTGCTTGTTGATATAAATCAGTCTGTTCTGCAGGCGTGCTGCTTTTTGGCCGGCCAAATGCCTGATCACAGCAGATCATCTTTGCTAGCTGTTAGTTAATTGTTAGCCTGTATTTTTTTTACCTTCCACGTGTTCGCCTCAGTGAACGGCTTCAGTAAAAGTGTTTCGACAGTGCTCTGTTGTTTTGCAGGTATTTCGTGACTGCTGGTTACGCTCGGCCGTGCTCTGCATCCCGGATAAGCTGGAATGTGTACTTGACGCGGTGGTCATGGGTAAAAAAGAAGGGCGGATTTTTATTCTTTTTTACTCCAATGATATTTCTGATATGTTTGCAATTTTCAGCTTACGATCCAAAATTTAGTCATTCTTTGTTGCTTGATTTGGCGAACAATTTGCTCACTGTTGCAAAATTTTCAACCAAAGAGCATCCTCTGGATACTGCACTGATGATCGACGACATTGAAGGGGTCCTTCAGTGTTGGCCGTTTTCGACGGTTATTTCCGTTCTGTTGGACAGGGGCGAGTGGTTGAAACGACGTGACAATTGCACCAAACGTTTGACGATGATCACGCATTACAGCGAAATGTCAATGGCAATTTTGAAGCTTCTACAACTGGGCTTGTACAACCACGGCTTGTGGGCTGCACTTCCATCCGATCAATTGCCTGGCAAAGATTGTACTTGATTTTTTTTTTGTAACTGCTTCTTTTTTCTTCGTTTCAAATTTAAATTGACATTGTAGTCTGTGTGGAATTGTTTCAATTTTTGGTACGATTTTACAATTTGTGGTGGAACCCTGAAGATGACAGCGTCGATCAACATGTACAAGAATGGCTGATTGAAAACGAGCATACAGTTGGAAAGTTGTGTGATCTTTTTTGCGAATGCTTCGCCGAAACTTACATCTCTGTTACCAGTATGTATTTATTTGCTGTTGAAAATTTTTTACCCTCTGCTCAGTTTATTCATTTGTATTTTATTGCTCAGACTGCAGGCAACAGTATGTTCCAGTGTATCAAGAAATGATCTTCAATTTTCTGTTATCGGTCATTTTGAAAAAGAATCCATATTATCCGTTGGTCGATGTGACTGGGCGATTTCTTTGCTCGTTTGATTGGTCGCAGTGGAATTTGAACGAGTTGACTATTAACAAATTGGCCGAGGTATTATTGTTGATTTGTCTTGATGATGGAATTATATTTTTTTAGTTTTATTTATTATTATTTTTTTTCTGAAGACAATATCCAACGAGATGTACGATTGTGTGGACATTTCACAGTACACCGCGTTCATTGTTCAACTTCCTTGGCCGACGTTTTTTGAAAATTTCTCCACCGACTGTACGGATATTTCGAAACGCAGTGCAATTTTAGCCAAGGCAGTTTGGATATTGATTTCTTGCCTCAAACCTGAACATCACGAGGTATTTTATATTTTACATTCAGTTGGCGAAGTGCCGAAAAATGGTTTTTTTTTTCTTTGTTTCCTTTAAGCTGTTAATCATATTACTCTCTCTGCACTGTGGAGTTGTGTTCTTTTTCAGAGATGCAAAGGCAGCTACAGAACTCTTTTGCTTCGTCTGTTCCAAGTCAACAGTTGTTCATTGCAGTTTCACGATTTTGCTGATATTTTGTCACAATTGTCAGCACAGCAGAACAAGAACATCTGCACATATGGTGAGTTCGATTGTTTCGGTTCGTCGGTTTCGTTGCTACAGTAAGTATATGAGCTTATTGCTTTCAAATAAATATCAACTGAAGAGAGAGAATTTGATCAACTTCAGATTGTTGTCGCGATTTTCATGCAGTCAATGTATGCTTTCCACTGTTCCATCAAACGGCTGTTCTGCAAAGTGGGATGTTTTCGTACGGTTCAGATTGAAGATGATCTATGAGCTGCACCGTGATCAACGCTGCAAAAATAGTCTGGATTACAACCAGCTGAGAATCAGCTGGATTGACTTGTTGCATGACGTCGGTGCTGTAACGGGTAAACAGTTGGCAGATTAGAATAAAAATGAAAATGAATTGTTTTAAATTTTTTAAATTATTTTTTGTTTGTTTGTTTGTTGTTCTCAGACGCATTTGAGTCCGTTCACCCGGAATTGGGAAAATTTTTGTTCACGCTACCAATGAAAGTTCTAGTTGATGTGCTGGACTTTCATTGCGAAAGTTTGCGAGGTGCAGTGATGAAACTTGCACACTTTTGCATTGCTTGATTTTTTTTTCACTACCATTTTGCAGATGCGATGGAGAAGATTGTCGAAGAATGGTCCACCACTGCGAGCGCGTATTCATTGCAGTGCATTATTTTCCATTTGTTGACTGAGCACACGTTCAACAATCCAGTGTTGTTCTTATTTTCTGAAATTTGCATAAAAGCTTACTTTACTCGGCCATTTTCTGGTAAGCATTTGTGTGCTTGTGTGTATTTGTATGTGGATGATTTGGAAAGGATGAAAATGATCAAATTGAATTGCGACAATTACAGATGCAACTGTGATCTCTTGGAAGCGGATACTGTCGCATTTACCTGCACAGTTTCAAAGACAGTGGGACATTGTTTCGTGTTATCAGAGAAAATGTTACTACTCTCTTTACTTGATCATGCTCTATCAATCGAAACAGTTACACGACGAAACTTTGACTCGTTTCGTGTTGGACGTATTTGCTTCAATGCTGGCAAGGTATTTCTTTTTTTTTCTTAAATGAATATAACATTCCTTTAATATTCATTCTTTTTTGTGTTATTATGTAATCAAACCTGGAATATTGTTGAAAATGTTTTCCAGCTTCAACGCAGTTCAGCCTATTGGCTGTTCGTTTAAACATTTTATTTCAAATTTCATTGTAGCACTTACTTTCAGTGTAAAATAATCAGTTCAAAAAACATATACTGCGATGTAAAAAGCTAAACATACAGAAAGCAACATGACAATTGAAATAGTGGAAATAGAATATGAGCGAAAGCAGCGAAAATTCCACCACAAAATCATTTCATTTATCGATTTGTGTTTCAGCGGTGCTGATGAGCAGTTGTGCACGTTGTACTTGATGCTGTGCCTGCATTTGTGTACTGAAAAATTTCAGTCAGCATCAGAGATTTCAAATGCTGGATTGAATTTCCATATTAAGCGTCTTTATGGTATTATTTCGCAAGTGAACGCCACTGATCGATACACCGTCGTTCAATGGTTTTGGAACTTATTTCAAAATTCTTCAATTTCCCCAAAGTATATATATATATACTGTATACACGAATAAACAGAAAGAATATTTGTTAAACTTTAGACTTAAAAATAAGAAGATTATTTATTTTTATTTTTGCAGTGGTATTTTATTTTAAGATTTGGACTTCTTTGTGAACTGTTGAAATGTTTGTTGAAGCATCTGAACAACATCCAGCCTTTTGGATTGTGCGTCAGTCTTGCCAATGAGATCTCACCGAAGGATGTGTTGACACAGTTGCTCCGAGAACGTACAGGACGTTGTTACACGGCAAGCGTGCTATTTACGCTGCAAGCGATCACATCCGAACAGTTGAACCTGACAAACATTCAGGCCATCTTTTCGAATATTGTACTGACGTTGTACAATTTGCATTGTATTGTTGACATGGCGGCATATTTTGATGACCATTAGTTTTTCAGTTGTTGGAATTACTTGAAAATAATTGCTTTTCCAAAATTGACTTCAATCACTTAATCTGAAACATTCAGAATGCCTGACCTAATCGATCCGCACCGTTTCTTACGGCGTATTGACCTTCGGATGACTAAAGTATTTTTTCATCTTTCGATGACTATAGCCGGGTCAATGTTGATTCGGATGAGAAAAGACCGTTTTGGGGTTTCAATTTCACCGATTATTGGACTCAGTGCTTTCATTAAAGTGTAGCAGTTGAGAAATTAAATCGATCATTGAAAATTATTTGACTGATAATTTATGCATGGACTTGTGTCTGAAGTGTATCATGCTGGAATGTATGCAGTTCACTCTTATTGCAATTGCAGAAATATTTTTCAGCCTCTATAGATTCTTTCTGTGGTATAAGTTTATTGATAAGTTGATTTGACATTAGACTGGTCGATTTGACGGCTGGTTGCATCTAATTTTCATTTAACTGAGAATTTATAATTTAGGCGGAATTAAGAAAATTTGCAAAATTATATTCTAAAAATTTCACTTTATATCTTGCAGAAGCATGTTAGAATAATACATCTACTTTATTCATGATCAATACATTCCAAACTCTGATCTAAAGCTAAAGAAGAAACTTAACTTTTGAATTTCATGTGAATAAAATAAAAGAAATCACAACGTGAGACAACTACTGGCAACGGTATAGCCAAAATGTCATAACCAGGTATTAACTAACAAATAAAATAATGAACGCAAAAGTAGAATAAAACAAATAAATATGCAATACACGCTATTCAGTGGTGTTAACTAAAAATCCACAGAACTGATGGACAGCATTCAAATGAGAAATCAACAAAAAGACTGCAACCCTGGTCAAAATTGACAGGTTTAATTTTAATCATCTGAAGGTCAATGCCATTGAGCTACGTTTATTTTATGCATTGTTTGTCCTGTGAGGAAATTAATCATTTCTGAAACTAGGCATATCGGTAACAATGAGCTCGTTTACTTTACTGACGTGTGTAGCAGTCAGTAACTTCATCCAGCGATTAATACTACGTCACAATGATTATTATTACGTTTGCCAAGTATTGAAGTTCGTTTCTAATTACTAAAAATTAATCCCTTTCAAAGTTGATATGCACCTTTTGAGAATTCTGCCATTAATTCAATTTGAATTATTGCACTTGAATATTCAATTTTTAATTTAGCTTATTGCTTGCAACTGTTACTTGGTGCAGAAGGAAACGATTTATTGCATGTTTAGCGTTTATGCGGTTAAAAAAATGAAGACAAATAGCAGAGAAGACCTGGGCGACAGGAAACAGAATTTTGAACAAAAGGTATATGCGATTCCCCGTGGGTCCCAATTCAGTAAGTCACGGCTAGGGATACTTTGAAAGAGTGAACGTTTTTTTAGATTAATTAATTTAATGACAAATCTAAACGGTTGAGATTTGAATAAGGAGATTTTACACAAGAAAATCTTTGTATGCAATTGTTTTCGTAGGTTGCAATATTTTGAGATTTTTATTTATTGATTTTTATTTCACTTAATTTCATTTAGCACTTAATTTTATTTCAAAACATTTATTTTTGTATAGTTTTGAAATTAACTTGTAATGTAATTTTTGCAAAAGAATCTTTTATTCATTAAATAAATAAATAAATAAATATATATATATATATATATATTATAACTTTTATCAATTATCATAATTTGTTTTTTTCTATTTTTTATTTCTTTTGAAATTAATTTAAATATATAATAACTCATGATGCGTTGCATACGAATATGTAAATAAGCATGGAAAACAATACATGCAGAAGATGCGAAAAATCAAAGTAACTACAAATGTTATTGTCTTCAGCTGAGACTATTGTTGTTCTTACAAATAAATAGAATGTTTAACAGTGCTCTGAGATCTAAGAAAAAACCATTGAACTGTTGAAATAGGTGAGCACTGGAAAAGATTTAAATTTTAAATATTTATATTTTTATTTTTTCTGAATGCTTTTTTTTAAATTTTATCAATGTATTTTTAACTTATTATTGATGTTGGCGATGTACGGTTAATTGGGGTGAAAATATCGCTTCAAGCATGTTCTGAATTATAGCTGCAAAGGAAAGAAATAGTAAATTCTCGCATGAAAATTTCTTTGTCAATGAGAAGATATCTAGCATTACTCATATATTATAGCGTGACCTTAACTTATGAACGATACATATATATATATATATAACTTTATTTAATTTGCTATTTAATGGTATCAAGTAGTGCAAGGTAATATAATTGTTAATGCTGTAAACTTGCATTTCATCTATTGCTGTTGGTGTGATTTTAGCTTAATGGTCGTGAATGTTATTTTCCTTCAGCGTAATGTCAAAAATGTTTCCATTGCTAAAATGCAAGCATCCTGTTTTCGTTTCAGCGTTGCTGCTTTCCTGTGTATTAAGATAGGCATTGTGGCAACTTTAGCGGCCATTTATTCCACAAATACAGCGTAGTTAGCATTGAAACTTTTGCAGAACTTTTAAATCCATGTTTAATACGATTCTTGTTCTTTAAATTGTTCTTCCATGTCACATAATCAAATTAATAAAGTACACATTGGAAAAGAAATCGCTACAAAATAAAAAATTAAATGATTTCAGTTAAAAGATGAGATTTTTATAAAAACATACATACATGGTGAAAAATATAACTAATATACACAGATTTAATAACCGAAAATGAAATGACCAATCAAAAGAAGACCTTCAGAAAGTTCTAACCCCCTGAAACTGATTTCTAACGCTCCATTATGCAAATAACGATCGCCATAATGGTGCCTTATTATCAGTAATTGGGCATTTGTTTGTTTGACTTACGTGGCAAGTGGTAGCGTTGTAAAATGTTCTCTGAATTTAATATGGCGTTAAATACTGGCCGTTTATAATTCAACAAAAGAAATTCATTTCAGTTAGTGTGTTTTATTTTGGAAATTTTTGTATACTTATTTTGTAAATGTCTTTTAATTAAAGAGCAGTTAATTGTTATATTCAAAAATTTACTTTCAATTTGGTGTAACTTTTACTAAGTGATGAAGTGAGGAAATTTTTGATTTAATATCACTTTTGCAGGTATTGAGAACGAAGTGAAAAAAATAAAAATGCAGATGGCACCATACAAAAATCTATACAAGACACGAAGCAGATCAAACGAATACAAGAGGCATGTATGATTTCTTGGGTGTACTGATTCTATAAGGCTGGAACAGGGATGCTACGAAAGCGTGCTTGGAATTAAGTGCTTGAGTTTATAGTATGTAAGATCTAAGATATTTCACTGTAAAAATATATATTTTTGGTTTTTATAGGTAGGTAAGAATTCATCAGTAAAAAAAGAATTTATATCCCACGTAAATTATTTTCAACTTCATGCATGTAAATTGTTTTTTTGAATCACTTGAAATTATTCCATTCCAGTGTGTGGCATTCGCTAGAGTGGCGGTTCACTGTGCATCAATTTTTAATGTTCCTAATTTCATGACGTTACGGTAGAATAATTAAGACAAAGACAGATTTATAGCGCTACATTATGCAAATAAGGGTCGTTTGAAGATTGCCTTATCATTAGTAACGGTGCATTTGTTTGCTTAACAACAAGCGGTAGCATCTCTGAGTGCATTCCGTGAGAAAACGTACACTAACTACGGAGGTCTACTTTTAATTGTTGAAGTTATTCCATTTTCTCGTTATTTTTTCTTTCTTTAAAGAAATCCCTATATAAACATTTTGTTCACGTTATCTTTAATTGAATATTTCTTCAATTACAAAATTTTATGCTAAATTTCACAGTTTTACTATGTGATAAAACGAGAAAATTTTTGATTTAACATTCAACATTGTTATAGATATGGACAATGAAGAAAAGATAAAGTGAAAACGCGGACGACACGAAGCAGATCGCGGACGACACGAAGCAGAACTGTGGAATGAAGACATACGGTATATGTGGTTCCCCAAGGGTCCCAATTTTGTAAGTTTGGGATAGGGATACTTCAAAAGGGTGAAGTTATCCCATAGTTTAAGTAAGATAACGACAAACCTACATGGCTGAGTTTTGAAATAATGCAGTACTTGGTCTTTCACGCAGCAAAATTAATGTATGCAATTGTTTTCATGTATGAAAATAATTTTTGGCTTTTCTTTATTTTGCAATTTTTGTTTTTTTTCTAACTTTATACAATTCACATTCAGTAATATTAGGAACACTTTCCAAAGCAAATATTTTTTTTATTTTATTTTAGTTTTGTTTTTGAAATTTTTATTTTCTATTTCAAATTGCAAATTCCATTTCCATTTATTCAAAGTTTCATTTTTGCTTCCTTTACTTTATACATATTTTTGTTTTTTCAACTTCTCCAATTATTTCTATCTGTTCTTTTATTTTGACAATATCTTTGAAAATACACTGACACATGAAGCATTGCATACATAAATACGTAAACCCGTAATGAACCGTAATTTACATGGAGAAGAAAGAACAGAACAGTGGAGGAAGCCTCGAGGATTGAACGGATGGATATGTGGGATCGAATCGTTCGTTGGTCAGTTGCGTTTGTTGGTCAAATTCAGGTAAGTATAGTCACGTTGGATGGAGAAGATACGATTTGCCCAAGCCGAGTGTAAAAGATTCTTCATTACAAAGACACAATGAATAAAATTTGTTACCATCTACACAGACGTAACAAAAGGCCAATACTGCGTTATTTCTTAGCAATGATGACCATGTAGGATTAGTTAATAGGGGAAATCATGTTTGCCATTACTAGTTGCCAGCCAGCAATATTAAACAGTTTATAGGAGCAAACAAAGAACAGTTAAAAATGGGGAAAATGAAATAATATACGTAACTCAAGTAAATAATTAAAATGTATATAAAAGTAAGAAAAAATATATTCTTTTAATATAAACCAAGAACAATGCAAGAGCAACAATTCTTTATTAATGAAAAGTTTTTTGACAAAAATAAATTTGCAATGTAATACAAACAATGAGATAAAGTCTGGCATAAATGAGCTCTGCGAAATGGCAAACATGCCCGGAGTGGGACTTGAAATATTTAAAGCAGGTGGAGGATGGAGAGACCAAAAATGGGCCCCNTTATATTTTTGAATAATGATAACTGTAAATCTGTTGTTTCGGGTTACGCATTAATTGCCTAATTAAGTGCACAATTTAAAAGTGTTACAGCTTTATTTTGTATTTACATTGCATTTAAAACATTCTAATTATTTGTTAAAAAACTCACTTTTGAAATGTCGTTACGAGTGACGTCATTTAAACTAATTAAATATTAAAATACTCAGTGTTGCATTTACATTGCATTTTAAACTTCCTAATTAACATATTGAAATTAATCTTATGATTATTAGATTGCTTTCCTACATGTTACGGATTACTATAAAGTCTATTTATAGAAAACAACTTCCTATTTAAAAAGAGATTAAACTTGTTGCACCTTGTCTAAGCTTATTGTTTATTTCATTACAATTACCTTTAGCTGATTGAAGGAAACCCCAGTAACATTTTCTTCAGTAAAATATTTATTTTCAAGTTATTGCTTATTTAAAATAAATACATGAATAAATACATGAAATATATACGATAATTCAATGTTTACTATATTACATCCCTTTTAACGATTTACATTAAATAGTTCTAAAGTAAAATGCTGCTTTTGCATTACACTACTTTAAGAAAAATATTATTTTACATTAAAAAACCTTTATCAGTTAACACTTAATAAATAATCATACTAATTTTTTATTATATTAAATGTAAATTAAAAGTGGATGAACGTCTCAAAGTTAATACTCTTTATACTTTATAAGGTGAATAAAAACTGTATATCATTTATCATTTATGCTTTTAAATGAATACAGTAATGTATAAAAGTTTAACAAAATTCTACTATTTAGCACGTTTCCGAAAGATATCAAAGCAGAGATTAATTTCAAATGTATTATGCCTAAACTGAAGAAAGGTGCAACGCCAAGTGAACTAGTTAAAGGTGTGACGGCAACTCGTATGTT